>JAPIVC010000272.1:0-260000 GCA_030586385.1 Camponotus fellah | reverse complement strand
TTTCATAAATTTTATTAACCTTGGATAACGTCAAGGTTAAGACGAATCAACTTGAATTTTTAATAAAATCCCATATTTTCATTTTTATTCTTATCTTGAGAACTTTCCAAACACTATAATATAATAAAGTATTTTTTTATTAAAAACTTTCCAAATTATGAAGCTTGATATAATTTCTAATTTTACATAAACTATAAAATATCTAGTAAAATATTCATTTTTCGATTATATTCAATACTTTTATCAAAATAATAAAAGGAATCAATTGATGTAAAAGGAACAACTGTGTTTTTATACCAATTAATTCGTCACATTATTTTAAGCATAAAACTATTAAAGTAAGATAATTGAAAAATGAATTACAAAATGTTTTATATTATAGTTTATGCAAAATTATTTCAAGTCTTATAACTCGAAAAGTACTTAATAAAAAATACTTTATTATAGTATTTTGGAAAACTCTCAAGATAAGCTATAAGGATATGTAAAATATGAAAAATACGGGGTTTTTATTTAAAAAATTCAAGGTAATCTCGTCCTAAAAATGCCACCCAAGATCAAACCAATGACATCTTATATCCCTCTTTGAATCAAACAATTTTTATCTAAAACATTTTCTAGAATTATAAATAAAAAAGTTTTTGAGAGAGATAAATTAAAATGAGACATTCTGTATAGGTATATACAAATAATATGAAACTACGTATATATAAACATAAAACTTACTAACACGTATCGATGTATTCATAGCATTACAAAATTTAATACATTCCAGTTGCGATAAAATTTGCGATTCAGATAAAATTGGATTATATTTATCTAATATTTGAAACAATAGTATTAGATTGTATTTGTAATTCATAAGGCACATTGCCATTTTTAAAACGAGCCATTTTAGGCATTCGAGCTTGCACGCCGTCTAAAGGTACCTTTTCATGGGACGCTAAAAGTAGCGTCAACCATTGGTTGAACAAGGAAGTAAGTAGTTGCTTCATTGAAAAGGTACCTTAAATGAATAATCTGTCGTGTAACCAAATTTAATTAGAAATATATACAAATACACATATTAGTTTATATATAATATTAAAAATTTATTTAATAAATTTTACATACGCAAATATCTCACTAATTTTCTCTTCAAATATATTTGCTACTTTAAGTAATAAAAAAACATTATTTACAAATATTTCGTAATTTCAGTGGAAACAAAATAGATTTTCTTAAATAAAAAAAAAACATTTCGAAGATTTGGAAGTTAATTCGAATTTTTTAAATAGAAATATCTTAACTGTTTTATCTAAATAAATTTTTTATAATATTCTACAAAAAAATGATAGAAGCAAAGTAATGAAAAATTAAATAATTTAATAATTTGAATAATTTACGAGATATTTAACATCTTAATATTATAATTAAATATTAAATAATTAAATATTTTACTAAATATTTACTTTTCCAAAATATTAAAGTAATATTCTTGTGTGTGTGTGTGTGTGTGTGTGTGTGTGTGTGTGTGTGTGTTATATATATATATATATATATATACATATATACATATATAAAACAATGAAGTAAATCAAATTGAGAAAGTATATTAAATTATATTGAAAAAGAACATTGCATATTATATACTTTTCCTTAAAATAACTGTAAAACTTTTATTGCACCATTAATTCATCTCAGTAAACACAAAAGCATTATTATAAAAATATTATTATAAGATTAATAAAAATTAAATATTTTACGAAATATTTTTAATTTTATATAAAAATATATTGAATATTAAAGAAATAAAATATCTCATAAATTATTCAATTTTTAACTTTCCTATCATAACTTTTCATACAGAATTACAAAAACTTATGTAAAACAGTTACAACAGTTTCATTTAAAAACATTTTTTAAATAAGTTTGAATTAATATTTAAATCTCTGAAATATATTTAAAAATTTTATTTTAATTATTTCATGTCTCATTTATAATTATAAAATTTTTATTTATTAAACATATATTTTTTTGTTTGACAAACATACTTTGAAAAATTTAATTTAAAAAAATTTAATCACATTTATAATTCAAACATAAAACACTGCAAATATATTTTATCAAATGACTAAATTTTGTAATTTTTTAAAATTCTATTTAAGTATATATGTAATTATCTGTTATTTTAGAAGCACACGAGAAAATATCTTAACATCCGAATTTATGCACATACAGAATACACACACACACACACACACACACACACACACACACACATATTTGCTATAAATATGTGGAAAATGCTTATATATTCCAATATGTACATAAATCATATGTTCAATCATTCCTGCACAGTTGCATTCATATGTTCAATCATTCCTGTACAGTTGCATTCAACTTTTTCTCTTCTATTTTCTCTTCTATTTTTCCAATATGTACATAAATCATATGTTCAATCATTCCTGTACAGTTGCATTCAACTTTTCTTATATGAAAAAAAAAATAAAAGAGCTGTAATATTAATAAGAATTAATTTATATTTTAAGAGCAACCGCGCCGGTCAGCCCGGTTGCAAGCCAAATACGACAAAGAAAATGCAGTACCAAATTACAGTTACAAAAGGTATTTTATTATTTAAAATTATTATATTATTGTTGTTGGAATTGGTTTTTATAGATTGGGTCAAAGAAGAATAGTCCTCTATCAGTTTGCAAAATTCGCAATAATTATTAAGTAATAAACAAAAATGTCCCGGCGCATGAGAAGCGGCAGATGTGTAAAGAAAATACACAGTTGTCTTAAATAAAAAATATGTAATTGCTTGTTGCAAATTCATGTATGTTCTAACTTGTACTGTAACATCTCAGTCCTACTAATATAAATAATTAACTTTAAAATAATTTTTTACAAGAATAAAAATAAATTGTACAAAGTACATTTATTGTATACAATTAAATTTTGATTTCTTCTAAGAAATTATTGATAAACTTTGAATGTTCACTAAAGAATATCACAGACAATACAAATCTGTTTTATAAATATCCTTCATTAAAAATGGCTTATAAACTTTTTTCACTTCATTAAAATGTTGAATGAAGGATTTTGAACATAGTTTCATTTTTGTATATCTATGCAGATTTATAAACTACTCTTTTTTATTTCATTAAAATATTCACGGAAGGATATTTATAGACTAGATTTGTATTGTCTGTGATATTCTTTAGTGAATATTCTATTAAAGTAAAAAAAGTATAATAAAGTATTTCATGAATCTATATAGAATGTCAAAATAAGACCATTCTAAATATTTTGAATAAATTAATAATTGTATAAATTATGTATCTTGTGTTCAATTTATTTTAATTCTTTGTAACAAATTATTGATAGATTTTTTTGATTATTTTTCAGTGTGTATTATCATTGCTGTTACTATAGAACTATCTTCCTGCAATGTATTTAAGGAGTAATATTACTCTAGCGTCCGAAAAAACATAATTTTGACAATTTTTATAAGAATATAGTGAATGGAATATAAAATCTGTTTAAAGATTCTTATTGTACATACTTTGAAGTGTATTCACAAATTTTTATTTAATTTTTTTACAAAATGGCGGCCAGAATTCAGCAAAGGAAGCCTCTTCTCACGGATAGTGTTCCGCGGCCGAAAACATACTTTAACAGATCTTCATTAATTTACTTGAAATTTTAACTGTATCTTCAAAATTACATTATCTAGAGAAATACGTACGGATTTTAAATTTCATTGTAAACTTTTTTGTTATAAACATATATATAGTATTCCTATATTGTCAGTTCTGTGGGGGGAGGGTGAAAAAATCACGGTGCAGACGATAGCCTTCTCTCCTTCTTTTATGCGACGATTTCCTTTGCGCATGCGTCAAATATATATATATATATATATTTCACACATGCGCAAAGTGAAAGTCGTCATAAAGGGATATCGTCTGCACCGTGATGTTTTCGCTCACTCCTCCTAACTGGCAATATAGGAGTACTATATATATGGTTATAAACAATTTTTCATGTAATTTTTATGTAAAAATGAAACTTTTTGTTTAAACGTGCATTATTTTTACAAAAAACGGTATTTTTAATTAGCGTACATATTTCCTGAGTTAACTTTATATAAAATTTAAAAAATTTTTGGTCTTTTGTTCTGAGTCGAAAATTGCAGGAGAAATTTTTCCGGCCACGGAACACTATCCATGAAAAGAGGTTTCCTTTGCTGAATTCTGACATCTGATTTTGTAAAAAAAAAAAATTGAAAAAGAAATTGTGAATACACTTCAAAGTATGCACAATAAGAACCTTTAAACAGATTTTGTATTCACTACATTCACTATATTCTCATAAAAAATTGTCAAAATTAGACTGTTATTTCGGGCGCTAGAGTGGCATTACTCCTTAAATACATTGCAGGAAGATAGTTCTATAGTAACTATCTATAGTAACAACAATGATAATGCATACTGAAAATTTATCAAAAATCTATCAATAATTTGTTACAAAAAATTAAAATAAATTGTACACAAGATACATCCTTAAGATATATTCCTTAAGAATGCGTAGATTCAATTTTAATAGGTACGTAATAAAAATAAGAACATATTTTCTTTGATGTGTGTTTTAAAATACAGTTCATAACTCCAGTACATAATTCTATAATATAAACAATTAATTGTAAATTAATAAAAAAGAATTTTTTTAACAATATTTTACGATTCTAATATTTTACGATAAGAATATTCTAAAAATAGTATTTATTTAATGTAAAATAGAAGAATCAAAGAATATTATACTATTTTAGACATTTGTGCCATATTTATATTTTACAAAGATATTATAATAATTGATATTATAATAATTAAATTTATCAATTTCAAAAGTTAAAAGAATTATATACAATATGTATGTAAAGAGTATATATATATATATATATATAAAACTTATATTAGACTGGCTCCTATTTTATCGACTTGGAATTTTTTTTTTAAAAATTAATTATGGATTGTAAAACTTATAATTTTTTATTCAGGTATTTCGATAGATTAATGTACAACAGTTTTAACTATATTGATTCACGAAAATTCTCATGATTTCATATTTTTTATAATTATTCATAATGGAAAAATATTTATTTATTTTATAAATATAATATTATTATTATATTTATAAAATTTTTTAAATTTTATAAATATAATAATATTATATTTATTATTAATATTATATTTATAAATATAATAATATTATATTTATAAATATAATATAATATTAATAATATTAATCTATATATTAATAATATTAATAATATTAATCTATCGAAATACCTGATAAAAAAATTATAAGTTTTACAATCCATAATTAATTTTTAAAACAAAAAATTCCGAAGTCGATAAAATAGTAGCCATTCTAATATAAGTTTTATATAAATGTAATATATTTATAAAATTTAAAAAGTTATTATAAATAAAATTAAAATTTTATTATAAATTGTTATTTTTAACACTTATATTTTTATTAGATACATCGACAGATTAATGTATGTTTTTACAGTAATATTAAGTATATTAACTTAAGTATATTAACGTATAAAATTCATCAACAAATGAGTCCTTTGTAATTAATTAAATTGTTGTTGCATTTATTTATTAATATATGACTGAAATAATGAAACAAATTCGAAGTTAGCAAAATAAAAGATACTTTATATACAGGGTGAGCCATTTTAATAAACGCACGCAATTATTAGAGAGTGGGAGTGAGCTGATTATTTTATCGCTTGACGATTTGGGGAGCGCTTGAGGGTGGTCTGTCGAATGAGCACACGTGCAGTATTAATTTCATAAGGTTTATTTTTCTTTTCGTCAATTTCTCAACGACCACAGTATCTTTGTTTAGGATATCGAGATAAGCTGGTTACAATTGATACGGGATGGTTCGGGTTTCTTATATTTCCGAATCTCATAAATTAAAAGTTTATTTAAATTTTCTTTAGCGCTATCTCGACTGGCCACTCTGGTTATTTACGCGGGTTAAGTTTCGTTTTCTTATGCGCTGAAAGATTGCTTACTTTTAAAATCAGAACCGATTTTTATTAGTTTCTACGATATCGTTCTGAAGAAAAAAGAATCGTGGAGTCCACCGGACGTAACATTTACTTGCATCTTACAAATATTTTATTAAAAAATTTATTTATATAAAAAATAATTTAAAATTTGTTTTTTTATTTAGAAATTACACTGCCGGTAACCTCGGGGCAGGGCCAAACAATAATCAGGGGTATGTATTTTATTTCTTCTTAAGATTCAGAATATTAAAAAGATTATTTGAAATTAAAATGAGATTTGATTTGATGACAATTGATTCTTCTCATTATTTTGTACATAAAAGTATTAATGTGTGTGTGTAAGATAATAAAATAATGAATATTTTACAAGATATTTTACGGTTCATGTAAAATTAAGAAATGACTTCAAGCCTCATAACTCGGGAATTATTTAATGAAAATCAACTTAATTATAGTGCTTTGGAAAGTTTTCGAGATCTTCTAATATTAGGTTACAATATTACGGGTTTCATCGTAGTGCACTTGTAGTTTGACCAATCTTTTTTAATGAATATCTCAAAATTTTACATTGTTAGCAAAACGGTATAGAGATTCTTTTAGCTTAATTCCTGAAGCGAGGTTCATTTGTATATTTTCGGTGGAACACTTTATTAAATATGAATGAACATGTTTTCAAAAATTATTTCTCTTATATTTACTTGCATCTCACAAATATTTTATTGAAAATTTTGTTTATAGAGTAATAATAAAAATATTACCAATTTTATTGTTTTTTAGACACACTTTGTAGACACACATTGGTGGAAACAGTCTTAAATTATAAAATCGATATACGCGAAATGTTCTTAAATTCAATATTTTAATTTATACTTTTAAAAATATTTTGTTCAAAATCAATGTTTACCTAAATTTTTTTGGCATATTTAATATTATTTAATAAGTAATAAAATTTAAATTAAAATAAATAAAGAATTAGGCTCGAAATGTATTAAACAACCGATATAGAGAAAGTCGATAAAGCCATGATAGTGGTAAAATTTATAAAGATTAATAAATCCAAAATAAGACGCAAAGTACTATGCATATACATCTCTGCAGGGGTAAGGGGGTTTATATAGTATTCTCGAATGGAGAATCTACCTTGGTTTATACCAAGTAAAATATATTGAATCTTATTTTCGCGTCTTATTTTTCGCGATTTATTAATCTTTATAAATTTTACGCACTATCATTCGGGCTCTTATCCTTTTTCTCGTATATCGATTATTTAATAAAATTTGTGTTTTCTTTTTCAGTAAAAAAATTAAAGATCCAAAATACTTGCATCTATTACAAACAATAGGTATTGTATTTTATTTTAAATATAATTAAAAATTTATTATTATTTTATTTAAAAATAATTTAAAATTTGTTTTTTTTATTTAGAGATAACATTATCGGTAGTCACGAAGCAGGAACAGCAGATAAGAGGTATGTATTTTAATCCTTCTTAAGATTCAGAATATTAAAAAGATTACTTGAAATTAAAATGAGATTTGATTTGATGACAATTGATTCCTCTCATTATTTTGTACATAAAAATATTAATGTGGCGTGTAAGACAATAAAAAAATGGATATTTGACAAGATATTTTACGGTTTATGTAAAATTAAGAAATGACTTCAAACCTCATAACTCGGGAAGTATTTAATGAATATCAACTTAATTATAGTGCTTTGGAAAGTTTTCGAGATCTTCCAATATCAGGGTACAATATTACGGGTTTCATCGTAGTGCACTTGTAGTTTGACCAATCTTTTTTAATGAATATCCCAAAATTTTACATTGTTAGCAAAACGGTATAGAATTTTTAGCTTAATTCCTGAAACGAGTTTCATTTGTATATTTTCGGAACACTTTATTAAATATAAATGAACATGTTTTCAAATATCATCTATCCTACATTTACTTGCATCTTACAAATATTTTATTAAAAAATTTATTTATTTAAAAAATAATTTAAAATTTGTTTTTTTATTTAGGGATAATTTTGCCAGTAACAACGAGGCAGGGCCAAACAATAATCAACAGTATGTATTTTATTTCTTCTTAAGATTCAGAATATTAAAAAGATTACTTGAAATTAAAATGAGATTTGATTTGATGACAATTGATTCCTCTCATTATTTTGTACATAAAAGTATTAAGGTGTAAGATAATAAAAAAATGAATATTTTACTAGATATTTTACGGTTTATGTAAAATTAAGAAATGACTTCAAGCCTCATAACTCGGGTATTATTTAATGAAAATCAATTTAATTATAGTGCTTTGGAAAGTTTTCGAGATCTTCCAATATCAGGGTACAATATTACGGGTTTCATCGTAGTGCACTTGTAGTTTGACCAATCTTTTTTAATGAATATCCCAAAATTTTACATTGGTAGCAAAACGGTATAGGATTTTTTAGCTTAATTCCTGAAGCGAGTTTCATTTGTATATTTTCGGAACACTTTATTAAATATAAATCAACATGTTTTCAAATATTATCTATCCTACATTTACTTGCATCTTACAAATATTTTATTAAAAAATTTATTTATTTAAAAAATAATTTAAAATTTGTTTTTTTTATTTAGTGATAACTTTGCCGATAACCTCGAGGCAGGGCCAAACAATAATCAACGGTATGTATTTTATTTCTTCTTAAGATTCAGAATATTAAAAGGATTACTTGAAATTAAAATGAGATTTGATTTGATGACAATTGATTCCTCCCATTATTTTGTACATAAAAGTATTAAGGTGTAAGATAATAAAAAAATGAATATTTTACTAGATATTTTACGGTTTATGTAAAATTAAGAAATGACTTCAAGCCTCATAACTCGGGAATATTTAATGAAAATCAATTTAATTATAGTGCTTTGGAAAGTTTTCGAGATCTTCCAATATCAGGTACAATATTACGGGTTTCATCGTAGTGCACTTGTAGTTTGACCAATCTTTTAATGAATATCCAAAATTTTACATTGGTAGCAAAACGGTATAGGATTTTTTAGCTTAGCATTCCTGAAGCGAGTTTCATTTGTATATTTTCGAACACTTTATTAAATATAAATCAACATGTTTTCAAATATTATCTATCCTACATTTACTTGCATCTTACAAATATTTTATTAAAAAATTTTTATTTAACCTCAAGGCATGGCCAATTAAAATTTTTTTTTTTTTTTTGGGATAATTTTGCCGAAAACCCCCGGGGCGGGGCCAAACAATAATCAAGGGTATGTATTTTATTTCTTCTTAAGATTCAGAATATTAAAAAGATTACTTGAAATTAAAATGAGATTTGATTTGATGACAATTTGATTCCTCTCATTATTTTGTACATAAAAGTATTAAGGTGAAGATAATAAAAAAATGAATATTTTACTAGATATTTTACGGTTTATGTAAAATTAAGAAATGACTTCAAGCCTCATAACTCGGGATTATTTAATGAAAATCAATTTAATTATAGTGCTTTTGGAAAGTTTTCGAGATCTTCTAATATCGGGTACAATATTACGGGTTTCATCGTAGTGCACTTGAGTTTGACCAATCTTTTTAATGAATATCCCAAAATTTTACTTAAAACGGTGGTTTTAGCTTCCGAAGCTTCATTTGTATTTTGGACTTTTTGGGGGTCGGACACTTTATTAAATATAAATGAACATGTTTTCAAATATTATCTATCCTACATTTACTTGCATCTTACAAATATTTTATTAAAAAATTTATTTATTTAAAAAATAATTTAAAATTTGTTTTTTTATTTAGTGATAACTTTGCCGGTAACCTCGAGGCAGGGCCAAACAATAATCAACGGTATGTATTTTATTTCTTCTTAAGATTCAGAATATTAAAAAGATTACTTGAAATTAAAATGAGATTTGATTTGATGACAATTGATTCCTCCCATTATTTTTGTACATAAAAGTATTAAGGTGTAAGATAAAAAAAAAATGAATATTTTACTAGATATTTTACGGTTTATGTAAAATTAAGAAATGACTTCAAGCCTCATAACTCGGGAATTATTTAATGAAAATCAATTTAATTATAGTGCTTTGGAAAGTTTTCGAGATCTTCTAATATCAGGTTACAATATTACGGGTTTCATCGTAGTGCACTTGTAGTTTGACCAATCTTTTTTAATGAATATCCCAAATTTTACATTGGTAGCAAAACGGTATAGGATTTTTGGCTTAATTCCTGAAGCGAGTTTCATTTGTATATTTTCGGAACACTTTATTAAATATAAATCAACATGTTTTCAAATATTATCTATCCTACATTTACTTGCATCTTACAAATATTTTATTAAAAAATTTATTTATTTAAAAAATAATTTAAAATTTGTTTTTTTATTTAGTGATAACTTTGCCGGTAACCTCGAGGCAGGGCCAAACAATAATCAACGGTATGTATTTTATTTCTTCTTAAGATTCAGAATATTAAAAAGATTACTTGAAATTAAAATGAGATTTGATTTGATGACAATTGATTCCTCTCATTATTTTGTACATAAAAGTATTAAGGTGTAAGATAATAAAAAAATGAATATTTTACTAGATATTTTACGGTTTATGTAAAATTAAGAAATGACTTCAAGCCTCATAACTCGGGAAGTATTTAATGAAAATCAACTTAATTATAGTGCTTTGGAAAGTTTTCAAGATCTTCTAATATCAGGTTACAATATTACGGGTTTCATCGTAGTGCACTTGAAGTTTGACCAATCTTTTTTAATGAATATCTCAAATTTTACATTGGTAGCAAAACGGTATAGGATTTTTTAGCTTAATTCCTGAAGCGAGTTTCATTTGTATATTTTCGGAACACTTTATTAAATATAAATCAACATGTTTTCAAATATTATCTATCCTATATTTACTTGCATCTTACAAATATTTTATTAAAAAATTTATTTATTTAAAAAATAATTTAAAATTTGTTTTTTTTATTTAGTGATAACATTGCCGGTAACCTCGAGGCAGGGCCAAACAATAATCAAGGGTATGTATTTTATTTCTTCTTAAGATTCAGAATATTAAAAAGATTACTTGAAATTAAAATGAGATTTGATTTGATGACAATTGATTCCTCTCATTATTTTGTACATAAAAGTATTAAGGTGTAAGATAATAAAAAAATGAATATTTTACTAGATATTTTACGGTTTATGTAAAATTAAGAAATGACTTCAAGCCTCATAACTCGGGAAGTATTTAATGAAAATCAACTTAATTATAGTGCTTTGGAAAGTTTTCGAGATCTTCTAATATCAGGTTACAATATTAAAGCATATTTTTTGTCTCAAAATAAATGTTTTACCTAAATATTTTTTAGGCATATTTCAAATATTATATACATACTCAATATTCTTTTAGATCAGACTTGTAGTTATAATTTTCTCACTTGCGATATTTTTCATGTATTATTTTTTTATATTTAGAAATAACGTTGATGCCCGTAGCGTCGAGGTCTTAAATATGCTAGTTTCAAAAAGGAAATACGTGCGGTATGTATTTTATTTCTTATTGAGATTGAGAATATTAAAAAGATTTTTTTAAAATTAAATTGAGAAATAATGTGTGCGTTTCCCAAGTAGCAAAATAACGTCATAACAACGCTGAATTTTCACAAAATTACCAGTTAGACATCCTAGGCCTAAATTAGGTCTCATAAAACTCGAAAATGACATCGATATGTCATCCATGGGACATCACTTTCTGACGTCCTATTGACAGCAAAAATAGGACCAATACATGACTTAATTAATAAAATTTTTGGCTTTTTTCAAACGGTCAGGTTTAATCGATCCGGGATAATTTATTAGACGTCATTAATCAATCACAGCCATTCTTCTGAAGAATGTAATCATATATTCTTCAGAAGACCGTGATTTACACTGATTCATGGTGGAAGAAAACCACCATGGTTTTCTTCCACCATGCACTGATTGATTTCTTACCAATTAGTAACACACTTCACTTATATGATAAATCTTATTCTGACCGTGTATTTTTTTTGTCGCCACTGTCAAAGTTTCACAGTGAATATTCAGGAGCCTTAAATTGACGAATAATAATTTTTGAATGATTTAAAAATGACGTCTTTTAAACATCATCCATCGTTAGTCGTCGACGTCACAGATCAAAAATAGACGTCATTGGCTGCGTTCAAATTCACTGCCAGTACTGAAAACCTATAACTTACGTGACGTATACTATAGATTTTCAGTACTGGCAGTGAATTTTGGAACTACAGCTATTATATCGTCTTCTGACGTCACTTTGCTACTTGCGTTACTGCATTATTTTTTATATTAAATATATTAAAATTATATTATTAATTTTTAATATTATTTTTAGGAAAAAGTAAAGGATATAAATAATAATCTTGATCTTGAAAAAAATGAGGAAGTATTAAAAAATTTATTAAAAAATATTGATAAAGAAAAGGTAAGCATGGAAAAACAAAATATTGCTGATACTGCTCGGCCAGTAAATATGTTTAAATTTTTAACCCTAGCGAAAATGAATATTCAGAGAGAAGTCGAGTAAGGAAGTGTAATAGAAGCGTAAACGAAGCTCCTAAGAAGCGTAAATTTAATGCTTTTAACGCTTCGGCGTTTCAATTTATGCTTCTTAGGAGCTTCGTCGTTTACGCTTCTATTACACTTCCTTACATTTGACTTACGCTCCGAATATTCATTTCGCTAGGGAATTAATTCAATTTTTATTAAATTAAAACTGATTAAATTTTTTTTCAGAAATACCATTGCGATGTATGCGGGTATAGTACAAGTGTCAAATCTAATCTAACTCGTCACTACGGCACAGATTATCATCAAATAGCAGAATATTTTTTGAAAGAAAACGTAATTATTATTAATTATTTTTATTATTATTATTATTTTTATTAATATTATTATTTTTATTAATATTATTATTTTTATTAATATTATTATTTTTATTAATATAATTATTTTTATTAATATTATTAATTATTATTAATTATTTTTATTAATTATTATTTTTATTATTATTAATTATATATTATTTTTTATTATTTTATTTTGTTTCTTTTTTTTATAGAAGTGTCTTCCTCAAGAAAACTGAATATATTTAAAATTAAATTAAAATTTTTTTTTTATTTACTAAAAATAGTTTATACTTAACTGAAAATGGTTAATTGATTAAAAATATAAAATTGTTAAACGATAATTAAGGAAAAATAAAATTATAAAATTGCTCTCAATACAGAATTTATAATAAAAAAATTTATTTTTACTAGTTTACTAATTTGTTAATTGATCTTTTTAGTTATGTATATCTTGTTTTCCTTATTTTTACATATTTTAAAATAGATTGTTTTATTACCTATGCATATTTCTCTATTTATGTTACTATACACATAATAATAAATATCCATTTGTTTACAATTTTGTAAATCCCTATTTGTAAGGATAATGTTTTATAATCAATTACAAATTTCAATCAAAATTCAATTATATAATAATATATTATAATAATAATATATTATATAATAAATTAATATTTTAATTAACTGAATTTGAAAGGTCTTCACATTTCAGTCTTACAGCTTGCATCAAATAGGGAACTTTTTCATGCTCGGATAATTTTGCCCAAGAAGTAGAATTTATTGCAATTGTGTTGGACTTTGTCAATTCCTCAGCAGACTTTATTTTTAATAACCATGTACTCTTCAATCTTTGAGAATTCACAGCATATGCTGTATAAGGTAAATTAAAGATAAGTATTCTGAAATATAAAATATCCATCACAGCAACAAGTAAGAGATTAAACAATTGTAATATGTTAAATAAATTGAGAATATTCTTACATTTGACTTTCACTTGGAGCTGGTATATCCTCGATGTAAATCGTGTCAGTTTCATTGGACATAACTGTATTAATTGCAACAGGATATCCACCTTTCCTCATCACAACAACATGATCTAGAATGTATAAATAAAATAAAAATAAAATTTTAAATTGTTATCATAATCTAAATAATTTAAAGATAATTATTGTAAAATTATATTATCTCTTGAATTAATATTTGCATTTAAATATTCACATTTAAAATTAAAAATGTAGTTAATTATTAATATATTATTCTTATTAATAATTAAAAAACAAAAATGATAATTTTTTTAAGAAACAACAAATGTAGCAAGCAATATATTTTCTATTTAGTAGTGGCAAATTCAGTTTTTTCATTACTTACCAATATGATGACCAAGTTTTGTTCTTAAGTTATTGCAAATATACTGAGATCCACCCAGTGCTAGTTCTAATGCTGCTTTTATAGAATATTTAGGAAAAGTTGGACTAATGTTAATAGCATATTCTAGTATCTCCTGCGAAGGCAATGGTCCATCATATGTAGGATACAATGTCTTAACACTTTGATATAAAAGTAATATTTCTTTAGCATAAATATTCTTCCTTTTATCAGTTCTAATTTTTATATTCTCAGAAAAAACTTTTTTGAGTAAATTTGGATTATAACAATCTAATGCCGTCAAATGTAGAGCAAATTTGATCATAGATTTTCTGAAAAATTTATTTTCCACTTCACTTGCAAATATCGCATCTCGTATAATATCCCAAAATACTGGCTTGTAATCAGCATTGTTAAGTCCTTCTAAGAAAGTTGATACTTTAAAATATGATGCATCTTTTAATAGATTTGGATCTTGGAAACATTTTGCGGCTAAATATTCCAAGAATGGTATATGTGCATAATTTAAATCATTTAACAGTTTGAGTAGATGAATACCACTGTTAAAATTAATGTTTGAAGATAATGCTGAATTGACACAAGCATCCACTAATGTCTCACTGTAGAACTTGTATCCATGGCTTTTGCTGTAAAAACAATATATATTGTTTATATCTTACTTTTTATAATGTCAAATATTAATATAAGAATTTTGTAACATACTTCATTGTAGTGACAAACACTAGTTTTTCAAGTATCTTGATTACTTCTTCGATATATAAGTCTTTTGCATTAGCTATGAGTATTTTTTGTACTTTAGATAATAATTCAAAAGCTATTGGAGATAGAGCATACATAGAACACAAATTGTAAAAAATAATGCAAGCTGTTTGTACATTTAGATCATTTTCATATTTCCATAGTGATTTGAATATTATATCTTTTATTATTGCATTATTTATATTATTTTCATTTACATATCTCAAAGACCATATTAAATTAACTATATTGTCTGAGTCTAACTTCGTAGGTAATTGTGCTTCAAATACAAGAGGCAAAGCTATCAGTAAAGCATCTCGCAATGGAGTGCTATCCATTTTCTTTAATAAAAAATTTAAAAACATTATATTCTGAAGAGACATCTCATTTATAGTCGTACGAATCATTTGCAGCAGTGATTGAATTACAATACTGTGGCTTGGAAGTTTAAAATATATAAATATTTTCAAAATTTCAATAATGTCATTTGTCTTTATGAGTCTGATGTCCTTGTTTACTATTTTACATAAACGTATAAAGCCTATGTGGTCTTTAATAATTTGCATATCTTTCATTTCTTTAGATATGTCAAATAAAGTAGACATTGTATGAACAACATCATGTACAGTCATATTTGTATAATTTGTTGCTGCTTTTTCTAAGATTTCCATGGATTTATGTATTTTGATATCATCAGATGCATAGTTATTTCTTTTTAATAATGGAAAATCTTCCACTTGTGTATGATCTGAGAAAAATTTTAAATTATAGTGTTATCACAATCATATTTATATCACATAAATATATCTAAACAATATATATCTATACAATTACCTGTCAAACTAGTGTTATATATTCGTGATAAACTCTGTGCTGATGGAAACGGTGTTATATGATTTGACAGAACTGCCCAATTACGTGCTATTGGATATAATCGTAGTAATTTCTTTAAAGATCTGTCCATATTATATATAAAATTGTTGTTACTCTGTAGCAGCGTAATCACTCTGTAAATTATTCAATATTATAATTACTATTGTTACTAAAATGTTATTAATTTTACAGAAGCTTCAAAAGAAAAATGTGATTAAAAGAATGGTTAGAGATTTAAATAAATGATAGAAGCAAAAAGTTTAACAAACATAAACTCTATTCTGTTAGGTAAAGATACATATATACGTATGAAGCTCTCATATAGGATAATTTAAGAAATCTTTGAGTTTTATTGTTTGAATCCTTATAAATCTAAGAAGCATAATATTACTATTATAATATTTATAATCTTGGAATTATATAATTATTTAATTTGTTATATCTGTTATATATATTTTGACAAATCTGTTACAAGAAAAATATATATTTGCTATAACAATATCTAACTCATATTTGTATGTGAATTTATAACTTATTTTTTTTTCACATGATAATCAGAATGTCATTTCAGATATTTTTTATTAAAATAACAATATTCACGAGAAAATAATCGGTATACAATCCGCAAAGAAAATAAAGGGTTAGAAACACTTACATATCAAACTCTTTGTGTAATTGCGCTATTATTGATATTTATTTTGTTTTTTCTGAGAAATCATTGATAGTATTAAAGCAGTATTAAAGGAATATGTATATATACATATGTTATAAATGGAAAATAATTTGTTATTTCTTTATAAACTTCTATTATATATGTAGTTAGAGATACTGAAATTAAAAGACCGGACACGAGTCGGAAGTCCGCCATCCGCCATGTTTCTATTAAATCCTACATGCAAGAAAGAAAGATGCATAAGGATATATATGTATGTATTTCTGCCACAATTTGTTTCTTAAAATTATAAAAAAATTTATAGTCCTCAGGCTAAAAATTTTTGGTTAAAAAGATAAAAATATTTTAAAGAAAATATACGATATATCTAATAAATATATACGATATATATAATAAATCTATGCATGGCTATGCATTTTGCATTTAAATAATGATAAATAATAATTATGAAATTATCATTTTTTATGATTTAAATGCAAAATGCATAGTGTAATAATAAATAATAATTATTTGTAGTAATAATCTTATATCAAGAAAGTTAAAATTATTGCAAAAAATATAAAAATTGTATTTTATCTTATTGTATTTTTCATTAATAGATTTAAAAATCAGCGGGAAAAGCAAGAAAATGGCGGACCAATCAAAAGTAGGTAACTCGTGTCTCTCTGATTCAGAGTTTCTAGAGAAGAGTTTCTATATCGATATTTTCAACTTCCGGTACTGAACGGCTATTCAGATCCAAAGTCGAATTTTTTAAATGACATATTCTATTTTTTATTGCAGATTTGGGTTACATGTAAAAGAATGAGGAACTTGTCTGAAATACTTTTTTTCTCAAAATGCCTCTATCGATCTCGAAATGATTTTGAAAGTCTAATGAATCACTTCCGGTCAGTATCGGAAGCTGAAAACCTGACTCACCGTTCGATAGAATGTTCCCAATTTTCTTATCAAATTTTTTTGACATTTTTTAATAATCACTTTTTCCTTTATGATGAAAAGATGAGGTATACATCCCGTATATCATGATCCTTCGAATAGAAATCAGTCCCGAGCGACCTCTAAATTTAATGTTAGAAAATCGAAGTGCTAGAAAATCGAATAGCGTTGCTATTCTGTATATCAGTTATCATGGCTACATTTAATGACGTAGAGCTGCCATATTTTTTCTGCATAGGGCCTGTTAGGGGGTCAATTAAATTGTTGAGGTTCGGATAAAGCCCGAGATGGCTAATGCAAGATAGTTTCTGATAACCAAGCAGTGCACGAAATAAACAATTGAGCAGGATTTGGAAAAATTGAGCGCGTTGTTACAGCAGGTACGTTTGCGTTAATCGAGCGATTGCTCGAAATCGCCGACGAAAAAAGCCCTTTTATTCGAAACAGCTTCCTATATATCCTAGATAGAGAAACTTTGCGCTGTACGAATTTGCTCGCGGATGGCAGTGCGTGCAGAAACGACGACGAGGTTATAAACTTGAAATCTGGGACGATTATTGCAGCTGCATGTAACGCGTAACATATATACCGTGTCTATATTTGACAAAATTACTTTGACAGAAACATTACGATGTAACATCGCGCGATTGTATTCGTATCGTAAGGGGAGGTATGCCTTCGCGATTTTCACTCGTCAAATTCCACTCGCGAGTGTCATTTATCTCGGTAGATACTATTTTTATCCCGCGTGCACTTTTTTTTATTTACATGTCACTTTCTTGTTGCACATTTTCGCCAAATATTTTTTTAGTTATCTTTACCGCAGTTACGTAATTAACCAGTGCGAATGATCTCAAGTGCGAAAGGAAATAAAATTCGACCGTTTCCTGTTGTTGATATATCGGTAGATAAGATTGATAATAAAAGAGAAAGAAAATTCTGTCCTATTTCACGTGTGTTTTATTATTGAAATAAATAAAAGACTTAAAACTGCATTTTTTTTTTGTAATACTCCAAATTGCTACAGCGCGATTGTAAATAGAATCCTCCTTTAGGTTATCAATGATGCGATATGCATATAACACTTTGCCAACAGATGCATTTTTGTGTAATTTGCACCTTTGTATTCCTTTTCGTGCTATTTTTTTTCCTTATCTACTTCTGTCTATATATTCTTTCTTTCTTTTGTTTTTCTTATATTTTCTTATCTTTTTCACATTTATTAATTTTTTATCTTATTTTTTCATGATTTTTTTCCTTTGCTTCTTTTTTTATTTTTTTCTGTAATGAAAATACAACAAAAATATATTAAAAAATCAAATAATTTTGCAATTTCAATGAATAGAATCGTGAAAATTTTAATATGATTAAAATATATGTATCAGTTATAATGGTTAATAATAATAAATTTAAAAATAAATTATTTGATTCATACAGATATTTATAGATTTGTGAATCAAGCAGTTAAAATGCTCTTTCTAATATTAATATATAGTTCAAGCTATTATTATAACAATAAATTATATATTACAGGAATTTATCACTGATAACATAACAATGTGGTACAAGGAGATAACCAATGTTAATAATGATAATGAAAATGTCCACTATAAATTGTGGTAAGAAATAATTTTATCAATAAAGAGACATGTCAGATTCGTCGCAATATCTTTATGGTCATCCCCCTCCTGATATTATGCCAAAAGGGTTTCCAAACATTGGTAATTATTGTCATTAAATATATAATTGTATTTATTATTATAAAGATGAGAAAATGACAAATAATTTTAAACATGTTGTAGGCATAGGAGGAAAATTACGTCAACTTGAAGGCCTGTTTATCGGTGGTCCTGTCCAAGGTGGACGAGTGGGTCATACTATCTCGATCGAGACACTTATCGATGTTTTACTTGTGTTATATGACGAATGCTGTAATTCTTCATTACGTCGTGAAAAGACTGTTTCTGATTTTATTGAATTTGGTAAGTTTTTAGATATTACATAAATTAATAATGTATTTTATTTATTAGCATTAAATATATTTAGCCATCAATGTATTCATTATATTGTTGACTCTTTACAGTGAAACCAATAACTACATGCATAAAGAATTTGCAATTGACACGAGAGGATTTTGAAATTGTTAAGGTCATTGGCAGAGGTGCCTTTGGTGAAGTATGCGTCGTAAGAATGCGTGGCTCGGACAAAGTATTTGCTATGAAAATTTTAAACAAATGGGAGATGTTAAAGCGTGCTGAAACTGCATGCTTTAGAGAAGAAAGGGATGTATTAGTATATGGTGACCGCAGATGGATCACAAATCTGCA
Organism: Camponotus fellah; assembly: GCA_030586385.1. Classification (NCBI taxonomy): domain Eukaryota; kingdom Metazoa; phylum Arthropoda; class Insecta; order Hymenoptera; family Formicidae; genus Camponotus; species Camponotus fellah. Next base: position 240,078 of record JAPIVC010000272.1, on the reverse strand, counting down.
TTATGCCTTTCAAGATGACAATAACTTGGTAATACGATTTTATTATTGATATTTAATATATTTCGTACCAGATCAACTTTTAATTTTTCCATGCCGTGCGAATTGCATGCGCTGTACAAAATCAAGATTAATTGTTTTGTTTATAATATATATTTTATAGTTACTACAAATATTATTATTATTAAGTAAAAATGTAATATTCAATATGTCCTATATAAAACAAAGCACAAATTAAACAAAAACACCTATTATAATTTATATGATTCTATAAAAAAAATGGGGAAAAAATTGGTCTGCAACTATAATATTGTTCTATAAATATGCAGATATTTTTGTTTTTTATATTTGTTTAATATGTGTCGTAATTTTGTATAGTACATTTGTATAGTATTTGTTTTGTATATTTGTACATATTATATATTTTCCAAAAAATTCTTTATATATATTTATTTTATATTAAATGACAATGAATTATTAATCTTATATAATTGATTATAAATTATCAAAATTATTGTGATTAAATATTTAATAGGCTGATAGAATAATGAATGGGATAACAATTTTAAAATATGAGATTGAAAAAAAATTATCTAAGCGCATTGTTATGCTGCATTGGATGTATGTGCTTCTTAATGTGATAACTTTACAATACATTTTACATTTAAACATTAATATATTATGATTCTAAAATATCTTTTATGATAATGTTACATTTAATGATGAAAATTTTAGTTTGTATGAAAAGTTTAGCTTGCGGTGATTCACGCGGCAGGAAACATTAATGAAAAAAAATATAAATTATATATATAAGTATTAATTAATATGATTATTCTTTTCATATATGATGTTTATATAGTATTTGGTCATGGATTACTATTGTGGCGGAGATTTATTGACATTATTAAGCAAATTTGAGGATCGTCTCCCCGAAGATATGGCTCGGTTCTACATAGCAGAAATGGTGCTAGCTATAGGTTCTATACATGACTTGCGTTATGTGCATCGTGACATTAAACCTGATAATGTTTTATTGGATGCAAATGGTCATATCAGACTAGCTGATTTTGGCTCTTGTTTACGACTATTTGAAGATGGGACAGTACAAAGTAATGTTGCAGTTGGTACGCCAGACTATATTTCACCAGAGATATTAAGGGTAATTCTATTTGCATATTATGATTCATATTACAAACAAATATATGTAGCAGTCTTTAGAATTTTAATTAGAAACATTTTAACTTAAATTGCAATACTCAACTTTTAATTTTATATTCCTCTTAGCATTGTAGTATTAATGTAATATTGTAATATTAATGATGTAGACATAGTAATGTTTTAAACACTTTTGAGAGAGATATGCTTGTTTCACATAACTCTTCTTATCTTTCATGTATAAGTTTTAAAATGTGAGAGGCAAGGAAACTCGCATTAATCAAGTAAACATGAGAAGCAAAAGAAATTATATGAAATAAGCATATTAAAAGCTGTTTAAAACACTGCTGTATCAATGATATTGGATAGGCCAAATGAAGCATAAAATTAAAAACTGAATATTACGATTTAAAGAAAGTAAAAATGTTTACTTAATCTTAATTAATCTTAAATAGGAATTTCTATTTAAGAAATCAAAATTGATTTTGATCTAAAACTTAATACAACATTTATTTAAAACATTGTTTTCTAACATTGCGTTTTTTCTAAGTATTTGTCTGTTAAGATTAAAATGAAATACCTCATAAATACATATACATATATACATACATATATATATGTATATATGTATGTATGTATGTATTATACAAGCATTCATTATATCTCCATTTTTAGATTATATCACTATATATGTATATATGTATGTATGTATGTATGTATATGGTTTTATATATATCTACTAGGCAATGGAGGATGGTCAGGGACAGTATGGTCCTGAATGCGATTGGTGGTCTCTTGGAGTATGTATGTACGAAATGCTTTATGGTGAAACACCTTTTTATGCAGAATCCCTAGTCGAAACTTATGGAAAGATTATGAATCACAAGGTAAGCCTTTCAAGATTTCTCATTAATTAAATTATTTGTTTACTGAAAAGAGTTTAATGTTTCCATCATTTATAGAATTGTTTTGATTTTCCTACGGACGCTATATATGATGTTTCTGAAGAAGCCAAAGATCTGATGCGGAAGTTGATTTGCAGTTCTGAATTTAGACTAGGTCAAAATGGAATTGATGATTTTAAGGTAAATTTTGCTACAATAAAATTGTGCGAATATATTTTACATTTATAATCTATTTTATATTCAGCAATTAAAATTTGCTGACATCTTTGTTACATTAAATATATACAGAAAAAATTTTTCTTAATTACAGATATTCTTTAATGAGTTTATTATACTGAATGAATTTATTTGAAAAATATGAGAAAGAAAAGCTTATAATTCTTATTTAGCTTTAAAAGTCTTTAAAAGCTAGTAAGACTTTTTTTGCAAATTACATGAATGGTCTTTAACAGAGATAACATTTAATAATCACACGCAACACACGCACATACATACAAAGTTGAAAATTAACAAATTGTGGCTATTAATATTCTTTAATTATTATGGTGACAAATTATCATGAATTTTAAACCTAAAAATCTCAAGAGATATAATATACAATTGTTATATTATTTTTATAAATGAAAAATATGACATTTGCAAAATGAATATACTATATAATTGTGTGACACGATTATAATATTCTAAAGTATATTTATGGTGTATATTTTAAATATAGAAACATCCTTGGTTCAATGGAGTCGATTGGGATACACTCAGAGATAGTACTGCGCCGTACATTCCTGAAGTTTCGTCACCCAGTGATACGTCAAATTTTGATGTCGATGATACCGATGTTCGCACTTCCGACGCCGTGCCACCAGCCGCCAATTCTGCCTTCTCTGCGCTTCATCTACCATTTGTTGGTTTTAGTTTTACACAAGGAAGGTACGAAATCTTTTTTTTTTGCTACTTTTGTACACAATACGTCTATTATAATTATTAATCTGCTATATCTTTAATACTTAATGATACTTAATGATGAGAAGAGCACTTCAGTTTAAGTTGTTACTTAATTTTAAAATATAATATTGAGGCTTCTGTTTATTTATTACAACTATATTGAATTATCATGTGAGAAGCGAGAAATCGTGTAGTCTTTTTCGTACGTAATATGTCGAATTAAATTTTTTTAAATATCATTTGTGCTTATTATAAAGTATTTATTATAAAGTATAGATTGTAAATTGATACTAAACATATATTGAATAACATATTAAAAATCTTTTCTATATTATTCTACATATAATAAATGTATGAGCTACATTCAAGCTACATCTTTATTCTACATTTTCATCGAATTTAAATGAATTTTTATGACAAAAATAATTTATAATTATTTATTAATTTATATAAAACACAGAAAGTTACTGAATTAACGCCATTTATATCTAACAGTGAAAATTTTTTAATTTAACATCAACATTATTATTTATTATTTATGTGCCACAATTTATGGTTTCATAAAATACTTTTTACAATTTTTATATAATTAAAATATATTCTTCACTAACAAAGCCATTCACAAGGTGTTCCAGTTATTTTTTTGGTTTATTGAATGAATTTGATTGCTATTTCCAACGTATTAAAATTATGATAGTCGAATATCGTGAATAGTATTGTACATATATTGGATTAATTATAATTCACATTAGAAATATATCCTTTTTCATCACTGGAATTTAATATTACAGTTGCATATCGGATCTGGGTTGTATTTCTGCTTTATCTCAGACAGATAAACGTGTACAAATACTCGAGGAAGAAAATGCACGATTAATACAAATTATTGATGATATGAAAAATCAGTCGAGTATAAGCCATTCTTCACCTGGCATTTCACCTGATTCTAACAATGCAACCAGAAAACTACAAGACGAAATAAATGTGCTTACAAAACGCAATTGTGGTAAAGTTATATTTAAACTGCGATATCTTTCATTTATTAGTCTCAATCATAATATTGACATAAGATCTTCTTATTCTATATAGAATTGGAATCGCAATTGAAATCTATGGATGTTCCACGCGAATTACGAACTTTAGATAATGGCGACATGATGAAATTCCGTGAATTAGAAAAGCTAGTTCGATGTTTACGCTTGGAAAAGGAAGAAATTATTAAAGATAAATTGGATGCACAAGAGAAACTAAAACTTCAAGAAAAGGAATTAAAGGATGCGCTTACACAACGTAAACTTGCAATGGCGGAATACACGGAAGTATCGGATAAATTGTCCGAATTGAGACAACAAAAGCAAAAGTTATCGAGGCAAGTTCGAGACAAAGAAGAAGAATTAGAAGTTGCAATGCAGAAAGTCGATACTTTACGCCACGATATTCGAAAAGCTGAAAAATTGCGCAGAGAGCTAGAGAATAGAATCGACGAGGCAATGGCAGAGACCAGTAAAGAAAGAAAGTTACGAGAACGCAGTGAAGAATATTGCAAGCAAATGCAAGAAGAGACGGAAAAAATTAGACAACGTTCCCTTGGAAACGATGTCAGTGCAAATCATGCCTTGGCAACTCAGGAGATTAATAGGTTAAAAGCAGAAGTTGAGAAACTTGAAGTTCAATATAACGAAAATTTGACTCAACAACAAAGCAGGTTTAATCTTGAGATTCGAAGTCTTCAGGAACAATTACATGAAGCGGAAACTAGGAGAGAACTATTCGAGAGAGAAGTGCAACTTACAAAGGAGAAATTGGATGCTGCAAGATTGGAAAACATCACAGATAGTGAAGAAACTATAAGTGAATTAAATAGACGTCACGAGAGAGAAAAGATTATGCTAGTCGAAGAGAATAAGAAGCTTGTATTAGAGCTTAGTGCTCTTACTGATAGTGTTAATAGATTACAAGGCGAAAGAAGACAATTGGAAGACGAGTACGAAGAATTAAGAAATAAAAAAGAAGCTATTGCGCAATGGGAAGCTCAAATTACCGAAATTATTCAATGGGTATCGGATGAAAAAGACGCTCGTGGATACTTGCAGGTTTGCACACATATAATTTAATTGTCTTAAATATTCTTAATTATCTATTTTTTCTTCTAAATATTCTTAAACATTAAAGATGATGTGTATATATATGAACAAGTGTATGTGTATATATATGAAAACGAAACTAGGAGGAGAGACACACACACATACACACACACACACACACACATATATATATATATACATATATATTCTCTCCTAATATATCCTTCCTTACATATATACAAGGTGTCCCAAAACTCATAATCAATCTTTCAAAGACAGATTCCTGGGATCATTTGGAGACGATTTTTCCTCAGCGAAAATGTCGATAAAGACCATCATTTTTTGCATGTTCCCAATTTTTGTCATCATATATTTTTGCAATTAAGCCTTAAATTAAAATTTAACTAAAGTAAACTCTATTTAAAATTAATCAAAGAATGTGGTTTTGTTAATATTTTATTTCTATAAAGCTTAGTTTACGAAAAGCCCCTTATTTCCAATTACTTATAATTCGAAAATTATTAGTACCTCGACATTTTCGTTGAGAAAAAATCTTCAGATGATCTGAGGAATCTATCTTTGAAAGATTAATTATGAGTTTCGGGACACCATCTATAAAGAATAAGAGAAGAGATTTTTATTAGTTTGTTTATAAGAAAGGAAAATTTATTTCAATTTCAGGCCTTAGCCACTAAAATGACAGAAGAATTGGAATTCTTGAAACATTCGGGTGGAATAAGCGGTAGCGTTGGGAGTGGAACCACTTTGACCGATAAAAATTGGAGGAATCGTCGATCGCAGAAACTCGATAAAATGGAACTTTTGAACCTGCAGAGCTCCTTACAGAGTGAAATACAAGCGAAGCAAGCAATTTCGGAGGAACTTACCAAGACTCGATCAGATTTGATAGCTGCACAAAAGTAATTTAATTTTCCATTGAAAACTTATATATGAAAATTGCATGTCAAAGACGATAAACAAATTGAATATTTTTGTTTCATTTTTCTTTTATTTCTTTTAGAGAACTAAAGGATCTTAAGCAGCGGTTAGATACCATGTCACACGAATTGAAGCGAAAAGATATGCAAATAAAAGAATTGCAAGCGCGTCTTGATACCGGTGATGGCTGTAAGTACATTTCATTTAATAATATGACAAGCAAGAAATACACAAAATTTTATTATATTGTTATGGGAATATTGTATCTACACTTCATTCAAGTTGCAGTTATACATGATATGTACTTAATTTGTGGATGTGTTAATCTTTAAGCATTGAATAAGTTCTAAGTTCTGATTTTGTTTTATAAAGATGTTGCTGAGATATACATGCATGCGCGCGCGCGCGCCCGCACGCATACGACATATACACATATACATGCATACACAAAGGGCGAATCATATTACAGTTACAAAAATTAATATTTTTAAATCTATGTAGAAATTACAGAGAAATTTCAACAAGATTAGAATAATTTGAATAAAATAAACAAATTTATACTGGAGTTAAAAAAAGGTAAATTTTAAAGCCAGACTATAAAAATATTTTTCCACTTTTGTTATTGACAAAAGTTTTTGCAAATATAAAGCAATTTATAGTAAAATAATTTTTTAACAATTATTAAAAAGATATAAAGATAAAAAAGAGGAATAATAACATGAATCCTATGACTGGATTCAAGAGAACGAATAGTTACATAGGATAATGAAGTTAGAGATAACATGAGACACCTTGTAGATACGTAACACGTGCGCGTATACGCATATACATAATGTTTTAAAACTGGATTTAAAAAGGATAAGATATAAATCAACATTTATTAATTGAATAAAACATTAATGAACATAAGTCGAAAAATTAACTTCTTGTCTAAATTAAAAATAATTTATAGTTTTGAAAAACATAAGTAATTAAAATGATTATTTTGTCTCCATTTATTGCATGTGATGTGAAGGAATTATCTCATATATTCTCACTTATGAGATATTTATGAGATATTCTACACATATTCGTCTATTTGCACATTCTTATATAATACTTATAAATCATCTTTCTTAAGAATCTTACGCATACGCATGTATGCACGCCCAGATGCGTGCGCGTGCTCGCGCGCACACACGCACATTTATTTTTTTCACTTAAGATATTTTAATCTTACGGAGATTTTTATATTTGCATTTTCGGTGACGGCTTTTGCATGCGTATCTTCGAGCCATGTAGTTTTGTGGAAACATTAAATAGTTGCTCATATGCAATATTATTTGTTTGTCAATTTATGATTATGCTCACGCTCTAACGTCACCTATTTTTAATTATAAACAAACGAAGAAATTGACCTGTTAAACGTCCGTTGCAGGAAGGAATTTTCAATTTTTGAATATTTTCTAAACAATATACCTATATACCTATACAATATACCTATATACATACAAAAGCATATCAAAGTGTGATAAGATTTAGATTATTTAGAATATCACATACGTGTGATTTTCAAAGATATAATAGATAATACTTTTTTTTTATTTACACGCTTTTTTTAATACACGACTTATGATATTAAATTCATATAAAAATAATATGTCGCGATATAATAGTAAAGCGATAATTTTATTTATTTTTTTAAAATATTAGTTTAAACAATGAAGCGTTTGCGCTAAAAATATTACATATAATTTTAATATTAAATTTAGATGGAAATAATATGGTGCGATATAATAGCAAAGCAATAATTTTACTTTTTTTGAAATATTAATCTAAGCGATGAAACTTTTGCGCTGAAAATATTACATATAATTATTGTAATTAAAAAAAATAATCTAACATCAGTAATGTTTCTTAATCAATTTTAATTTTCTTTCTATTAATTTGCAAAGTAGAACTGAATATTAAAAGCGGTTTCATTAACTTCAATGACTTTGAAGTATATTGTAAAAGAAAAGTCGCTTGAATGCCTCTTGGCAAATATTAAAAATGCTGCTCATTTTTAATTCTAAATACGCACATCAAGGGATGAAAGGTTCATCGATTACTTCAGATGCAAAGCAAGAGCATCTAAAAAAATATACAGTTTTAAGTTTTCGATTTTTCATATAAAGTGAGATTTAGTACAAGAAAATAATCTTCTCAAAGTGATTTTTCTATTTTAATACAATAAATCCAATTTATATATAAATAGTCAATAAAAATTGTAATAAGATAAATTGTAATAAGATCTTACTTCTTGATCCACTCAAGATATAAAAATATCTTTTATTTTCTAATAATAAGGTTGTTTTGTAAAATCATTATATAAAAAATCAAAAATATGTATGAAACTATATTTTTAAAAGTCTCGCTTTACATTTTAAGCATCAAACTGTATGCAATAAATTTATTTTGCCAGGATAGTCGAGAAATTATGCTAAATTATACATGTTTATAAGTTCATAATGAACTTTCTAATTAGAGATGGCTACAATGTCATGCTTTTAATTATTACATTTGCGATTATTAAAATTGAGAAGGTTGTTCTTAATATTCAGTTCTATCGCTTATAAGATTTCCGAATATATTCAACAATTTTTTCTTTAAAATTTTGGCTATAACGCTTTACATTATTTAATTTTCTTATTTACATTTTTCCAAACTCTGTTTCTTATTTTTTTAGTTTTATTAATTCTGAACGTTTAGTAGTCATTTATCTTTATTCTATTATTCTTCTACTATTTTTTTTACAAAATTATATTCAAGAAAAAAAAATTTTAACAGAGAAAGAGAAAATGTTATAGCTAATCGATTAATTAATTATCATTAGTATTATCAATTGTTATTCCAAAAGTTAAATATTTGGTCTCCGTTTTTATTATCATAATCTACAAAATTGATGTTATAAATATTATATAAATATTATTTAAATATTATATAAATATTATATAAATATATATTATATATTATATAAATATTATATAAATATTATATAATTATTTATAATGTTAAAATATGTATAAATATTATATAATTATTTAAAATGAAGTTAAAGGAGAATCATTATAGGTTACTCTTTTTTGTTTATTGATCACAATATATCTTTATTTTCATAATATAATGAATACGTTAATATACTCGAGAATATACGAAGGTCCTAGCAAATAGAAAAGATTTTAAAGTATTACTGAAAAGAAATTATATATTTATTACATTAATATATACATACATAAAAAGACAATTATCACAAAATTATTATCATTATGGTCATTATTCAATGTAATAATCTAATTTCAATAATCGGTTGGACACGTTATTATTCTTCTAAATCACAAAAATATCTTTATTGATCTGCGAGAAAACTTGTAAGTTTCAACGTGCAACATTAAAAATTCAACATTAAAAATTTTTGTTCATATCGAATTATAGAGATCGTTATCTGGGATCTATTTAGTATAGTAATTCGATTCTCCAGTATGGTATGCGATTCTGATTTCTAGACTACAAAGTGCCTCTGTTTATTGGCGTAACGAGCTGCGTGTGGGGCCTCTTATTGCTCATCTTCAAACTATATTTGTGACAGCTGTCTCATCCAGCGATACATCAAGCAAATCTCCAAACATCGTTAGCACCAAACCCCAACGTATCATCGTACATCAGCCGTCGTCACCCTTACCAGTAATGCGTGTCCCCCGCATCACGACTTGTCGCTTATTAAATAGATTCGTTCCAGTCAACACATTCATCAATCAGAATGCCACCGCCATCGTATCGCCACCCGGTAAATGATGTGGCAGCAAAAGAGCGATTTTGGATTGGATATTTTACTGCTAATTATATAGCACAGGACTATGTTGTGATTCTTTATTTTTTATTCCATTTAAATTATATATCTCTATATCTTATATATTCTTTATTTTTTATTCCATTTAAATTATATATCTCTATATCTTATATATTTTCTATATCTTCGTTTCTTCCGTTTTCCAATAGAAAATCTGGAAAAGAGGATTCTTATTCGTGTATTTATTTATACATTTATTTATACAGTTTTATTCGCTTTGTCGTTCTACTTTTTAATTAAAACATAGCACTGTGCTATTTTTAACACTTATAATAAGAAGACGATTATATTGTGCCCAATGTTATTTCTGTTTAAGTTATGATAGTGTTGGAAAGTTTTGTAAAGTTTGTTCCTTAATGGATATGATTAGTTTTATGTAATTTTCTCTCCACAATATAACTTTCATTGATTAATTATTTTAACTAAACTATTAATATAAGCACCGCATGAATTATGCTTTGTGTATTAATACTAGCTAAAACTTGTAATGTTATAAGCTACTTTTTTGTTAATGCAATTATTACATTTTACAATAATGAAGCATGTTTGATGTATCTCTTGTATATTTTAATGTACTTTTGTGTATATTATTATTTTTGTACATATTACTATTTTTATGTAATACTAAGAATCACATAATTACTACTGGCTAGCAGAGAAGCATGTATAAATTGTATAAATTGTGCTAAATAATTTATACCATTAATTTTCAGGTAAGATATTACATGTGAACATTTAATACTAGGCGCCGAATTTTTAATACTAGGATGATAGTGTTATTTCCCTTACATCTTTTTTACAAATGTTTTACAAATTTTACAAATATTTATAATTGTAAAATTTTAAGCACATTTGTGTATTACTATTAATATGTTATTTATCCGAGCTTTGTCTTTTTATTTTAGTTTTAGAACGTCCTACATCACAGATGTCATATCTCGAACATTTTCTTAAAGAGACATCAGGTAGTACACGTCATGGAAGCGTCGACAGTGTAGAAGGTGACATCGAGGACAATCGTGCACCTAGTATTACAAGCAGCAAAAGTAATTTGTCTGAACTTAGTATCGTAAGTATCTTAACATACATTTGATGAATTAAAAAAAAAAAGATTAGAGACAAATTGATTAATAATCTTCGTCCTATAAGAGAAACGGATGATTGATACAGAAAAATGAAGTATATTTTTAATAAGCCAAATTAATTTTCATTCAAATAATAAGATATTAAATAAGATAGAATTTAATAATATTTTTTCCTTTTTCTTCTAGGATCCAACATCGCCATTATCTCATGAACTTTTAAACAAGTCTTCATCTACTCATGGTCAAGCCAATTTGCAACCAAAGCCTAAATCACACCAGTTCCTCGTACGGACATTTTCGGCACCCACAAAGTGTAATCATTGTACATCTTTAATGGTTGGATTAACTAGACAAGGAGTTGTATGCGAAGTGTGTGGCTTTGCATGTCATATGCCTTGTTGTGATAAAGTACCTCCAATGTGTCCTGTACCCCATGATCAAAGTAAGTAATACTAGAATGGTTTATAATATAAATTTTTATGATTAAAATTTTATCCCAAGATCTTATAAAAAATTATTTCATTCAAATAATAGATACATTAATTAATTTCTTTGTTGTATAAGCTGTAACATTTGTTTTTAAAAAGCTTGTTACAAAATATGTTATTTAAATCATTGTTTCCTTTATCTTTATATGTCACAATTTTTTGTTACTTAAACTTTATTTTCTGATTTAACATATATTTTAGCCAAACGACCATTGGGGATCGATCCTACAAGAGGGATCGGAACTGCGTATGAAGGATATGTCAAAGTGCCAAAAATGGGTGGTGTCAAGAAGGGTTGGGTGCGTCAATTCGTCGTAGTTTGTGACTTCAAATTATTTCTTTATGATATTTCGCCAGATCGCAATGCTTTGCCATCTGTATATGTTTCGCAAGTACTAGATATGCGAGACGAAGAATTCAGTGTGAGCTCGGTTCGTGATTCTGACGTAATACACGCTACAAAGAAGGATATTCCGTGTATATTTAGGGTAAAAGTTTTTCTTAATATTTTAATTATAACAACAGATTCTCATCTTTATCTTATTTTTCAAAATTAATCTGTTTGTAGAAATTTTGCAATCTTATCTTTTAGTTAAAATCAATAGTAAGAAATAGAATTAATAATAAGAATTAATAATAAGAAGAATTAATAATAAGAAGAATAAACGATAAGTTATATATCTGCATATTAATTAATAAATCCTGTTGTTTATAAACCTGTTGTAATAAACCTATTGTTTCCATTTTAATAATTTTATTTTCAATGTAAACATATATAGTTGGAAATGTGTATTGTGTATTATTATTTTTTTTTTAGTTGGAATAAATGGTTTTTATTTTGATTTAGATAACGACATCGCTATTGGAGCCTCCTGGATTGAGAAATCATACGTTAATGTTGGCAGATACAGAGAGTGAAAAAACAAAATGGGTAGTAGCTTTAAGCGAGCTTCATAGGATTTTAAAGAGGAATAATCTTCCAAACACAACGGTATATTGATTATATGTAATAAAGAATTCAAATAGCAAAAAAACTCAAAAGAAACTATCTCTTTATTTATTTTTCTTTATATCTTTAAATGCTTGTCACATTAAAAGATTTTATTTTAAATTATTTTTTTCTGTTTTTAAATATAAAATATTAATATGTATATTTTTCTTTTTTATCATAGATTTTTAGAGCGAAAGAACTATTGGACAATACCTTGGCATTCATTAAGAATGTGATGTCAGGAGCAATTATTGATCCGGATCGTCTAGTCATTGGTACAGAAGAAGGTCTCTTCTGTTTAGATTTAGATCGTAGTGGTAAGTTAGAAATATAGTTTGCATTGTAAACTTTATTATTTAAAAAATCACAATAGCTTCTTGTAGAAAGTATACAGGGTGTCCGATTCGAGAGGGACGACGACGAAAACTGATGATAGATTGGGTCAAACTAAGAAGAATAGTCCTCTACTATTTTGCAAAATTTGCAATAATTATTAAGTAATAAGCAAAAAGCGGTCTAGCGCTTCTCATGCGCCGGGACATTTTTGCTTATTACTTAATAATTATTGCGAATTTTGCAAAATGGTAGAGGACTATTCTTCTTAGTTTGACCCAATCTATCATCATATGTATGTATGCATGTATGTATATGCATACATACATATATATGCATGTATGTAGTATATGTATGTACATTTTTGTTTATTACTTAATAATTATTGCGATTTTTGCAAAATGGTAGAGGACTATTCTTCTTAGTTTGGCCCAATCTATCATCACTTTTCGTTTGACCCCTCACGAATCGGACACCCTGTATATACATATTAAAAATATTTTATTTATAAAAAGTATTTACATAACAGTATAGGCAATTGTATTCTATAATATAAATTGTTATTAATTATATTACAAATTATGATTTATTGCAGAAATTGCAAGAGTCGGAGAAGGAAAAAAAATATATCTTCTTGAATATGTTATTGAAGAACAATTGATTGTTGTATTAAGCGGAAAACAACGTCATGTACGGCTAGTTCCAGTACGTGCCTTGGATGGAGACGAAGTCGAATGGATTAAAGTCGCGGAGACTAAAGGATGCATTACATTAACAACTGGAGTAGTGCGCCGTAATCCGCTTAATTATTGCTTATGCGTTGCGATAAAGAAACAAGTAAGATATTTAGAGAATATTTTTGATGATAATGTTTGGTGGCAATTAATTTACTTCTACATCTATATATCGTAATGCCATGTTTTATTCTTGTTATAGAATGCGTCTCAAATCATTATCTATGAAATAACACGTACAAAAACAAGACATAAACGCTTACGTGAATTAATGTTACCATGTCATGCACAAACTCTGCAAGTTCTTTCCGAAGGCCGTTTGTGCGTTGGCTATCCATCTGGTTTTTCTATTTACAGCATTTTGGGAGATCATCATCCTGTTTGTAAGTAGAATACATATATATAAGACAAATATTTTTTCTTTATTAAATCTATTCTTATTTTATAGCAATCTTTATATTATTTTTATATTTATAAAAAAATTCTTATATTTTAGCTTTGGTCCATGCTGAGAATACGCTCTTAGGTTTTCTTACCTATAGTGCCGTGGATGCATTACGTTGCATCGAATTAGCACGGGGTGAATTCTTATTAGTCTTCCATACGTTAGCAGTATATGTCGACAGTCAAGGAAGAAAGAGTCGAGACCGAGAGATAATGTATCCTGCAGTTCCTACAGCAGTTAGTAAGTATCGACCAACTAACATTATTAACTATATAATCATATATATTAAGCGTTAAATTTGAATGTCAAGCTGTAAGTTCTCTCGTCATTCTCATTGAATTTATTATTTTGAATTTCAGGTTATTGCGAAGGATATTTATTAGTGTATAGCGAGACTCATATTGATTTGTTTGATTGTACATCTGGAGATTGGTTACAAACGCTTAATGTGAAACGAGCTCGACCGTTAAATATTTCAGGTTCTCTTACATCTTGCATAATAAATGACATGCCGTATGTTATTTATCTCAGCAATTTACGTCAGCGTAAGTATATTTTATACATAACATACATTTTAAATTTCGCCATATTCATGTATCACTTAATTTTCATATTTTTAAGTTTTATTATTGGATTAATTAATTATTATTTAACAATATTATATACATTGTATTAGGAGAACTACTAAATTTGACACCATTAGATACGAGTGGCAGACAAATAACAAGACCACGACGACGGTTTTCACTGAGAGAAGGCAATAGAACCGTTCGCCCTACAGATAGACGTTCGAAAATGATTTCTGCACCTACAAATTTCAATCATATCAGTCATATGGGTCCAGGAAACGGGATACAGGTACATAAAGAATTCATTCGAAAAGTTCTCTAATCAATATTTCTATTATTTTATGCTATATGAGCAGAATATTTAAAAAAAATCACTATTTTTAACTCTATTTTAATGTTTATACATTATTCATATATTTAATATATATTTTTTTAAATTATAGATACAGCGTTTGTTAGATTTACCCACGACATTAGAAACT
This sequence comes from Camponotus fellah, assembly GCA_030586385.1. Classification (NCBI taxonomy): domain Eukaryota; kingdom Metazoa; phylum Arthropoda; class Insecta; order Hymenoptera; family Formicidae; genus Camponotus; species Camponotus fellah. Next base: position 225,061 of record JAPIVC010000272.1, on the reverse strand, counting down.
GCTGATCAACAACATACGAGCCATCATAGTAGTTCTCATCTTCACAGTAGTCAACAAAGAGTAAGTAACATAAAAATTGCTACTCGTTTAATAAATAAGACGATATAATTCTTTCAGTTTAATTTTTCATACATTTTAATTTTAATATTAAAGCATAAATTTATATCAAGTTTTTTTTTAATAAATTTTTTACAGTTATATGATTCTACGCTTCAAACACCAAACAAACCAGCTCCATTGCCTCCTAGGCATCCCCCTTCTGATGCACGTCGCTTAAGTTCGCATATGTCGAGAAACTCTGGGTATTCGCCGCACAACGGTAATTTTATACAAAGCATTTACACAAAGCATTGATAGAACGTATATAGAACGTATATAGTTATATGGAATATATATGTAGCTCTAGCAGACAATATGTTGCAGACAATAATTGTTATATATTTTTAATATTATAAATAACAAAGCAGAAAGAGAGAGGGGGAAAGAGGGAGAAAGAAAATAAAAGATAAATCAAAGTATATGTGCGTGCATATGTGTTTACAAAGAACATATATTTTTTATTTTTTTCATTAAATATTATTAAACCGAATAAAATGCACATAGGTTCAACAACATCACGAAGAGGTCCTGCACCACCACGACCAACTGCTACGCCACCTTCTTTACCACGTACTCCAGTGGACCAAATTGATTCTGAATCGATACATTTGCGTTCACATACTCCACTCTCTCTTGGCAGTATCGCGTCGTTACATAACAAGGTATGTTAATTTCGTTATTTTTTTATATTGGTGAGTCGATTATTGTCATAAAATAAAAAACAATTTTTTTGAATTAAAATAAACAACACATCTTTTGACATTTATCACATTTATTATAAATTTATTTATGTATGTTTATCGATTTTTATAATAAATTACGCGTCGTGTATGTAAATATATATATATATCTTATTTTTTAAATATAAAAGATAAATAAAAAATTATAAGACTGAATGAAAAAACTAATTGGAAAATAGATAAGTAAAAGCGGAAAGTGGCGCAAATGAATCTTTGAAAATCTCTCAAGAAAAAATTTAAAATATTTCGTTAATACTCTATTTACAATCAAATATAATTATCAAATGTAAAATGAGATGAAACACTGATTAATTCTCAGCATAGACTAACATAAGATTTATTCTTTATAGCTGAATTTCTCGCACTAGTATATTTATTAGTGTGTGTATGTGTGTATATATATTAATTAAATTAAAAATTATTTATTTATTTATTTATTTAGAATTTAGAGAGGAAAAGCAAAAAGTGTGTACAAAAAATTTAACTAAAAAAGAACAAATCTGTTATCACGAATACATTTATAAATCTCGCGGGCACTGTCCAAAATTATTAACTATAGATATTTTTCATGTATATATGTGTGTGTGTGTGTGTGTGTGTGTGTGTGTGTGTGTGTGTGTGTGTGTGTGTGTGTGTGTGTGTGTGTGTGTGTATGCACGAGAAAAATATACATATATATATATATATATATATGCATTTTTTACAGGAACATCCATCTGGTGGCAGCCCTAGACATTCGATAGCTTCGAACAACAGCTCAAATCCATCAACGCCGCCGAGTCCAGCCCACGATCATGGATCATCTTCGTATGATTCGTAGATTTATTTAACACTTATGGAAACCGAAATAAAAGTGGTATGTACCTAATGCATACTTGAAATACGATCAATTTAGTATATACATATACACATAGATATATACATACATATGCGCGCATGCGCATCCTTATAATATATATGTGTATATATGTTAAGCTCGTATTTTTACATATTTTTACATATTTTTACTATCTCCTTTTTCATTCTCCATCTGCTTTTTTTATTGTTGAGAACGCATTTTGATGCGAATCATCGCGTTGACTAATGGATATTGCCAATTTTCAAAACATAGCTATCAAATAATTTGAAATTTAATTTTAATGTTCAAGCCTAACATATATAGTCAGATATTCGTATGATGTACTTTGCAGAAAATTAGTACTCGAGTTTGATCTTCGAACTGGAAAAGTGGAAAATTTTCACGCGATATTTGTCGTGCAATATAATTACGTATATTTAATATTATACAGTATATGAATCTCAAACAAGTAATATATTGTCATAACAATGCGGTTTGACGGGTGCACTGGTACTCTGTGTAATGCGATTATTTATATATATATGTATATACATGTACATGTACATATACATACATATGCACATATATATATACGTATATATGTATATAATATATATGTATGTATGTATGTATATGTATGTACGTATATATGTATGTATGTATGTATGTATGTATGTATGCATGCATGCATGTATGTGTATGTATGTATGTATGTATGTATAAATGAATGAATGAATGAATGAATGAATAAATGGATGAATGAATGAATGAATGTATATGTATGTATGTGTGTATGTATGTATGCGTGTATGTATGTATGTATATGTATATGTATAATACAGTCAATTTTCTTTACGAAATGTAACAGTGTATTATTATAATTTTCTGATTTTTAAGAATTTATATGTAATAATTTATAATGCACTCTTAACGAAGAAATGAATTATTAATCATAAATTATTGTAAATATTTTGACGAATGTTAAGCTCGTTTTGCGATGCCATATCTATTTCTTTCGATAATTGTCATTCTTTTTATCTTGACAAGAATATCTTCAGATTTTATATAACAAAAAATTGGAATCTCAGTCAAATTAACTAGCAATAAAATATAAACTATTTAATGTATTGTACGTATTCTCGATTTTAGAAGTAAAAAAATAGTATCTGCGAACATATTAAATATAATCATCGTTATAACCGGAATAGCTGCGCGATTTTTACGATTCTTAATTAATCTCGCGCGAGGAGTATCTTAAGGAGTTTGTCCACCATCGTGCTCTTAATTCTCGCAGGTATGAGAGGCAAAGAAAACAAAGGAAAATGATATATCATTTTAATTTTTCTATATGCAAAACAATAATTTTCCAGTTATTATACAGAAACGACATAAATGTTTTCATTTATATTTTTATGAAGCATTTCTTTATTTATAAAATTTATAATGATGAATTTTTTAAATCAGATGTAATAGAATTTACAAAGTTAATAATCATCATTGCCATATATATTTGTTTTGCTTAGATTCATAAAGGTGTATGTAAAAATCGCGTTTTTTAACTTTGAATTTTTTTAAACAAATTAGATTAACTGTGCAAATATGTTATATCACAAAGAGTGATATTCAATTTTTACGTAATTCATAGCAATTTTGTTAAAGTGAACATTATAAACTCCTTATGATAACATATTACGCACACACATAACGAGATTATTATAATTTATATCAAATGTAGCACATAGACTACGGTCGAGGAGACTCTGGGGATGCTTTGATTGACTAATCAGGACAAAAAGAATAAAGATTTTTTTTAGTCTTCCCGACCGCAGTTGTATACAGATAATATTTCTTTCACGGTAATTTTTTTGATAAATGAATTCAATAATCAAGTCGAAAAATTTAGTATAGTTTAATTTATAAAATTACACCTCGCGTGACTATTCCGTTTGCGACGTTAAGACGCAAATTAGATACAGTGCGAATCGATTCGATGCCTTATGACTAATGTTTTCTATTGCGTCATAATGCACTAATTATATATGATATTATTTGGCGTGTGAATAATAGAATCGTGTAATGTGTTGCGAGCTCTTGCTGATAATAATAGTTATTAAGAAAGGTTTTATTGCACTCACATGTACACGCTATATATACATATAGGGTGTCTCGTCGTATCAAAGATACACGGCAGGAATATGTATCGTGTGTATATCGAATGTACTCCAACTGGAAATAGAACGAAAAAGTATTGTCTTTTGACAATTTATCCGTTTATTCTTTGATCGAAGTCGTAATTTTTCATCAATTAATATATCTTTCTTAGTGCGAATCATTTGATAATTCCAGTGCGAAATATAAGAAGAAAACTATTACGATTTTGACGATTATCTATAAAAGATTACACTTAAATATGTTTTAAATATAATAAAACTGTATCGAAATTAAGAAAAATGTTATAAAAAAAAAGATGAAAACGAGGAAATATTATCATTGAGTCTAGAAAACCTAAATTATTTTTAATAGATGAGAGAAAAACTTAGGTTTTAAATAATGTGACGTACATGTTACGAATTGCAATGCTTTCATTACTTTTATATAATAGTGTACAAAATGTGCAGGATCCAATACGTAAGATCAGAGACATGGGACAGATTTTTTTTTATTTCGAATAAGTACATTTGTAATTAATAATTATAATGAAATGATTTCTTTTGATTTTTTATAGTTTTAATTACTCATTGATATAACTCAAGGAGAGAATTTAATTATCTAAATTTAAATTTTTATTCAAAACGCGCTTTGAGAAATAATTAAATGTGTACATTTTAAAATATAAGGAAGATATATACATTTATATATATATATATACATTTATTAAAAAAAAAAAAAAAAAAACAGCCATGAGGAAATCATCATAAGGATTGGTACAAGAAGACAACTGTCTCAGGATACTATGCCAGTAGCTTAAGTACGATATAATATTACTTAATGATCAAAAAACTCGAACAAATTGCTATAATTTCACTGATTGTAGTTTTATGTTGTGCACATCTTTTTTCTAACTTAACTTTCTTAAATTTATGAAAAATTTGTAAAAATCTGCAAAATTAAAAAGGGTGGATTATTCACAAACATAATTGAATAAGAACACGAAGGCGCGACATTTGAGAAACATTAATTGTATTTAAATACCTTTATATATATATTTGCTCTCTCCTATATTATATAATAAATACCTATATCATTATAAGATGACTATTATAGATCTAATAGTCTTATTCTAAATCTAAATGGAAGAAAAAATGTTATACTAAGAAACGGTTAGTATTATTGTCGTAAACAATTGTATCGTACATATAATGCACTGTTATCCGTACTAAAGTAAACGCAAGTGAAATGGGATTTAGAACGAATTATAATGGCAATCGAAAGAGATACGAAATGGACGTACCACTGTACTTACCGATAGAATTCAATAATCAGCCTATCTTCCGTTATTATTGCTTAAGGGTTTAGAGGTGAGAAATATCGACTGTTCATATATTATTGTCATTATCTCAAGTCATTTTCGTCAAGTTCGGCGATCGATGTATCGATATACGAAAGGAATTGTCATTCCTGTATATATAGCATTGATTTCATATATCTTTATAAATAACGCAGTTTTGGTCTTTTCGAATCTATTTAAAAGATGTAGAAAAATTCTTTACAAAAACTTACATATTACGGATCATCTTGATCTTGAATTATGTTGTAGAGTGTTCATTCCTGGGTAACATGCACTTGGAATCAATCTAGTCTGGTACATAATTTTTGAGATATTTTATGCTTTAATAATTTTTACTACAATGAGAATATATATATATATATATATAATATATAAGAAAGCAAATAGAAGCTATAACTTTAACTTTGACATTGATATATTATCAATGATTTTGATTAATGATATTAATAATTCTAAATATGTACACGTACATAAGATGTAAATCTGTGCAATCTGTATTTAATTTTGGATAAACCTAACGTCTGCAGTAAATTAACTTGAAAAATACATAAAAAAATACTTGAAAAATACTTGAAAAAATACTTGAAAAATACATTAAAAAATACATAATTCATAGAAATCTAAACGAAAATAAACATTATAACAATGTTTTGAAAAGCTCTACATATTAGCTATCAGAATCTGGACTAAAAAATTTTTCTATTTGAAAAAATCTAATCTTAGCTTTAGTAATGTAATCCAAGGTGAAACTATTAACATCATTAAATACATTATTTTGTATCCTGCAACTTTTATCTAAAACATTTTTCTATAAAATGTATGCTTTTCGAAATATCCAACTTCCCGACATATTTTGAATATTCTATATATGTATAAAATTTTTTAAGAGATGATTCTTTTCAGTCTTATTCTCATACAGAAAAATATATTTAATAGATATCTATCAAATATCTACATATTTACACAATGTCCATGTTTACTATGGATAATTAATAGATATCTAATAGAATGTATAAAATATCTATATCCCTGAATAAAAAGAATTAGCGGCGATATCTACTGGATGTGCATATATTATCTACATATCTGTGGATGTATGGACATTTATGAAATCTCGTATGGCGGACATTTAGATATTCGAATATTTGAAAGTATCTAATACAAATTATGTTCTGTATGGGTTGAACTATATATCCTTTACTTAAAATATTTCGAAAAGAAAACGCTGCTTGGTTTCAAATATATATTAATTAGGAATAAATCCTTTATAATATACATATTTCAAAATCAAGATAAGATAAATATAAATCCGTAATCCGCGCATGCATGTGCTATATATATATGTATATATATGTGCGTTTTTGTAAAGAATTGCCCAAGATATTCCCAATGACCTCAATTGATTTGCAAGCCTATCATTATTTATATTAGATATATTTTATGGGGCTACTAAAATAGAATATTAATCAATTTATCGTTTCACACATAAAAATAACGATATTATATAGATATTGTTTTTTATCAAATATAATGAAATGTACGACATTCTGTACGACAATAGATCATACATTATGTATACAGATTGTACGAACATGATTAGCATTTTTTATATAAATTGACAATTATCTTTTTTTAACCCTGTATAATCCAAACATTTTTTTCATATTTTAAGCAGTAATGTTACTTTGTATTATCATTTTTGCAATGATGTAAGGAAAGGAAAGGAAATTGTTATGAAAAACATTATTTTTATCTTGTATGATTAATTAATAATTAATTTCTTTTTTTTGGGAGATAATTTTGCTCAAACTAAAATCAAAAAATAACAGCATATAATGTCAATTACATATTGTTTGTAGAACAAGATGTACATTAAAAAATGCTATAATAATTGGGTTATAGAGGGTCAAAGAAATACAGCGTTTTACTCTATTGTTAATCTTTATTGGTATATGACAGTAAGATTATATTATTCATCACTTTACATAAATTAGATTAGTTTTCTTTTTCTATCTCTCTTTTTTTCCTCTTTTCCCCTTGTCTTTTCTTTTCTCATTACTTTCTTTCTCTCTTTTTCTTTTCCTATCGTTTCACTTTTTTCTGTTTCATACATATTTTTATATTAATAACGTATTATTTGCAATATTTATTAAAAACGTGTAGCAAAATATGATTTGCGCATTAAATAAAAGTTGTATTTTATTGTAAAATATTGTGTGCGAGCTATTATTAGCCAGAAAAGAAACCAAACTTTATGTAACTTATGTTTTAGTATTTCGCCGTATATAACGAATGCCTGTCTGTAGATTTTATAATATTTATATTACTCATTTCTTATCTTTTTCTCGCGTGTAAGACTTCGAAAAAGAAACTAGCGCCCGCACGCGAGACACATGTACTGTATTTTTTATTTTACCACTTGGAGAGATAAGTTAATTTTTTCTTGTGTAGAACTATATTAATAAAAATAAACAGAGAGCCCACACGTACTCATTGTATTTTTATTTTCATCTTGAAATACATTATTTGTTTGTTTAAGATAAAAATATAAGAATTAAGAATTTTTTTATAAATTTTATACATATTTAAATTGCATATAATATATTAACATAATTAAAAAATTTGTTCTCTCCCTCCTGAATAATATAATTTCATTTAATAAAGATGCTAAAAACTTCGATTGACACATCTGGAAGATAAAATCTGAAACAGAAGATATTTTCTCATGAGATAAAAGGATATAACTTAAAATATTACAAAATTAAAATATTATTTTCAGATAGCAAATACTAATATATATAATCATAGCATTCAGAAATTTTGGTGGTTATTGTAACATCATTTTAATTTTGGTTGTATATAAAATGATGAATAAGAATCATTTATATGTATAGAAAAAAATATCTTCATACTATTTAAATTATTATTTGAAAATCATATACAATTTAAATAATAAATATTAAATTGTTATTTTATTTAAATTTTAAATTTTACTGTCAACGATAATCAGCAAATACTGGCATTTCATAAATTTTTGTGGATAAACATCATTTTCAAATATATTATTAAAGTTAAAAAAATGAGATCTAATAAATAAAAATTACCTATATCTTTGCCACTTGATTACAAATCCCATGATTTCATTAAAAAAATTTCTGAAACATAGAAAAATTTTGTGTTTGTTAATAATGAATATTATTTATAATATGTTGCATTGGATTTTAGAATCAGAAGTAGCAAATTGAAAAAATCATGGCATTCAGAGATCGTGGTGATAAATATAACATCATTTTATTTTAATTTTGATGTATAAAGATAGTATAGAAGTATAGGAGAATCTAGTATAGAATATAAAAATTAAAATACCTTATATGCAATTTTAAGGTGCCATTTCATTAAGAATTATGTACAGGAGACCTATAAATAATAAAATAAATATGTTAATTAAGATTGTGCTATTTTTCTACTTAAAATTTAAATTGATATCAATAATCAGTTAGCAAATATCATAAATCATGGCACTCATAGATCTTGGTGGTAAAACTATCATCATTTTAATACATATTATAATTTTATAGTTAAAAAAATTCTAATAAATAAAAATTACCTGTAGTTCTTGTTGTTTAATCACAGGTTGCATCAGTTTAGCAAATTTCTGAAACATAAATAGAAAATAGAAAATTATAAATAGAAAATTCTATGTTTGTTAACAACGAATATTATTTATAAAATGTTTATAATGAATTTTATAATATCAAAAGTAGCAAATTGAAAAATCATGGCATTCAGAGATATTGGTGATAAATATAACATCATTTTATTTTAATTTTAATATATAAAAATTGTATAGAAAAGAATATAAAAATTAAAATACCTTATATGCAATTTTAAGGTGCCATTTCATTTAGGAATTATGTACAGGAGACCTATAAATAATAAAATAAATATGTTAGTTAAGATTGTGCTATTTTTCTACTTAAAATTTAAATTGATACCAATAATCAGTTAGCAAATACCATAAATCATGGCACTCATAGATCTTGGTGGTAAAGCTATCATCATTTTAATACATATTATAATTTTATAGTTAAAAAAAAATTCTAATAAATAAAAATTACCTGTAGTTCTTGTTGTTTAATCACAGATTGCATCAGTTTAGCAAATTTCTGAAACATAAATAGAAAATAGAAAATTATAAATAGAAAATTCTATGTTTGTTAACAACGAATATTATTTATAAAATGTTTATAATGAATTTTATAATATCAAAAGTAGCAAATTGAAAAATCATGGCATTCAGAGATCTTGGTAATAAATGTAACATCATTTTATTTTTAATTTTGATGTATAAAGATAGTATAGAAGTATAGGAGAATCTAGTATAGAATATAAAAATTAAAATACCTTATATGCAATTTTAAGGTGCCATTTCATTTAGGAATTATGTACAGGAGACCTATAAATAATAAAATAAATATGTTAGTTAAGATTGTGCTATTTTTCTACTTAAAATTTAAATTGATATCAATAATCAGTTAGCAAATATCATAAATCATGGCACTCATAGATCTTGGTGGTAAAGCTATCATCATTTTAATACATATTATAATTTTATAGTTAAAAAGAATTCTAATAAATAAAAATTACCTGTGTAGTTCTTGTTGCTTAATCACAAATTGCATCAGTTTAGCAAATTTCTAAAACATAAATAGAAAATTCTATGTTTGTTAACGAAGAATATTATTTTCAAAATGTTTATGATGAATTTTATAATATCAAAAGTGGCAAATTGAAAAATCATAGCATTCAGAGATCTTGGTAATAAATGTAACATCATTTTATTTTAATTTTAATGTATAAAAAATAGTATAGAAGAGAATATAAAAATTAAAATACCTTATATGCAATTTTAAGGTGCCATTTCACTTAGGAATTATGTACAGGAGACCTATAAATAATAAAATAAATATGTTAGTTAAGATATTATAAATATGTTAAGATTGTGCTATTTTTCTACTTAAAATTTAAATTGATATCAATAATCAGTTAGCAAATACCATAAATCATGGCACTCATAGATCTTGGTGGTAAAACTATCTCATCATTTCAAACATTTTGTATATCATATAATAAATCAATTAATAAAAAAAAAAGTTACCTAATATAATTTTAATCTTCCTTTAGATTAATTATAATTATATATCAGGAATGTTTTTAATTGATTTTTATCTAAAAATTAAAAAAAATGATTTTATATAAGACATTAGATAAGACATTTAGTATTCCCTCCATTACCTAAAATATATATAAAATCTTACCTATTATATTGCTATAATGTAATCAAAATATGAAATTATAAAAATTTTGATTGAAAAATAACATCAGACATATCTGCAAAGTAAAGGTGCATAAGGCAATTCATCTAAGCAAATAATAATATATCAAAATAATAATATATATACATATAATATATCAAGACAAATAATTTCACACAGCTAGAGCACATTTACTTCACAGCCTATGTCACCCATAACAAATTATGTTAAAACATATATTTAATAAAATATACAAATTAATCGGCCTTCTTAGTAGTTCGTGTTTTTTTAGCAGGAAGGGGTTTCTGGGACTGCAGCACAGCACTAGCTCGTCGCAGTGCAGCCTACGAAACATATTGCATTAGTAACATTAATACTAAAATAGAATTATTCCAATAAGCAACAATTCATTCATATACCTTGGTAAGATCTACACGATACTTGTTCTTTGTTAAGAGTGTCTTTAATTTATAAAGCGAACGACGAGCACCCGCCTTCATTGTACTCCTGACAGTAGCTTTGGCAGGCTTGTTGACTGCCTTGGCCTTCTTGTAGACAACTGTGAATCCCTTCTTGTCGGGAGTATCAACAATACCTACACTCTTGCGATGGATCACACCAGAGTAGCGATAACTGCTCTGGTTTGTTAAATTGTTGGATTCCTATATATGCATCAATATAACTTTGTTGGATCACTTTTGAAAATTGCAACTAATAATGTTTGTAAGATATTGCGAGTTACGAACTGTGGAAAATGGCTTCTTGATGTTGCGCTTCTTAAGGAGAAAAGCATTGTTGTCGCGGATTATCATCCAATTCAAGTGTGAAGACATTTTGGATTCCCTATAACAATTATTACGTGCTTCTTTAAATTATTCAGATACATATTTCTTTATTAGATTTACTTAAACTACACGAGGTTTGCTGATGGATTACGTATGATGTATGTAACCCTAAAGAAAATAATTTCCTATAAATATAACCGTATTGCAAAATATTTAATAACTTTGGGAAAGTATCGCGATTATAAAATAAATATTCCAACATAAAAAATTATTAAAAAGATCGAATAAAAAGGTGAAATTATACGTACCACGTGGATCAACAAGAGGAAACGATCAGAAAGAAATTTTCAAGATGGCAGGAAGAAGAATCACGGATTATCTCGAATGTAGAAAGTACTCGCTCAAAATTTTTCGATTCTAACGCCATCTGGAATTTGATATATAACTTACTTCTCAAAAAAGCGCAATTTTTAAAACATACCATTTATTTTCTTACACCTTATAATTCCTACAGGTATAATAAATAAATAGAATTTATATCTCAGATATAAATAGTTTATTTAATATCAAGATAAGTTGATGATGACATCTTTTAATTCTTAGGTAATAAATGGCCGATTCCGTAACAAAATTTCTTATAATTCAAAATTTTACAGATTTTAATTTTACATATATATATATATTCTCTTAAATATTTTTTTTCTTAAAAATATATATTATTTACATATGTACATCTATAAATAGTATATGTAAAAATATATATTATCTATATAATATATATTATGTGTCTTAATATATATTATTTACATATGTATATATGTGCGTATAACGATCAAAACAAAAAGGAAAAATATTTCCAAAATAAAAATAATTAATATTTTTTTACGATATAGGAATATAAATGAAACATTGGTCTCGATTAGATATATCACACGAGTTTTTTAAATGTATATGTATTCTCTTAAATATTTTTTTCTTAAAAATATATATTATTTACATATATATATATATATCTATAAATAATATATGTAAAAACATATATTATCTATATGTCTTAAGATATATTATTTACATATGTATATGTGTGTATAACGATCAAGACAAAAAGGAAAAATATTTCCAAAATAAAAATTATTAAATTTTTTTACGATATAAAAATATAAATGAAACATTGGACTCGATTAGATATATCACGAGTTTTTTAAATATCCTTAAAACATGAGTTACACGAATAAAAAGTTAAATGGCCGCTTCATCAAACGGCAACTCAGAAAAGATGCTCGCTAAATCAGTTTTATCATATTCATCTAATTTTTCTCGTCTCTCCTCAGGACAAACGGTTTGAAAGTCCTGCGGGATGAAAATCTCTGTCTCGGACATGTATCTTCTATCGTCTTCGGAGAAACGCTGCAGCTCGCACCATCTCGTCGCCACATCCTTGCATCCACATTTCCTGAACGCCAGACAGTGAATGTGACGTAGCTTCTCGTACTTGATCCTCATGAATCCCAATCTGCTCAGCGTATACCTCCAAGACTTCATCAGCCTCGCATTCGCGCCGACGTGCTTCGAATCCGGACTCACGATGATCAGCAAGCCACCGACCTTCAAGACGTTGTACGCATTCCTGCAGCAGATGTACCTTTGTCTCGGACACGGCAGATATTCCAGCAACAGGGAAAATACCACGACGTGGAACGAGTTGGCGGGTAGCTGATGAATCTCACGCGTGTCGCCCGAGAGAATTTTCTCCCTTCCAATCGCGACATTTAGAAAATCGCAGCGAAAAACTCCTCCTGTCGCGGGAATTAAATCTATCGCAGTGACGTCGAATGCATCATCGACGTTTAGAGGATTGTAACAACTTCCTACGTCCAATACCGATATTCTTTGCTCGTGAGAGTTTACTAATTGATCTTCTACAAGATCGCTCTCGAGTGTACGATTCTCAACATCTGATTTTTTCAGAGCCATTTTTGCGTTTATGTCCTGTTCTTTCTTATCATACTTCTTTTTACCACCGTAAAGAAAGTACTCCTTGCACTGGGTTTTTATCCATTCCATTCTGCAATACGTTCCATTTTTTAAATTATTATCTGCCCAATACGTAGTGGCCAATTTCTGCATAGACACAGCATATTCCTGAAATTATGATAAGATACTGATAAAACTTATGTTTTCCATATCAAGCTAATAAAATTAAAAATTATCTATTTGTTATTAATATGTATTATTAAGACCAGATTGTACCAACATTATTTTAAATTTAAGCGAGACTTAAATATAATATTTATCTTTCTTTGTAAATAAATAAAAATAGATATATATTTAAATATTGCTTAAAGTCAAAATAATATTGGTGCAATTAGGCCTTACAAGTAAAATTAATAAGTATTACAATAAATAAATTATTAGCAAGTATTAATTAAGAAGTATTAAGATAAACAATATATATTATTAATAAATATTATAATTAATAAGTATCAAGATTAATAAATATTAAGATGAACAATATGTATTATTAAAAAATATTATTATTAATAAGTATTAAGATGAACACTATATATTATTAATAAATATTATTATTAATATTAATAAGTATTAAAGTAAATAATATTAATTAAGTATTATTAATAAACATTAAAATTTAATTTTACACAGCGCACAAGCGAACCTGCAAAACGTCATTTCGCGCCACATGGCGCTTCCATGCGATCTCGGAGCCATATTGATGACACTCGGCCCGCAACACGGCGTGAGTTCCCTTCACGATATCAGCTAAGCGTTTATGTTCCTCGGTCGCCATTAGATTTACTCGGATTTAGCGGATTTTTTTTCTCAATCGTCCACGTATTTTAAACACAATGGCCAATATTTCACAATTATTTCATGCATTCGATCTCAATCGGAGCAAATTCACGTGTTCTACTCGAACCTGGACGTAGAATAAATGTAGAAAATTCACATTCGATGATCCAACGACATACGTACACACACCGTATGCACACACAGACTGTTCCATCTGGAACAATTATGCATGCGCCTTGCGACACGCGCGAATAATGTTCGTGTAAATATTTTGTAAAATAATAACGTTTCGGATCAAAAATATTTTGATGCGTAAATAACGTTTCGGATCAAAAATATTTTGATGCGTAAATAACGTTTCGGATCAAAAATATTTTGATGCGTAAAGCATTTTTTTAATGCCGACAAACTGCGTGCAAAATGCGTATTTTCTTTTTTTAAAGCACCGACTTGACTTCCTGTGTGTATTGCTTTTAAACAAACACCTGCAATAAATGGAAAATTAATTTATATTTTTCTCATTATTCTATTTATTATCTTATTTTATATATTCTATTAATTATTTTTCTTTTTCACATTAATATATCTTTGTTTGGATTTATTATATTTTAATATACTATATAAATTGCAAAATGTGCTTTTTTTAACTTGCCTGTGTTCATATTCCAAAATCAGATAATGAATGTAAGAGAAGATAAAGGTCCATTAAATGATTGAATTATACATGTTTAACATTGATTGTGGATTTCCAGACTTCTGAACATCCGATTTTATATCGAAATATTTCCACCACATTATCGTTTCATCTGCACCAGCGCTGAAGATGGAGTTTTTGTCTGGCGACATCACTAAACTTAAAATACGCTCTTCATGCTTCATAAGTTCTATAATTTTTGTCATGGATGGATATTTCCAAATTGTTATTTGGTTTTTTTCATATCCATGTTCTGAGACAATCTGTTTATAATTTTCTGACCACAATAAAGCACCGATTTGACTTTCTGTATGTATTGCCTTTAAACAAACACCTGCAATAAATGGAAAATTAACTTATATTTTTCTCATATTATTTTATTTATTATCTTATTTTATATATTCTATTAATTATTTTTCTTTTTCACATTAATATATCTTTGTTGGATTTATTATATTTTAATATACTATATAAATTGCAAAATGTGCTTTCTT
This sequence comes from Camponotus fellah, assembly GCA_030586385.1. Taxonomy (NCBI): domain Eukaryota; kingdom Metazoa; phylum Arthropoda; class Insecta; order Hymenoptera; family Formicidae; genus Camponotus; species Camponotus fellah. The sequence goes on along the minus strand of JAPIVC010000272.1, from coordinate 209,780 downwards.
TAACTTGCCTGTGTTCATATTCCAAAATCTAATAGTCTCGTCTTTGCCATCGCTTGCGAGAATTTCATTTTGCCAGGGGCACCAAGCAAGCGCTTTTACTGCCATTCGATGTTTAAATGTATAAAAAGGCTCACTTCGCCCGGTAATCGACCACAATTGCAGCATGCCGATGCTGCCGCTGGCCAAACATTGTCCACTGGGTGACCATTTTAAACCACATATCTGCCGCGAGTGTGTGTTTATAGTCGAGATCAAGTGAGTTCCTTGCCTGACATCGTGATGCAATATCGTACCTAATCTTTAAAATAAAAAAAAAATAAATAAAATTAATTATATAAAATAAGACTTATGGTAAATGGCTATAACTTCGTCAGCGGATATAATTTCGTCAGGTCTTCTTAAAATTAAATAAATTAAGCAACTTCGCGTATATCATTTATATTTCCCGATTTGAAAACGATTTGAACATCGTTTCAAAATCTAGGATATCGGAAAATATAGTTTACCTTAATTATATAAAATATAGTTTACCTTAATTATATAAAATAAGATCTAATTTCACAGTTTCAATTTTAATTATAATTTACTTCAATTATTTTAATATGCAATTTTCTAAAAGATTTTGAATGAATATACTAATCTTAAATATATATCTCATCATATCTCTATCAATATGATTAATGATTCTACAGAATCACTGTTGATTTTTATAAAAATCAATTAATTATCTTCGGAAATCGATTAATTACTTGAACGTAAACTTCAAGACAGCCATGTAAAATTATTTCATACATTCCCCATTCTACATTACCTACATCCACTTGTCAATATATGGGAGTTCCAGGCAAGAGAATTGACTCTAAGTGTGTGTCCGCTTATAACACGCATTCTCTTCTTTTGATTGCAATCCCATAATTCTATATTTCCTTCTTTGGTACCTACTGCCAGATATGGGCCTTTCTGAATCCACGCAACAGAACTTACATAATTATTTGCATCCAATTCAAATAAATGCTCTTCCGTTTCAGTCGTAGCATTCCACAAGTATAAATCAGCACCCAATCCAACAGCCAAAATGTTAGAGGTTGACCAATCCATCAAGTTTAAATCTATGAGACATCAATTTTTTATTCTTTAATTCTCTTTTGTGTATTAAATAAGAAATGTTAAATCAAACTACTCACAATAATTATCGATGAATTCTGGTGCATCTAACATCCTATCAGGAGATCGTGAAATATATGGTGTATATCTTGTGGAAGCATCAGCTGATGTGTCAGTTTGACTATATAAAACTTTGAGAGGATTTTGATATCTTTCTGGTGCTGATGTTTTATTTTGATAAGATAAAACTCTTATATTATTTATATTATTACCATGAAGAGTCTGTTCCATGAGATGCTGCATCTTTTCTTTTGTAGGATCTCTAATGTTTGCTTCATTTTCTTTATTCTGTCTATCTCTATTCTGTTGCTGAAGAATCTGGAACATAAAAAGAGAAAAAGTCACAAATTCAGTAGTGCAAAATTATATAATATATTCAAAAATTTTTAAATTTAATTCTTCATACAATACTTTCTTATACCTTATAATGGCTCAATTCAAAATTAGTTGCGGATCTTGAAGGAATAAACCTATCATAACTGCTTTTAGCTGGCACGACACGACCTGTTTTATTAAAAAGTAATTTAAAAATCTTATTCTATTTATTGTATTTGTTGCGTATATATATTATCTTACTTAAATGTTTCTTCGTGCCTTTAGAAGGAGTTTTCTTGATCTTGCCATCGCTTCTCTTCATTAGACAAATTTGAATAAGGCTTAAGACCGTGACGTAGAGTGCTAGTACGAAAAGACAATTACGAATTAATAACGCTAAGACAGATCAACTAATGTTAAAAAATAATTTAATAATAAAAAGTCTGTCAGAACAAAAAAATATTTAAATACATTTAAACGACAAATGACGGTTCGATCTTCTACAGATCCTTTTCAATGTCATACAAAATTATAAAGGTAAACGCAAAGATTAAAACAAAAGAAGGTCATGAGAATTTTAACAACAGTTACAAAATATTTAAACGCATGAAATAACAGTCGGAATTATGCTTGATGGAAAATGCAAATTTGAATAAAAGCAAAACTTAATAAAAGGCTATAAAATTCTGCAAGAGAGCCCAGTTCACCTCAATATCAAGACTTAATGCGCTATAAATAAAATCAAACAGAGAACGCACCTGGGTTTTAAATTCCCTCGATGAATCCAAAAGATAAAAATTAAATAATTAAATATGTCCAAAAGTCGTAATGATAAAATTTATAAACCAAAAATAGGTCTCTCTAATATTCAAACTATCAAAGCACGAAAAAGAAATTAATTTGATAGCAAGGTGGTAGTTTTTAAAAAAAGAAAGAACAAGAACAGAGAGCAAGCACAATCGAAACAGCACTTTATACAAAAGAAGTGTCACAAAATTTATATGTAATTAAAAATTAATTAAAATTACAAAGCGTAATAGAGATACATACTAGTCAGTGAACAAAAATTAGGTAGAAAAAGTCGAGAATAATAAAAAGATGTGGAAACCAAGGAGGCAGAGACTAGACTGTATGTGAAGGAAGAATGAAGCAAAAAGGAAAGGATTAGGGAAGGAAATCACAAAGAAGAAGGGGAGGGAAAAGAAAGCAAAAAAGGGGAGGAAGGAAAGGGAAGGAAAGAAGACATGAAATTAAGAAGAAAACGGCAGAGGAGCGGAAAGTTTTTGAACAGGGAGGCATTTATTAATAATAGGAAGATAAGAATCATCCAGCAATGAAGTATCATTTTGAATGTTTAAACTATTTTTTTGTTGACAAATATGCAACATTTCGGAAACCAGCCTTTTCTTGTAAGAAGGTTCTTGGTCCAAAATTGTGGCATCGTCTCAGTTAAAATTATGTCCTTGTAATCTATGCATCGAGACTATTGAAAGATTATCAGACGATTTGTTAATATTTGAATGGTGTTCTTTTATTCTAATAATTAAACGTCTTTCCGTCTGTCCCATGTATAAGAAGCGTCACAATCATTACAGGCAATTTTGTAAATAATGAATGACAAAATTTAGGTAGTAGATTTTTGTGTAATTTAATGAGACCGTTTAGTTTATTATTAATCGAAAAGGCTAGTTTAAGACGATTGTTGCGTAAAGTCGTGTGAAACTTTTTAGGAATGCCTTTAATGAAAGGGATAATAAAAAAACGTTGATTATGGACGGGAGAGGAGGAGGAGGTGAGCTGCGGTTATTATTGGAAATCAAAAATTTGAGTCTGCGGGAAATAATCCTGTGTATAAAATGTAAAGGATAGGAATTTTCAAGAAGGATGTTAAATAATATATGCAAAGTTCTTTTCATGAAATTTAGGATGGGAAAAATGGAAAGCTCTATCGACCAGGCCCATGACAATGCCTATTTTATGGGCAATAGGATGATAGGAAAGGAAATTAAGAAATCTTCCCGAGAAAGTAGGTTTATGAAACCAATCAAATTCTATGCGATTATCATTCACAATAAGAGATATGTCTAAAAAATTGATAGTACACAGTAAAAAATTTTGTGTTAAATTTAACATATTTCACATGTCCCAATTTATCCATTCTAATTTTAATGTTAATTTAACAGAAGGCAAGTATGTAAATAAATAACACAAGTAATATGTTTAAAAATTAACACAAAAATGTAACACTTAAATTTTATCTGGAAATAAAGTTTATGTTAAATTAACATATTTATAATGTTAAATTTAATTAAAAGAAAATGTTATTCTTACATTTTTATGATAAATAACGGAAGAGATATGTCGATTTAACATATGGAAACTGTTATAGAGAGAAAAATAACACAACTTATCTGTTCATTTTAATATATAACTTATTTCATCAAAAATTGCATGTGCATTTATATATTAATTGTTATTTTAACTCTAGAAATGGTGAATATTAACTCAATGCAGAAATGTCAAAATAACACAACGATAATATGTTACATTAACATAAGAGTATGTTAAAAATTTAACACAAAAATTTTTACACGAGAAAATTTCAACAGAAATACAAAATGTTTTTTACCGTGCAATGTATTAGTGTTAGAAAATTCAATTGTGAATTATAATCTATATATCCTATGAAAGGAATTGAATACTTTCAAAATGGAAGAGAAATGTACGGAAGGAGCCGCCAAAATAATATCAATATATCTCAAATAAAAGAAAGGAGCGACAGGAAGGGAGAAATCTCGAGAAACTAGGCTTTGTCTTCAAGATCCTATATAACAATATTAGCCAAAATAGGAAAGAGAGGGGAGCTTGGAGGGGAAATTGGAGTGCCAAAAATCTGCTTATAAATAGTATCATTAAAACTAAAAAAAGTAGAATCATGAATAAGTCGGAGAGCAATTAAAAATTCGTTGTATGGAATGTTAATCTTGGATTCCAAAAAATGTCACCTCTTTACTATATCTCCAATGATTAAATCATGGGGGATATTAGTGAAAAGATTAATTAAGAGAAATTACATCAGAGCGATTAATCAAGAGAAATGACATCAATATGATCATCCAAATAAAAATTCTTAAGTTTATTCACTAATTCATAGCTATTCGAAATATGGCTATTCGGGTTTGGTAAATTGTTGTACAAAATTCTGTGGAGATATGTCGCAAATGAGTGCAGAGGGCTATTAATGAGAAGAAATAATAATTCGTAACGAAAAATTACTTTTGTGAATTTTTGGCAGACCATAGGCACGGAGCAAAATACCATCGCTATGTAAAAGACATTTCACAGTGTTGGTAGAAATAAATTTCTTTTTTCGCCATCTATTTAACAATTCCCTCAGATTACTAATGATTTTATTAGTTGAATCCCTCTTCACAATAGCATATGCATCAATGTCACTTAATAATTCATTCATCTTTTCGTAGTAATTACACCTATCTAACGCTACTGTCGTGTTTCCCTTATCCGCCTTTGTGATAATTAAATCTGGGTGGTCAATAGAAATTTTTTTTGCGGCAGTAGACATCTTTAGAAGACTGCGTTCAATGAAGGAGGAAAGGAAGTCAATAAAAATTTGTTAAGAAACTGAATCGCATGACTTCTAATTTCTGATGTTAATAAAGGTCAAATTTCGAAAGATTGGATTCTACGTTTTTAATAAATTCAAAGACCGTAATGTCTAGAATTTTTGTAAGGTGGAAGGCTAAATCTATATCTCTTAATTGGAGGAGACATTGGACATTCTGAGGAATATATTTATAATATATTTATAATATATTTATAATATTTATAATATATTTATACATATATGTTATAAATAAATGATCAATATTATTTATTTATAATAATATTTGTAATAGATATTTATAATAATATTTATAATAGATATTTATAATATTTATAATAGATATATAATATATAATATATAAGAAATTATAATATATATAAAATATATAATATATACATATAATATATAAAAAATTATAATATATATAATATATAAGAAATTATAATATATAAGAAATATTATATTATATAAATTATAATAAATTTTATTTAAATTAAAATATTAATATTAATAATATAAATAATAATAATTATAATAATATAAAATTATAATGATAAATTTTATTTTATTTAAATAGTAAATATGAAAAATTATTGACATATATTATTTAGAAAAATTTTAAAATATAATTTTATATGTTATTAAACCTCACAAAAATATGACAGATCTGACAGATCTGAAATTTAGAATCTCTGGAAAAATTATGCATGCGCATTCCGACACGCGCAAATAATGTTCGTGCATGTATTTCAAAAATATTTTGATGCGTAAAACATTTTTTTAATGCGATAAACTGTGTGCAAAATGCGTATTTTCTTTTTTCAAAATCAGATAATGAATGTAAGAGAAGATAAAGATCCATTAAATGATTGAATTGTTATATATGTTCAACATCGATAAAAGTGCCTCTAAAAATGGCTTATAAGCCATTCTGATTGGCTACGAGCCACTTTTAGAGGCACTTTTATCGATAAAAGAGGATTCAGAATACGGACCAATATGAACCAAAGAAAATTAAGACGCCATATTGTTGACACCAATCACACCTCATTCGAAATCTCAAGGACCAACAACATGGCGGAACAAGTCAGTCTCTCTCTCCATCTCCCCCACTCGCTGTCGCAATTCAGCGGATTAGGCCCAGTTCCACAATCCAGTTAATCCGAGTTTAAGTAGTGAATAGACCAATCAGGTCCCAGTTTAACGTATTAAACTCGGATTAACTCGAGTTGTGGAACTGGGCCTTAGAGACCCTCTAATAAGAGTCTGGCCATCAGATAGAGTGAGCGCATATTGAGAGTACGTTTCGTCCATGTTTATGCAAAATCCTACGAGAGAGATAGATATAGAATCTATGCAGAGACTCTAGATTTCACTTACACGAATGTATGTGTTTGTAGATGTGCTGTGCGAGACCGTTACCGGCCTTGAACCGATGCGGACGTGTTTAATTAATTTAAAAAATTTTTCTAAATCATATGTCAAAATAATTTTTTATACTACTTTTCATACTATTTAATAAAATACTATTAAGTAAAATAAAATTTATCCTTATAATTTAATTATTATTATTTATATTATTAATATTTTAATTTTAATAAAATTTATTATAATTTATATAATATTTCTTATATATTATTCATATCTATAATATTCATTATTTATTTATAATATTTATTATTAATAAATATCATTTATATTCAAAATAGGTTTATTAAAATTTGAATATGAGCGGGAGTTGCATAAAAATGGCGGACCAATCAAAAGTGGCCCCCTGATGGCCAGACTCTTATTAGAGGGTCTCTACAGCGGATATTTCACACCCGGTTCGACGTTCGATCACCTCCTAATCCGCGGGATAACGCAGATTAAACTCTCACCTCGTACTACGTAATCTACAGAAAAAAAACATCCCCATTGACGCTTCTTTCTCTCGAGGCGAGAGCGATGTACGAGTGACGATGGCGTAAGAAAAAGCTTCTCTTTGCACGACACGCAAAGGGGGATTTATTATTGGGACTCGCTGCTGGCGACGATGCACGCTCCGGATAAAACGTGTCTGTGTTGTGCGCGTTGCCACCTTTCGCCAGAGCTGCTGTCACGAGAGCACGAGGAGGAGCACGCGAGGAGGCGAGGATTATGAGCATCGCACGTCGACCGTCCACGAGAGGAACGTTGCTTCCCTCGCCTTTTCCTTCGCCGAGAATGACTTAGGCCAGCTCGTCGAAAACGAAGACTATTCTCCGGTATACGCGATGCGGAACTTACATTGGGCATGCTGGCTGTTTTGGGTGGGTCTACCGATGCTCGCAGCCTACCCTGTACCCACCTCACTCGCCGCGGGTACATTGTTTCTTTTGCTCTTGGATTCTCCTAGTTTCGAGGGCCGTTGATGGGAAATATTATTCTGGACTCGATTGTTTGTCCATCTCTTGGAATTCTTTACACGACATATGCTGTTTTAAAGATTTTACTTTAAACGACCAAACTGGCAAGTAAGGCTTCATTTATTGAAAGTTTGACAAGTTTGAAAAGTGAAACTTTCAATAAATGAAGCCTTGCCAGTTTGGTTGTTTAAAGTAAAAAGTTTATAATTTTATTATTGGCGATTTATAACAAGAATAAAGTCATATATGCCGTTTTGTAGACTGGAAGGAAGCACTTTTCTACCTGTCATTTTCCTTTTCTGTAGAAAGAGATGGAGAATCAATTGAAATGCACGAGAATGAGATTAGCTAACATTTGGAGTAACGGTTCTAGGTATTATTGGAACAGGAATTGAACTTTAGGAATTGAAACTTTATCATTGTTCCAGGTTCACCGCGCAATCATGCTTCTTGGGAACACTACTGGCGTTATGCGATCGCTCTGTCGAGTGTCACTGCCACAGCGTTAACTTTGGCTGGCTGCCTCTGTTGTCAGAGGCATAGAAGACCGAAAGGATTCAAGGTAGTTTGAGATCGCTGTCAGATTTTCTTAAGTAATGTAGAAAAAGTAAATGTCATTGCTTTACAGCTCTAACATCAGTCTCTGCATTTTTTTAATTATAGGACAAAGCAGAGAAATACAATCAGGTAACATTGATCTTGCAGGTTCTTTATATCCTATTGCATAAACTAAATAGGAATGTCCAAATAGGAATGTAGTTATAAAATTAATTTAGTTATGTCTAACGAAGGCTTTGTCTACATAAACTATGATTTATATATAAATTAATATTTACATGTAATTATATATATTTATTTAATAAGTTTTTATAGAGTCTCTCTATGTGATTATACTGTAATGCATTCTATACAATATCATAGGACTAATTTATTATAATTTAACCTAGAGAAGATAATTATTTAAATTTTAAACAAATGGCTTGGTTATTACAATTTGTAGCTTGTATAATATTAAGTATAGATTTTAAGTTTCCTAATCATTTTTTCCAATATATTAATAAGTAGCATGCATAGTATGTTGTATGTGATCGACTTTTATTTTCACGTCATCCAACAGGAGCGTAAAATGGTACTATTATTATTATAGGAATTCAAAGATGGGAGCAGTATAGAACAGGAAAGCACCTTTGGTCGATCTGTTGAAGGATTGGAATTGGATGCCTCCAGGACATTGGCTGCTTCCGAGAGAGTCCAATTTGAACCTTTACCGATTGAGTCGATCGTATCTGGAACAAGAAGCACTCCGCACAAAGCTAAAGCGATACCTCTATCGACGCCACGTAACGAGGATCAAGATACGGATCGTTCTATCCTACAAGAGCCATGTAGCGAATGGTTTAATTCCAATGAACTTTACGTACCAAGAGAAAAACTCAAGTATCTTAGAGAAATAGGTCATGGATGGTTCGGCAAGGTCGTCGAAGGTCGGGCAGATTTGGAACAGTCGAAAGGAATCTCGAAGTCGGGTGGTGTCGTCGTGAGAATTCTCACCGAGGAGGCTACCACTAGAGAAAAGGCCTGGTTTCTCGGTGAGGCCACGCCGTACTTGAAATTACGTCATCAGAACGTTTTAGCTCTGCTCGGTTTCTGCTTGGAAACCGATCCGTATCTTCTGTTGTTCGAGTCGTGTCCGGCTGGCGATTTGAAGGGCTTCTTGTTGTCAAATCGCGACACCACGTCAAGGGACGCACTTACCAAGGAAAATGTTCCGATTCGAATCGCGATAGAAATCGCGGCCGGTTTGAAACACATGCACAGTCACGGTTTCGCGCATACGGATCTTTCGGCGAGGAATTGTCTGATCGCTCCTGATCTATCAGCCAAGTTGGGAGATTATGGTACCGGGGTCGAGAAATATCCCGAGGATTATTATATAATAGGAGATCGAGCTTTGCCCATCAGATGGTCCGCGCCGGAGAGCCTAAATTGTACAGACACCACGATCGAGACACAAGAGATCACGTTGAAAGCCAACATGTGGAGTTACGCGGTTCTCTTGTGGGAGATCGTCAGTTGGGGCGAGAGGCCGTACAACGATATGAACGACGAACAGGTCATTCAGATGATTCTGTCTCTGAAGAAACAAATCTCGCCAAACGGTACGCGACTCTTGCAAAGCTATCTCGTTAATTGTCCGTCGAATATATGTCAAGTGACTCGCCTGTGTTTGAACGTCAATGCGAAAGACAGACCCTCGTTAGATGATGTGAGACAAATTCTTCTCAACGAACATTCGGTGCACGTGGATTTTGAGCAACGCTGGGAGAGCTTGCGCCAGAACGCTTGCGGCAAGCAGCACGTACGAAGTGCCAGTTTGCAAGACCTACGCGGAAGCATCGATTCCGACTATTGGACTCACATCGTGGACGACGTGCTGCCGACAACGGACACGTTGCAGCAGTCCTCGTTTCGTCTCGGACCAGACGAACAGGTGAGAAACATCCCCGGGATGAAGAACTCCGCGATGTTTCAGGAATCCGGCTCGGAAACCGAGGAGGAGAGCTGGAAGGGTCGAGTCGAAAAGGGTGTTTACACGGAAAAGGTGAAGCAAAAGTCCAAGTCCGTGACGGATCTTATGGTCCTCGTTCACATCGATCCCGATTCCGATGCGGAGTGGTCAATGGGAGCGCAAATCTCGGAGAAAAACGTCAAGAAGAAGTTATCCACGACCGGTAGCGACAGCGATCTAAGACACACCGTTCCCGCGGACGAATTCGACGAGGCACTGAAAAAGCTACGGGATCCACTACCGAATAATAACAACAACGTCGCTAATAAAGTTAGATCGTTGGAAAATTTGGAGCGACCGAAGCTCTTGACTCTTACTATGGATCAGGGTCATACGCCGATCTTGCGGTTATTTTTGGACGACGCGGGGAAAACTCCCGAGGACAACAACGACACCCTGTCCGAGATGAACGCGGATAACTCGCAGCGTAGTGAAAAACACGTATTGAGACTCTTGTCGAAAGGAGATCCGGATCTTCCTCTTCTTCGCTATGTACCTGACCAAACATCCTTCGTCGAGGAAGACGCGGAAAGGAAAGAAGAGACCGATGTACCGTTCGTTAATGAAGAGACAATCCACGATGATATTTCCGATCGTTTCTCGAGTAACATCGAGACCGACCAACACAATACGGTGGACGTTTTGCTCTGGAATCACGCGTTAGACTCCGCTTTGGAGCACAAGGTACCCGGCTTCTCGGACGAAGCGGAATTTAACGAGTACGTAGAATCGGCATCGACCGAACAAGGTAATAATCCACCGGAATTAACCGTGACCACCGTATCTACGCCGGATGCATCGAACTTTTGTAACGTCTATTCGATTTATAGTACCGATGATCATTTTTCTACAGCGGAAAACGCGCAGGTGGAGCAAAAACTGTTGCCAGACGACGATGAGGAGCGAAAGCAACTGTCGACGCCGGATGACGAGCAGAGCTCCGATTCGGGTTTTCGGGACAAGGAGTCTTGCGAGGAAGAGGAAGCGACTTGTCCGCCGACGTCTGGCAACCTCTTGTCTTCAGCCAATAACGCTGCTACTTCAGGATCGTTCTACACCGAAGAGGAGCCATTCCAGATTCTACTCGAGCTAGATACCATTCTCGACGCGGAATATTACGCTACTGCCGGCCCTGAAAGTATAACAGAGGGTACAATTTCTACTCCCGTTGACAAGAGCTTGTCGCCTTCGAAGGGAAATGTCTCGAATCATATCTCTACGAATGTAAATGAATTGAATGTAGAAGAACAAGTTGACGAATTGACACAAACGAAGGAGAGATCAAACGTGAAAAATATCGAGACGATGGAAAAAAAGAATGTAACTTATGAAACTCAAGGATCTAAGGCTGAAGATGACGCTCATCGATCATACGATTCGGAAACGGAAGTCTCTTTAAAAACGGACGCGAATACTATGAATTCTCAACGAGACGAGCAATGCTCGCAAGGGGATTGTGAAAACGAGGATGAGGACAGTTCCACAGTGAGTTTACGTAGCGACAATTCGTATGTGTCGTTCAACATGGAGGAGGAATTTGTAACTGCGATTCGTAATGAACTCAGGGAAAAATTGCCGCAGGCTCAGATGCAGATTGTAGAATCTTTGGAAGCTCACGATGACGAAGGCTCAACCGTCTCCAGCGATATGTACAGTAAACGATGGGACGACGAGGACGCTGAAGATTCAACCGATCAAATGAGCGGAGGTGTAGATATCTCGATTAGGTACAGTTTTTTCAAAATTTGGAAAATAAATCTCAATTTTAAATAATTATCTTAATATCGCTAGTCAATTAATCAAAGGAAATTCGTTGGAAATAATGTAATCGATCAAAACTAGCCAACAATTTTTTGTTTATTTGTTAGACATTTCGATCATATGATTGTGGTCCTTTTCAAGTATATAAGATCAAATAATAGATATAAATCATAGCGTAGTTTATATCTATCATTATAAACAAAAAATAAACAAAAAATTTTTTCGGCTAGTTTTGGTCGATTACATTATTTCCAACGAACTTTTAAGTAGTAATTTATCAATGTAACATCTAACATAACACCTAATTTTCTGTCTTCAGATACAATATATACGGAACGCCGCTTAGTCCCATCTTGGAGGAGCGAGAGAGCACTGTCACTTCTGAGTCTTTAATATCAAATTCCAGAGAAGCGTCGATCGTTTCGAGAGACTCGGTGCCGTCCGAGGATGTGTTATTAGTCGACACGCGTACCAACGAAATGATATTATTGGAAGGATTGGCAGAGCGATTACAGGAAGAAGATCGGGACACCACGAATGGCGATTTGTCCGAGGAGGAAAATTTAGATTATACTTGTTCGATGACGCGTCCATTAGAGGATAAGCGTGGAATCATGAAAGCGAGCGGAGGCGCACCATTACCAAGTCCTGAGGAAGAATCTAAATGGCAACAGTTGCCTTCGTCTTTCCCATTGCCTCTTCCTTTGCCCTTGCAAGACGATCTAATGTCGACGAGTTTCGCCGAGCATGAATGTTGCAGTCAAGATGAAGATGAAGAAGAGGAAGAAGGAGAGGAAGAAGAGGAAGATGAAGAGGGAGAAGAGGAAGACGAGGACAACAGTTCCAGTTCCGGTGAATTTGTGTGGAAGGTAAATCTTTTCTGTATAAAAAAAAATATCATTGAATGTATACAAGTTTTCTACTATTTTTATGAAATTTATTAGATTAACAAATTATACAGTTCAATCATAAAAATAATTCCCATTATTTTTCAACGCTTCCATCTTTCAGATAAGTTATAGATTCAGGATTAATAAAAAGTGTGCTGGTCACTTGCGATAAATTCATCAATCCATTTCCTTATTTCTCCTCTTCATCTTTACCTCCCTTTTCCAGCATACTCACCGGACCTAGCGCTTTTAGATTATTGTTTATTCTGATGTAGCTTTGTCTGACAAAAAATTTAAAACTGTTGAAGTAGTAAGAAAATGACTTGATGAATTTATCACAAATAAATACTAGACTTTCTCGATCTGGAATTATAACTATCTGAAGAAAATGCTGAGCAAAATAATGAGAATTACTTTCATGATTAAACTGTACATGCATAATTCGTTAATAAAACTAATAAACATTGAATAAAAAATAGCGGAAAACTATTATTTATATATTTAATTATATAACTATATATACTATATATTTATATACTATATATTATATACTATATATTTATATATTTAATTATATTTTATATATTTAACTTATTTATATATTTAATATATTGAAGACTTTTATATAACCGTTTTTCTAAATCTAAATTCGCTCCTGCAGAGATACAACGAACCGCATATCGAACAGATACGGATCAAAAGTACCACCACGAACGAAGATGACGAAGCAACGAGTACGGTGGTGAATACCGAATTGGAAGAGGAGTTGGGTGTCGATGAAGATGAAGAAGAAGAGGAAGAGTTTACGCCCTCGGCCTGGAATGCCGCTTTAGCACCTCATCGATCGGCATTGAGGTCTCCGGACAAAACGTTAAAATCTGGGGTAAGCAGCGTTGTGGATAGATGAATAATACGATGTATACAAAATTTTATGTATGTATTTGTACATATGTATTAACAATGTTTTCTTTCGTTCTTCTGACTGCTGCTTAGGATGAGTTGGTAGGTGTGTCGATTACTTAAGTACACAGAGCAATGCATGTAATTTTAACATACCTCTCGCGTGACTCTTTCCCTTGCAGACATTTAAATTTGAGGTATTTAGCGCCAGTACTTTTTTTTACAAACAATACAAACGCTAGACATACGTGAATATAGATGTAGTTTGGAGCGTATGTATTTTCTCATAATCGGACCGACGTCTATGCCATTTGTCCAGGATCAGAAAAAGAGCGTATGGTTCAAGAAGCAACGATACCACTGTGTGTATGAGTACCCGAAAGAAACACCACCTGTGGACAATCAGGCAGACGTTACCACTAATTCAGAACCAACATCGTATTCTGGTACGTATTGTACATTTTATGCATATGATGAATATTTTGTAAATATTTTCTAAACTGAACATCAGATTTAAATATCTAATTAATTAAATAAAACTAAATAACTAAATAATTAAATATTTAAATTAATTATTAAATAATAATTATTATTATTAATAAAATAATAATAATTATTATTATTATTAATTATTATTATTAAATAATAATAATTATTAAAAATAATAATAATTAAATATTTAAATTAAATATTTAAATTTAAATATTTAAATTAAAACTAAATAACTAAATAACTAAATAATTAAATATTTAAATATCTAAATAATAATATTTAAATATCTAAATTTGAATAAAAGTGATGCTTTTCCTATGTTTTAGATTGGGAAGAAATGATCAATGAGCCGCGATTAGATATGTATCCTTTAAATTACGACGATGCCAATCATACTGGTACGTTAGAGTACGAGACGAGAATTTTGTAGATATCACATGTGTATTTTGAAAATTTCTACATGTAACATATTACATGCTTGTCTTTCTTTTCAGGAAACGATGAGTTTTTTGTCACCAGTTCGAATCGACCCTTTCAGTTTCAAACTGGCGAGAGTAGGTGCGTCAGCCAATTTTTTCCCGGCGCGAATGCGACTTTATTGTCTGATGAACGGGATGAAACGGATAGCTGCCAACAAGAGCCGCACCAGAACAACATTGATTTCGCCAACGATTATGATCAATGTCAACAGCATCAACTAGGAGAGTTAAGACATACGAGGGATCGTTTGAAACTAAATCTAGTATCATCGAATAGTATACCGTCCGTTCCGTTCGTTTCTGCAAAACAGCCGCACGCGGAGCAGTTAGACATTAAAGAGAATCATGAATTGGAGCTTGAGAACGTCATCGCGCAAGACCAATGTATCGTAACGAGTGACGATAACACGTTGCCAAAGGTGCCTCACGAAGATGTCCAGCCTGATTCATCTTCTACAAGAAATTTTCAGCGCGATAGCTGGGAAACCACCGAGAAGTGAAGTGTTTCAATTCGTGATACAATGAAACCTACCTACAATGAAACTAAAGTCTGTGTTGTGTTTTAAGAAAGAAACAATTTAGTCCGTCCGAAACAATCTCGTGAAAATGTCTCGTTGATTTTCATTAACGCATTCGATGAAGGTATCACCGATGATACCGAGATTACTCTATCGTCGTGTGACACGAACAAATGTATATAATTTGAGGAGGATGTAGCAGGTATTACTCGCGGCCACAGGTCAATCGGTTGTCTAGTGAATTTTGTTAGCGCGGAGTTGTTATAGTTGTACTCTATGTATAGTAAGTACGGAAAAAGCGTGTCAATATATAAATAATTGCGGCTTTACTGTCATTGAAGAAGCTTCCTATTCGCATATGATGATTTAGTAATCGTGATAGAACGAACAAGTAACGACAGAGAGACACTGTATAAAAAATGGACACAAGTATTAACTCTAGACAATCGATTCGTAGAAAAGCTACATCAAAGAATTGCGATAAACAATTCGTTACACGTGTAAATAGTTATTGTTCATAGCATAATCGTTAAACGAGCAGTAGTGCCTATGTAGAACGACACGATTATTTTTGCGATTATCTATAAGAGACATATAACCGTCTTTCGCGTTATCTTTTCTTTT
Source organism: Camponotus fellah (assembly GCA_030586385.1). Taxonomy (NCBI): domain Eukaryota; kingdom Metazoa; phylum Arthropoda; class Insecta; order Hymenoptera; family Formicidae; genus Camponotus; species Camponotus fellah. The sequence goes on along the minus strand of JAPIVC010000272.1, from coordinate 194,056 downwards.
TTTTGTCCTTTACTCCGATACTCATTATCACACGATATTTCTCGATATTAAATATTATTAACAAATCCGCTCTCTATTGTGAAAATATTGTATAGCTGGATATACGGGATATATCGTCCTACTTATAAAGACTCTTGTCTTGAGAAGAATTATGGAAAAAAAATTACTTGCACGACTAATTTTTTACACGATATATACACGCTGTATCGATATATTTTTACTTTTCTTAGATCTGTGATGAGAAAATACTATGCGTAGATCGGTCCAATTTTATATTGAATTTCAGAAAAAAAAATGGAAAATACGCGAATTACGTTTGAATTGGAAAATCGCGTATATCGTATTAAAGCGAGAATCTGCCAACGGTGTTAATTTTTTTCGAATATACACGTAATACGAGATTACGTTACAGAAACGTTTGCCTTTTCTATGGTGGTATATGACAAGTGTCTCGAATTTATTATTTACTTTTATGCTAATGAAATAACTTTGTGCCCGACTATTTTTCGCTTCAGTATACTATACTGTGCGAAAGTATACAAGCATTAATAAATCTACGATATGTGGTACATTGTAAAAGATATTTCTATAGATCTCTAAAATATACTCGCGAACATGCGATAAATATTAATACGATCCGTATAAATACTATTTTAGAGAGATTTTTACAAATATTTATTTGCGATAATGTATATTCCATTGTATACTTATTCATACTGGACACACGGATAAATCATTGGAAGCAGAATGAATCGACGAAGAACAGAATATTAAATATAGTTGAGCGTCGTGGAAACTGTGTGAGTTTTATGTCACTATTGTTTCACGAATGCGCGCGATATTGAAAAAGTTATGCGAACAAACCGCTATTATAATAGTACCACGAGTGCTCCATCACGTCTCTCGCTATCACCACACTATTATTATTACTATTAATACTGCTTTATGCTCACTATATAAAATGAAATAGAGAACAATTAATATATTGTTATACAGAAAAAAGTACTATTTATTCATCGACTCCCTAAATATATATTTTTATAAATGTCCTACAATTTTATATTAATTTTCAATGTTTATTTTCACAGCAATAAATCGCGATATGTACAAAATTTCGGTATTCTAGATAAATATCTATACATTTATACATCGCATTTTATAATTATATAACTGAGACTTATGGAAGTTTTTACAATACTTTCATTTGCTTTATATAATAGCTCGAACAAATTGTTTCTTTTCAATCTCCAATAATAACTTTGAGGAATGAGAAAAATATTTTATAAATGACGTTGATGATTACGCCACAAAATAATCTGTCCGTCGTGATCCGCGGACGCAAGTAAGGATTCATCATAATTAAAGGCTAAAGCTAACGCAGGTGTCGCGTGACCAAGTAATCGATTGATTCTAGCGGCCTTTCCCTCCCTCGCTAAATCCAGCAAGTGAACGGCTCCGTCTTCTGATCCGGTAGCTATTAAACATGCACCCATTTGTGGACAAAAGGTAGATCTCAATGGGTAATGCCTATAAAAATATCATATAAAATGTAAAATGATAAGATTTGCTTGAATTTTATGTTAGAAAGCTATAATCAATTAATAAATTGAAAAAAAGATATATATGTATATTTATCTTGCTTATACTTAAAATAATTGTTGCTAACTGTTGTTGTAGATATATCAACGTTCAAATATTGAATACTTTCAGATTTATAATCACAATTGATTTTATGCAAGTAAAAATACCTAATTATACAGTTGGCCTCAACCAGACTTTGAGATCTTGTAGGAAATTTAATTCTGAATAAAAAATTTCTTACAAACATGGGTCGAGAAATGCTTTCTTCAGAAGTTCTCGCTCAAAAACCTCTGATGAAGGAAGAGCAAAAGGTGAAAAGAAAATGAAACTAAATAAATTTCTTGGGAAAAAAAAAAACGATAAAAATAAAAATCTTTTTCTTTTATGAAAATAAAATAAAAGAAAAAGATTTTTATTTTTTATTTTTATCGTTTTTTTCAAGAAATTTATTTAGTTTTAGTTTCTTTCTATTTCATTTTCTTTTCACCTTTTCCTCTTCCTTCATCAGAGGTTTTTGAGCGATAACTTCTTAAGGAAGCATTTTTGACCCATGTTTATAGGAAATTTTTTGTTCAGAATCAAATTTCCTATAAAATCTCAAAGTCTGGTTGGAATGTTCGGAGCCACTCTGTATATATATATATATTTTTTTTTTTTCTTCGGCATGATACTTCATCCAATATATAAAAATCCATAGAAAAAAAAACATTTATAAAAAAAAGATGAATACTTAATATTCTTACACTGATCATAAGTAACAATATATTAAAATGGAAAACGAAGAATACATATATATAACAAAATATTACCTATGCTTGATAGGATACTTTTTCCAAAAATATAGAGAACCGTGATTGTCTGCGACACGATACAATAATACGGCGTTACATGCGCTGCTCACTAACAACGCTGCCCAAGGAGCATCTTTTGATAGCCAGGAGCGCCAAGAAAGGCTGGTTATCATTCCGCCAGTCTCTTGTACTCGCTGCAACTTTGTCAACCGTCCTACACCGGGTTCCAATCGAAAAGACACTACGACACCTCTATCATTGCCAGCCCAAATCACCGAACCGCCGCTGCCCTCGCAGGCGAGGGAAAGAATCTAAGAAATATATTACAGGATATATTACGGTAATAATATATTACGGAAATTATAATAATTTATGTGTGTATAAAGAAAGAAGAAAGAAAAAATATAAGTTTTATTTATAGAACAAAAGGTGTCAAAAATATAAAACATAAAATCGGTTGACGATACACTATGTAAAAAAAAAACGAGAAGAAATTGAAAAAAATAATTAATAGAATTTACTTCCTTCTTTTTTTATAATTCTTTTTTCTCGAGAAAAACCGACCTTTCCACCGATTTTGCAGGATCCACCACGCATATATATACCAGTGGACACGTTCAAGATCTGAATCAGTCCTTGGGAATTACCTGCCACGATGAGATTATTATTGGCAGGTAAAAAGTTACAGCACAAAACTTCTGCTCGCTGTTGATCGTTTACCACTCGTAGACAAACGGGCTCTACGTCCTGGCATATTTTCCAGAGTCGTATTGTCGTATCGAGAGAGGAAGAGACTATTAGATCATTACTGATGCTCCAATCAAGCGCAGTCACGCCGCCAGAATGACCTTCTAATAAAGCAATGACTTTCGGAGGTGAGCCAATGACTTCGCATATAGACAGCGTACCATCCAACGACGCGCAACACAATTTGGATCTATCATTATTAGCGAATTTCAGCATCGTTATGGCCGCCTTATGCTGATCGAAAACATGATGAACACCGGCGAACGCGAAATTTTCCGCTGTAGATTTTCGTTGCGCGAGATGATGCTTCAATTTGCCTTCTAATGAATCCTCGCTAATCGTATGACTTCCCATGCTACTCTGCTCCTGTTGTTTCTCCCCATAACGTCGACGTAATAATTCCGATCGCAATTTCAAATATTGCGTGCTGATTTCAGGATCTCTGGAAGGTTTCTCACGAAGTAGTTGATTTCTTCGACGAATATATAACATACCTGACAGGATATCGAATGTATTAAGTTTAATCATCAATTATTTCTTAATATACATATGCATACAAATAATATACACATAATATTATTATTATAATATACATATATGCATATAAATGAAACATTACATACCCAGACTAGGGAGCTTGTTAGCTCGTAATGCATTATACTTTGCATCAAGCGCAAAGACCTGTTGATGCCACATAGTGGCCATTTTTCGATGTGCTAGCTTTGATACTAATTTGTAATTCTGTCATCAATGTATCTCACGTTTCATAATGTATGTTTAATAAAAGGAATATCTCCTTTTTTTATGGATATCTTTATCAACTGTAAAAAATTCATTTTATAATAATACATAATCATACATATAATAAAATTCTATATGTCTAAATCTGCGTAAACAGCTGTCAAAAAAGTGAGAATAGAACAAGATCACATATATATTATTTTCGTTCTTATTTTATGTCTGTCTGATTAAATGTTGCCTATGAATACATTTTCTTTTTCGAGGAAAAGACGATTTATTTTTACACGAAACTTTTCATCTAATACCAGACATTAAAGAAACAATCGTGATCGTAAACTTCTCGACGAACATTATTATAACATTCGATTAATTATTTTTCTCAATTTCTTTTAATTTTTTTTTACATAGTGTATCGTCAATCGATTTTATATTTAATATTTTTGACACCTTTTACTCCATAAAACTTATATCTTTTCTTTCTTCTTTGTATTGATCCTGTATATAACCTTTCACTTTCTTTCAATATTCCTTACATTGTATTCTTCCTGTAATTACTCTTCGTCTCTGCATTTTTATTTTATATAATTTTACTTATTTCTTTGAGGAAAGTATACATAGTTCTTAATGATTTCGAATTAATTTCTTTTAACTTTATTTATCTTTGTCAATCCCTTTTTCATTTTTTGTGCATTTTGAGGTTTGTTTTCCACGGTCCATATATATATATATATATTCAGTCACACATATTCACATACCACACGACGCGAGATGACAGATGACACGCACGCAAGGCGTGCCACGTGCGCATGCGTTCGTTCCACATGTGTAAGCGTTTCTGGTATCTCTGATTCAATTATATATATTTTATTTCGATAAGGGATATTATTGGAAATCTTGCGAAAAAGAAGTAAAAAATATTATATATATATGTAATATATGGTATATGAATATTATATGTTAATTATTTTTGTAATATTATGATACATGCATATATATTTATTTATATGTAATATTACATATAAATAAATATATATGATATATTATTGATATATATTGTTAAAATAAATCATAACAAAAAAATATTAATAATTGATACACGGGTCTCAACGAAAGAATGATCTTAACACGTATCTGTCAAATTAATTGATGATTAAATTAATTGATTGATCACGTGTTCAATGACATACGCATGCGCAAAAATCTTGTTCAAAGATTCATCCTTTTGTTCTGTATATACATAATATAATTATTGCAGTGAATTAAAAAATAAAATTTCAAAAATAGCCATCTTGTATACATACAACTATCTCAACAACTAGTTTCAACAATTAAAAAAACATTATAATAGTGTAATATTGTTATAATAGTGTAATAATTGTGTACTGGGATGAGAATAGATTTTGGAAGATCTTTGGAAGAATTCTTGGAAATAATCGTCAAACGCAGGATTGAAAAATACAAGTGTGCACCACGGGTATGTAAATCACTAGACTTCTTTAATACATTTATTCTTATATATCCATATTTATACACAGTAGTAGCTATTATTATTATTATTATTATTATTAATTATATAATAGCGATAGTGGCGTAATGCATTTTGCACTCGCATTTAATCGGTTAATATTTGACAAAAATACAAAAATTATTAATGTATAATAGTTATATACCAGAACAAACGTGCTTACTCTGAATCTCATCTTTCTTTTTTTTCTGTTTTTTTTACTTAACTTCGCATTATATTTTGCATCCCTTCTCTCTCTTTCTTTCTCTCTCTTTACTTTCCATTATACATTACACTTAGTATACTGTTTTTTTTCTTTTTTTTTCTATTACCCTAGATTGATTCGAGTATACACGAAAAGTGCGATTGGACTAAAACATACACTAAGACAAAACGAAAACGTTACTTGTGATACTCTCTCGACTTGGTTTCATCAAGTCGTTTTTTTTTTATTTTTTTATTTTAACGCTCGATTATGTTCGAACGTGTATATTAAAGTCAGTTGTTAGTAGTCCACATATTCGTGGGGACTACGACGAAGACAATGTAGTCTGATGTCTTTTTTTCCAGAGTTGACGAGTATACAGATTTATACTTTTTTTTTCCCTCCGAAAAAAAACAAGGAAGCTAAACTACATTTGGTCTTCAAAGTTCTTCAAAACGCATCCTATATATTCATACCGCATTTATACGAGTTTATGTGTGTGTGTATGTATTTATATATTTATATATTTATATATATGCAGTCGCTATAACGAGAGTTTACTTACAACTATTTACTTCTCGCTTACATTAGCGGTATCTCGTAAAGCTTTGACGACCGTTTCACAGTCGGTCAGTCCATTCGTGCTAGAAGAAACATTATTACTCCTCACGTTTATATTGTACACGCGCAAACTGTAACAATTCTCTCTCACAGCACCTTTGTGAAAACGCTTCATGTACATTTTTTTTTTCTTTCGTTCGTGCGTTACACTTGACCGTACTCTTGCTCTTTCACTTTTCTCTTCTCCGTTTTTTTCATCCGAAAAAACATCTGCGATCATTCATTATTCACAATGCAAAAATGTAAAGTATGTTTTCAAAATATGTGTATGTGTTGTTCCGTTGGTCAATGTATTATATTTCGTTTTCTGATTAATATGTATACAAAGTATCTCCATTGTTCAATATTTTAATAGAATATTCCGGAAGTAAAATAGAATTGAAAGTATGAAAGTCAAAATAATTTTTGAATTATAAACAATCAATAAAATAATCGCATAAGTAACTACATTTATAATATTACAATTACAAAACATTGCAATTACAATTTCATCATCAATATTCATTAGTTAAAGCTAATAATATTGATATTTATCAAAATCTGTTACTTATATCATTTACTTATATTGATTTTTCTTTTGTCGTTTCTTTCATATATCGATAATACATTATAGTAATCCGTTGATTTAATTATTATATGGATTATATAAATTATATTCATCCTTTTCTAAATATATATTTTGTTAAATTATTAAAATAAACAGAATTAAATTTAAACAAGTCAAATTTAATATTAAAATTTGTTGATCAATTTGTCAATATATTAACTGCTTGCTATATGTAGCAATAGCTCATATATGATGAAACTTAATTGCATAACAATTCTATCAATAGCAATATCATACGATTAATTTTGGCCACTTATAATTAAAAAATTGATCTCAACATTTTCATGATTTTCGAGATACTATTTTGCTTTAAAAATATGCTATTAAAATATCGTATATTATGATTGTGAGAGATATCTTGTATAGTTATACAATTCGCGCGTCTCTAATCAACACGAACGATGCAATATTAACGAATGTGTACACCAGACGGAATCGATTCCTTTTTTTATTATTATAATCTCAATGAAAAAGATACAAATATCGCTATTATTCATTGTTACTGCACAAATTACTTTATTTTCATTTGTTTTAATAATTCCCACATCTTGTCTTTATCTTGATCATTCTTCTTCTCCAACAAAGATTTGTATAACTCATATCTATCGTGTATTAAACTGTACGATTCTATTTATTGTTGCAATAGAAATTATTACATCACTTCTTTGCACACATGCTTTGAGCGAATATCTATTTTTTGAATAAACTGTAAAAAGCTGCACTAACACTTTTGATTTAATAACGTCATTAATGCTTTTCCAAAAGCTGTGATATAATAAAGATTAAGATTCATTAATCCGAGTCTTAATCTTTTCTTTGAAACAAATTATTTCTAATTATCTTTTCCATACATTTAGAAATGCACTAATATGCCAAATGATGATCCGTAACGTTTCTAGATATGTTTAAATATTTTTTAAACCTTGAGATAATAATCATATGTAAAAACTAAAGCTTTCAAATATAATTTTTATAAATTAAATTATTTAATCACTAATTATGGCATCCAATCGCCAATACAAATTAGTAAACGAATGAAAAATAAAAAATATAATGCACTAATTTGAGAAATGTAATATATTCTCGTAAATCATAATTCAAGAGATCTGATAATAAAACATAAATCTCAATTGTTGTCAATCTTACAAAAAATAAGAGATTATTCTGCATCGCTTTGCGATTTTACGAGAATCTGGTCAAATGTGCGAATACAGAGAGAAATAAAAATAGTATATAGGTACAAAAATAATAAAAGGGCAGAAATATTTAATTACTACGTTTCATACTATGGCATATTTTCAATTTTTTCATAACGATACTGAAAAGTAATATGAATTACATATATGGCTTCGATTTCGATTATATAATTTCAATATAATATATATGATGCATAAAATGCGCTTTTTTTAAAATCAGGAATAATAGAAAAATCAATTCCAGTCATAAAGATGTGTTCAAATCAATTATATGTAAGTGCAACAAATGCAATCTTTATCCAAGATCGTTATTAATATATCGAAAATAAGAACGCTATAAATTTGTATAAAAACTTACGTTTTCACACGTACATCTTTATTCTCGCATTTTTAAGCGACACGCTATCACAAAGATGCAATTTTCCCATATTTATTAAATCAAGATGCTTACATTATTACACGAGAGAAAAAGAAAAGAGAATATAAAGTTACACTATGTATCACCCTTTTTAGCAGTCGATACAATATATTCGAAATTGCACTGTAATATACAGACGGGAGATCTAGTGCAAACCTAACGGATATTACCGTTTTCTTTTCCGGTACGTATCGTACGACAAAATCACGATACTAGCTCTGTCGCGTTCTGCGACGTGCCTGAGATTTGTCATAATTTTTATGACATAATTATGTCATAAATTTTGACATAGTTATGTCATAAGTAGAATTTATCATATCATGATCGACATAAACGATGATTAATCTCCCGCAATCATTGGGTAAACGCTACAATTTCATTTGGCACGAGTGCAATTCGCAATTGGAAAGAATATGCAAATTATTATATGAAATTTGCATGTATCATTGCGTAAAATGCAATTATTTTGCTGTAATATCGCATTTCTATTCTGATGTCTGCATTGAATAAGTTTGCGAGAGTGTGCTTAACTGAAGAAATAAAAATCACAATAGATTAATTCATCATCAGCTACAAACCGTTGAAGGAAGCATCCGGTTAATAATTGCATATACCTTTCAATTTTCAAAAATATTCACTCTTTATTCCATTCTCATTGACGTCGCCAATTGTTGAAAATAACAAAGAAAAATAATGGTATATTATTTTTTCCGAAGTCAAAATATCTTTCTTTCCGATATAAACACGAGTCAATGCGGAATGAAGAGTCAAAGTCTCGTACCATCTGCATTTCACACAATTGTGGCAAACGATTTCATTTCTTCCTTTACTAGTAAGATGTCGGATCAATTTGCCATGCGTGTGTGTCAAGTTCGAAGCTCCATTTTAATTGCTGCCGGTCCAATAACTCGGACTGTATCCAGGCTTTGCTTGAGCTTTATTCTGCGAACTCGTGTTGGACCTCTGGCCCGTGCTGTTGCCGCCATCCTGATGAAGCGGTTGATGCAGCTGATGCGGTATAGTCGGGATGAATAGATGCGGCGTGCCGTAACCACCGGGCAAGCCAGCGTTTTGGCTACCCGTAAGACCGAACGGTGGCGGCGTAGCCGAGTGGAAAGCCTGCTTTTCATAAGACTGAAAAGAAAAAAACCAATTTTCATCAACCATCAATATATATGCATGATACATGCAGAGGGCAGGATTTCCAAGGATGTTTACGTTCGTAAATGACTACTCACGTTTACTTTTCCGAGAGCCACGTGACTCTTAGCGTACATTGTGGCGCTGATATCCGTCGCGGAAGAGCCAGCGGTATTAGTATTTCCTGTGGAAGTGCCAGTCTTGCCGGTCTGCGTGCCGGTGTAACTGCTGCCAGTGCCTTTGTACTCCCCGGACGGACCGGCGGAAGCTAGCGCATCATAGCTCGCGCCGGCGCCATAACCGGATCCGTAACTACCTGGCTTGGCACTGTACGCGCCGCTGTTTGTACCAGCGTTTCCGGCCGTCGCTATTTGCTATACGACGTAGTAAACCGACTCGATATTAGTATTGGGAGCTTGTAGTATTAGTAGATATTACAGCTTAGTATATTAGATATTACAACTTGTATTAATTAGCAGATATTAGATGTTACAGCTTGTATTAATATTAGATATTATTAATATTTATATTGAATTTAGTAGTGTATTACTAGAATTATTTTTTAGCAACTTAACATTGTTATTAGAGAGAATAATCGGTATTATTTAGGTAATATTAAAACTATTTTAATTATTAGTATTATAAATATATACTATCATTAATATTAAATGTACTCTCTAAAAAATTAAAGTATCAGCTCGAATCTTAAGATTGATGAAATTCAAATGTACATAACGTTACTAAAAATAATCATGAGGACATGTTCTCGGAAATTATTTTAAAGCTGTGAAATCTGTTTTTGAATGCTGTTCTTTTCTTGACAATGATTTTTATTTGGATGACAAATCACTTCCAAATCAATCGAGAACAATCGAAAAAAGAAAAAAGGAAAAGAAAAAAAATTAAATATTTATTTTACCGAAACATTTTTCTTATAATTTGAATTAACGCCTGAATTTTTTGGAAAGTTTAAAATAACATCGATACTTAATATCTAACTTAATTTAATATTTAATCTTTCATTTACCGGATAAATAGCGGGAGTTCCATATTGAAAACCTCCCGGCATAATTCCGCTACTGTACGTAAAAGCGTATGCATATCCCGGAGGAAGAGTGGGATTCATCATTGGCTGTTGCGTAGCAGTCTGCAAATTTTCATAAAAATTTAGTAAAGTTTTCATAATATATATATATATAGCATCTTTCTCGTGATTATACTTTAAGAAAAATCGACGAGACTCACCTGCTGCGACATAGTGGAAGGTACCGGGGATGCGTTACTATCGTTTCTGGCGAATCTTGCGTCGCTAATACTGGTATAGGCTCCCTGCACACCCTGCACACCTTGAACGCCTTGCACGCCGGAGAGCGCGTCACCTCTACCACCACCGAGACTCGTAGCGGGACCGGTAGTCTGATAGCCCAGGGCCGCGTCATAGTAACCAGTAGTTGGCTGCACGTTAGTCAGGGAAACCAAACACAAAACTACATGCATACACTGTGTACTCCAAATACAAGAAGGCTAACTAACGTCTATAGTTTCTACGCGTACTTAGGGAAAAGTAACATGCGGTTGGTTGGATTTATATATATATATATATATAGATAAAGTAAAGAGAGATGTTTAAATATTTATTCGCGGCTGAAACTATTGCTGGCGACGAATCAAACTGTAAATCGCACGTATATAATAATGTACTTGCTATCATCATCTCACACTCCTTCCATATTTATATAGATTAAAAAAAATGTTTGAATAAAACGAAAGAGGAAGAGAGGAAGAAGGGAAGAGAGAGCTACAAAGTGTAATACAACTTTCGACCATTTTTACGCATCACCACGCGACAGTATAACGCGTACTTTCATATAGTTTCACATGACATTACTCGTACACATCAACCTACGTGAACTCAAGACAAGAAAGGAAAAAAAGTAAAAGCTAAGATAGATCGGAGATCGAAACAATCATCTTAAAATGGATTAGACCAACGTCTAAATGTCAAATGTAAGCCCCACAGTTTCAAAAGTACTTCTTCCACCCTCTTTTATTATAAAATACATTTACATGAAATATCGAAAACCCGATCTGTCTTTAATTGTTTATTTCATAACAAACTTGCTACAAAGAAAAACAGATTTACGTTGTCATCGTGAAGGCATTCATACAAGATTGAAAAAATTTCGGTGAAAATATTGGAATTACGAGCAGCTACCAAGCAATAAAGAAACAATTACCTTGGGAGTTTTCATATTAGATAATAATATATAACATAAGATGGAGTAAGCGCGCTTCTCGGAGTAACATATATTAATAATTTTTTTCTCCATAGATGTAACATTCAAAATTGCATTTATGTAAAGTCAATTAACGTCAAATGAATCATTTTATTTCAGTGTACATTACTCCAAAGAAGTTAATTACTCATGAACGATGCATTTGCACTAAAATGAATCATAAAGAAACAAATGGACTGATTGTTTGAGAAACAACTGACCATATGAGGTATCCGTTGCTGCACCAACTGCAGGTCTTCATAGCTGTACACTGGTTGCTGGAAAGCCGCATATGGTACACCAGCCTGGCCCATGATGTACTGATGACTCAGCATCGGAGTCATACTTCCGGCTGCACCACCAGTCATGTTACCGCTGTTGCCCGTCACTACTCCGCTCGACGTGCTTTTCGGTACAGCTGATTGAGAAATACATTTCCGTTAATCGAATTACTGAAAGGATTTCAATTGCGATTCTTTTCAAATATCTACCAACCGTTAGAATTCGTTACTTTGGTCTGCGAACTATTGACGGAGGTTGAAGTGAGACCCAACGTCGGTGCGCTAGTTGTCGCGAGAGAACTGTTCGACGTCGTCGCACTACTATCATATTGCGAATCCTTCGTTGTAGTGCTGTTTAGTTTATGATTCGTGTGAGACGTCGCTTGCGGTTGGCTAGCATAACTGCCATATGGACTCGCATAAACCTGTCGAGAATCGATTCAATATTTAGTTATGTAAACTTGCGTTATAACTTGGAAAAAAAAAAAAAAAAATGTTTGCTAGAAGATAAACAGAACAACAGGAAGTTGTACTTACAGATTGTGCAGCACTTTGATAAACACCGGAATTTTGTGTTATCGGCGATGTAAATGTTGTAACAGAAGATTGATAAGCAGGCTGATAAGCTTGATATCCTGCATTACTGTTAGATACTGTGTTGGTAGCTACGCTTTGCGCGTATTGCGATGTTGTTGCCGCTACGTATCCACTTGTAGGTTGATAGACCTATTAAGAAAAGCAAATAATTGTAAACAAACTCTCATAATTAAATCATCAATATTTGAAATCAGATAACTACTATACTTACCTGACTACTGGTGGTGGGTTGATTGTAACCGGAAGTTACGGACGCCGATGCGGAAGGAGACGCTTGATTGAAGGTCGACGCGTTAGATTGCGGGAATGACGTTGAGTTGTAACTCGCCTGTGAAACCGTCGCTGTCGCGGAATAACTATTTGTACTGGCAGCTGACGCATTTTGGAAGGTGGACTGCGAGGACTGGTTGTTCGAGTATGCGTTGTAAGTGCTCGGCGTACCACTCGATGCCTGGAACGATGATTTTTGCGACGGTTGATAAGTCGTCGTACTTCCATACGTTGGCGCGTTCCCGGGCGAGACTTGTGACGTAAAGTCTTGTTTAGTTATGTCCAAGCTTTGGCCAGTGCTACTGCCACGAGTGAAATTTTGGGAACTGATCGAATGCTCGCTCGATACTGGCAGATTGTCGGTACTTGATAACTGAAAATTTTCATATAATTATAAATTACACGTATCGAAAATTGTCATCTATATTTATAGTAGTAGTTATACGTCAAATGACTTGTAACAAGAGTAAATTTTACCATCTGAGAACTGGCGTTGAATGGTGCGGTAGAAGTCTGCGTCGTTTCAATGTCGAGCGAATTACTTGTATTGGCAGTGTTTACGGTGCTCGCACCAGAAGTCATGTCTACGCCGGGAATTGTACTATTTGTGGAATTGTATTTCTCGTTTGCCGAACCGTCGATGGAGCTTGAATCGCTACTGAATTCAAGCGCACCGAATTGTACATCGAGAAATCCGATTCCACTATTCACCGCGTCGCCTGGCATTTCTACAGCGCTCGATGGTATCTTTGATGGTGGAGGAACTCTTGGACGTTGTTTTGTTTGTCTTTGGGGCTGTAAATATAAGTTTGTGCATATGTATATATATATAAATCATCTAAAGTTTTAAATATTAAGCATGAAAAGATTAATTATACGTATTGTGAAAATTTATTAAACAGTAAAATTGCGATATTTTGGTTTGGTTCGCACTTTGCATATTTACTCTTTTATACTCTATCTACTACACATGTGCAATCGTATATTTGTAATTTCTCACAATGGAATTATAACGCAAGTGGAAACATAGATGAAAGCTAGCTGCTCTTTAATTTTCTATTTTTAGGAACTTTCCAGTTTTTGCGAATTTAAACCGATCAAAGTTTGTATATAATACCTGACTAGACATAGATGACGAAAACGATGTTTGTCCAGCCGCTTTTAAGTTTTCGCTCGTCTGCTGAGTTAGTTGCGTCAGATATTGCGTTTGCGCTGCTGTTAGTACACCACTGCTAATAGCACTAGGTTGTTGCGGCAATTGCATCGTTGGTAAGCCTAATACAGTTTGTTGTTGCTGCTGCGGTTGTTGTTGAGGTTGTTGTATCAAACTCTGCTGCTGCAACGCGGATATTTCCGACAATTTTGGTAATTCCTATAAATTGTATCAAAAAAGTATCATTAAAAATATGAAGTAAATAGATGTATAGAGTTTTATACAATTACTGCATAATATTCTCTCTGTATCTTCTTTTAAAGATAAATATAATTTCGACAAAATAATTGAAAATTTTGAAAGAAAGTCAAAAGTTACAAATAAATTTTAATTATAAACGATCAAAATTGGCGCGAAAAAATTGCACGCTTGTAATTATATTTATTCATGTTCTAATTCGTCATTTGTCAACAATCTTTACTACATCTTTACTAGTTTTATACATCAAAGCTGGTATGGATTTTAATCGTATAGCATCTTATTTCATTGCTTCTCATATGTGAGCACCATATATAATATACTATGGTAAATAGTTAACATTTCGACAAATTTGACATTAAATTTAATGATCCTGTTTAAATGATAATTTTTTAAGAATTATTATTTTAAAAGAATTGAATAATTTGTATAATATAATATGAGTACATATACATATAACAGTTAAAATTTAGTCAAGTCAATTTGTTAATATTAGCTAATTACCATAATGTATATATTATCCACACATGAGAAAAATGTATCCACACATGATAAAATAATATAAAAATAATATAAATGTAGTAAAATTTATTTGTAATATCAGATGATTAATTTAATTTATTAAAAATTAAAAAAAAATCATGATAAATATAATTATGAATTTGCGTTTCACGCAAACTTTGATCTCATAATTTAAAATTTTATAGAATGATTTTATAATATGGAATGTTATATGATTGTGAGACGTTATTTTTAAATCTTGTCAAATCTTACTTCTTGCTGGAGCAATGAAAGATTAACGCTTTGGCCCGATTGCGTTGGTGGTATTTCCTGAGGCTTTGATTCTTCTAAAGCAGGAGGAGCTTCAAGAATATTCGTGCTCGGTGTAAAGACCTTAGTATCTGCTAAAGATCCTGTATATTCCTCGTTGTCCCAGTCTTCTGTAGAATCCAAGTTATTCCAAGCATCTATATACAGATTATCAATTTTAATATGTATATACACACACACACACATGAGATGTACAAAATCGTTTTTTTTTAATATATAAAAATATATATATAATTTATATTTATATTATAATTGTATTATTTGGTTGCTATCAAATATGTGTGTGTGATATCTTAAATTTGTAATATATTTTTTAATTTTATAATGATTTTGCTAATGATATTCCTATTAACAGATTTTCACTTTTTAAATCTAATTTCTTATGATAAAGTCTGTAGGACCATCGCTAGCAAAACCAATTCCATAATTCTTCATTAATATATAAATATCACGTTACTTTCTTGCATAATTATTTATTATTTATTTATTTATTGAAGAGAATCTTAAATTAAGATTGAATATATTTATGGTAATTCCATTACACAATAACTATGTATGTTGAAACTATGTATTTTATTCTAAGCCTGTATTATCAATTATTATAAATATATAAAAATATTTTTTTTATTATATATCTAATCATTTAACTATAATATATAGTTATAATTTGGGGAAAGACAATTTTGATCACAATGTAGATTAAGACTTACCTATTTTTGGTTCCTGATTACTCTGCTGCTGCTCCTCACCTGTCCAGGTGTCAATCGGTCGATTAAAGCTATGAGCCGAGCCAGACGCTGGATCGTTGCGGTTCGCAAATGTTCTTGGACCAAGACCTCTGCCACCGCCACGACCTCCACGACCCGATCTTCCGGGCCCACCTCTGCCTCTTCTACTATAGCTGCCATCACGAACACCATCCTCCATGTTCCTCTCATTCTCCTTATTTTCTCGTCCGCGCCCTATATTTGCAAACAAAACTTTTTTAAAAATAGTTATTTATAAAATAGATGTGTAAAAATTCGTCTGTACACGTGTATTTAATTTCAAATCTTACTACAAACATGTAAGAAGAAAAAGGATAATATATATGTATGTGTATGTCTACTCTTAAATAACGAAAATAATAATGGCATTGAAAAAGAGTTCAACCAACATCCACGATTGTCGTGATTAGCACGACCTCGCATACGCGGAGCACCGCCACCTCGTTGATTGCGTCGTTCCTCCCAATCGCCACTGTCATCCTGACCACCTGATTGATCCGCATTCTGTTTTGAACCGCTAGGTTGACGCGGCTTCTTCTTTTTAACTTCCCATTCTGTTTTCACTCCCTCCAAAAGATCGTTGACGGCACGATCCAAATCTCCATCGCTATCATGCAAAGCCATGATCACTTCGTCTTCCGAACGTCGAGTCATATCCATGACCTGCTTGATACGTTCCTTCAGGATAGGATCCTCACCTCCCGCCATTCTGGTGTCGATAATTTGTGCGTGCCGGATCTGATTAGTATTTTGCTATATAACAATCGTTAGAAACAATCTCCTTTAAAATGTTAGTTTAACAATTTTATGAACGTTATATATTCAACATCTTATCGTTTAATCATTTAACCAAACAGAGATCAAATGTTTTATATTACAAAGAAGGAAATAATCTTAAATAATTTAAAATATTAATAATTTATGTACAATACACAGTCAAGGTATTTCTTATCTAATAGTTTCGAATCTAATAATAATAAAAAATAATTATTTCATCTTATCGCTAGACACGTTGCATAAGTTTTTATAGATTTTAATCACTAGACATGTTGTATATTGTATGTTTTTATAGATTTACATTAGATAATGTAAGATAAATGAGTTTACTAACCTGAGCCTTGTCATGTTTCGTCGAATCTGATTTAGTTTGATGATGATCTGATTTGCCATGTTGTGATTTGTTTTTATTGGCGCCTCTTCCACCAGAGGACACCAAAGATTTATTATTTGAACTCATTGCCAACTAAAACCTCACTCACTCACGGTATCACACTATGTACACTCTCTATTTACAGTCTGAAACAGAATATGTTTGTTATTACACATATGCTACATACATTTGTATCGTAATGAGGATTAATTATTAGATTTCTGATAATGCAAAAATACATGTGTATTTCTAGTAGAAACATAATATATGAACGTAATATAAGTCATATTAGAATCTGAATATACCATATGTATCTTATTTTGTACAAAATCAATTATAACTTTTGGAATGAGTCAGTCAAGTTGTATTTAGCAAATATTCCACGAAAATCCTTCTAAAACTTCCAACAATATTAATTTTTACATTCTTCAATAGTATTTTTCCACATGAATTAATTTTGTTTCCATACAAGTTACACATGTATTTTATAAATACAAGAAATAAATATATACGCTATTAGAAATTAATTTCTCTGCAAAAGCTTGTAAAATCTATCTTAGACAAAAACTGTCTGCCACGAGGGACATTTTCTATCACCGATATTAAAGGCGCGAAATAAATCAATCGATGAAAATCTAGACACTCGCGTATTAAACAAAAATTAACAAAAATACCACTAATATGCTCCTAAAACCTGATAATTAATCTTTCCGCGTAGAACAGTTAATCCGGAAAAACGCGGTGGCTCACGAGAAGGCTCCCCCGAAACCCCAAAGGTTAGGATCATCGAACAACGATAAATAGAAGACACGGAGAATCCATTTGGAGGCCCGATGACGAAACTTAAACGGAATGTATTATTATCGCCACGATTCACCGCGATGGACAACGACCCCCTACTCGCTCTCCCTCGTCGATCCCCGAAATAGAGGCTTCCCCTCTGCGTTTCGCAAGTTCCCCAGGACAACCGCGGGAAAGCCACCGTCCGAGGAATTTCCGCGAGAAAATTTCAACGAGGGGGGACCCGATCGCGAGAGACGGAGACAGAGAGAAAGACGGAGAAAAAAAAAAAAGGAACACTTTGTCGGGCGCGTCGTCGGCCGCTCGCACGTTTGTACCGCACGTTGATGCGAGAAGGGCCCGTGGCTCGAGGAGGGACGCGCGAGAGAGACGGGCAGAGGGCCCAGGCTCTCGCGCTGGAGCCTCCTCTCTCTCTCTCTCTCACGCGCGCGCGCGCGGTTCCTCGAGCGAGGATGCTCGTTCGCGGGGCCATGTGCACGGCACGGACGCCATTTCCGCTCGGCAGGCTTGTCAGGCATCGTCACGGGCATCCGCGATGGGCTCCCGTGACGGGGAGACGTCGTCGGAATGGCCGTGCGAGAAAGGACGATCGCGCCTTGCCTTGGATAAACTCACACGGTCGTTACGTCGTCGACGTGGTGCGGCGCGCGTGCCTCGCTCGGTGGGCGGAAAGCGTTTGCGGGACCTCGACTCACGGCACCTCGGCGCTTGGGGCCGTGGCGCGCGTAAAACTACGACGAGAAAAAACAATGAATTCGCCTCGTACCTGCGTTAATGCGCTCAAAACGCAGCTCGGTCACGTGACCGCGATCGGTCCCCCCTACCCTGATGCACCAGGCACCTAACCAGCGCCTGAACAGCGCACCGCTTCGTCCTCGCTCTTGCTCGGGGGCCGGGGAGGGGAGCCTTGCTTATCTATGCGCGTAGCCTAATATCCATCAGGCCTGGCAACCTGAAGCGAACTGAACGCGCCACGTTTCATCGTAGGTCGTTTCGTCCGCGGCCAATGTCCGGAAGTGCATAGAGATCGTAGCTGGGTAGTTGTGTACATGGGTGGAATCCTTTGGCCCGTATCCCGAGTCCCCTTTTTATCGATAAAAGTGCGTCTAAAAGTGACTTTTAAGCCTTCTGATTGGCTACGAGCCACTTTTAGAGGCACTTTTACCGATAAAAGTGCCTCTGAAAGTGACTTATAAGCCTTCTGATTGGCTACGAGCCACTTTTAGAGGCACTTTTACCGATAAAAGAGGATTCAGAATGTGGATCTTTGCGATGCCCTGGATATGTTGATGTGGACCTGCTGGGAAGTAAAGCGTAATTGATTGTTAATTACTTAGGTAATCGAGCGAATTAAATTATTAATCAAGTTAATCATGTTGCTGTATTAATTGATATGATGAATCGTATTCTATCATGTCGCAGTTTTATTAGCGTCAACAATTATTAATATGACGGAGACTTTATAGACGGTTAACCATCTGAATATTATTTGTCTATGGCGTACGAGCGGAAATTATGTTTCGAAAATTTACGGATAGAATAGTATTTAATTGACCAATCAGGATAAAGAGACTTTTGCTATTCTACTGAAAAATTTTTGAATGTAATGTCGGAAAATTTTGGGTCTTTAAATTCATATCAAATTACGTAGATTGAAGATTGGAATTCGACCAAGCAACAGAAAGATAAGTTTCTTTGTTCTACTTGATCAAATTTCAATCTTTAATCTCAACTTCAATACCGTAATCTGACACGGATTTTATACTAAATATTTTCACATGCAATGATCTTTAATAAATAATATAGAAAGTTTGTTAAAATATGACCTGATACATAATTTAATTTTCACGCTATTTATGATCAATTGAAAAAATCTTCTTGCTTGACATGATTTTACTATTATAAGATATGTACTGATAAGAGTTTATATATTTAGATGCTCTCTGTATACTTTTTCTTTGTTCTTTCGAAATGTTTACTAAAAGAGAAAGGGAAATAAAGAAAGAGAGAGAGAGAAATGGCCGCAGATTCAGCGGATTCAACAGTTACTAGATTTTCCGATGTAATTCGACGCTGATTGGCCGGATCTGAAAGTAGAAACCAATCACGTTTGATTGCTACTATCGGTCTTGAATCCGCTGAATGCGGCCAATCATATCGGTAAAAATATTGTTGGCAACACTGAAAATTATCGTCGATCACTTTAACTGCAGTTGGTCAAAGTGATTCTTTTTAGTTGTTCAAGATAGTTGGAACATTGAGGTAGTTTTGAGTGTATGTACCAGATTATGTGATTGGTAATATATTTTAATTTTTTAATGTTATATTAATTAATTTTATTTTTAGAAACGTATAAAGGAAAGAGAAAAAAATATTGATGATCTTTACGAAATATTTAATCGATTCTTTTAAATTACATTTTATTTATTAATTAAAATTTTGTATGTTTACAAAAATATGCAGTTAAGAAGATGAGCAGTGAAACGCAGATCGCAAGTATAGTGAATGATATTTTAGTAAGTATCAGAAAGTATAATTTTTAGATATGTTATATGCGTAGATATATGTGTGTATATTTATTTTTTCTCTATTTATAATTTTTTTGTGAAGTCCTAGACGTAATCTTAATTCTAGAGATCTAGATATATAAAGAGAAATTAACAAGATAATTTTTCTCTTTCTTTCTTTTTATATATTGCATCTTATATATTTCAGAAAGTCGAAGCAATAGAGGAAGCATTTAGTTGTGTTCTTGTCCATCAGCCTAACAATGAAAGCGAGAAAATAACAACATGGCAAAACGAACTAAAAGGAGTTATGACTGGATTAACAAAAGAACAGCAGGAAGCTGCTGTTCGTCAGTTTCTTTCAATGGCAGCAGCTATGACTAATCATAGACGATTACAGTTATTATTATCGCTGTTACAAAACTTAGTGCAATCAAATGTTTTACCTGCTAGGTATATTTTCAGGCTATATTTTCAGATAAATGAAAATTTTGGTCTTTATCTCTTCTCATTTCCTTTCCAGCATATTAAATTTTCTATTTTTTTCAGATTAGTGTGCGAATGTATTTTGAGTTGTGATAAATTACAATATCAGTTGGAAGACTTTTGGGTCGAATGCTTTGTTCTCATTCGACATATCATTGGTGGAGTTGATTATAAAGGAGTTAGAGAGATCATGAAAGTAGGTTCTCATTAATAAATGATTTATATCATATTTTTAATGTGCATGTAGAATACTTTTCACACAATACTCACAAGTTGGATTAAATACTGAATATTTAAATTACTTACAAAAGTATATATTTATATACTTATGTTTTATATCTTGTTTTATATTAGGGATGTAAGGAAAAAGCGCAAACTATACCAGCTCGATTGAATGCATCAGTACAACCACAATTAAAAGCTTTAGAGAATGTTATTGAATATATTTTCGATAGAAATGCATGCCTATTGCCAGGTTATTTTATCGTCAATGAAATACAAAAAGCTTATCCTGATAACAAGAATTGGCCTCATTGGGTAAGTAATGAAGAAATTTGATAATATTCAAGTATTATGAATATTAGTTAGTTCTTTATTCTTCAGCTATTGTCAAGGAAGGACTTGGTTACAATACTTCTAAACATTCATCCGGCTATATCTTTCAAATCTAATTTGTTATTTATTATACATTTTCTGTTTTTATATCGTTTATATATCCCTTATATCCCTTTCTCTTTCTCTTAGTATTATGAATATTATATTTTTAAATTATATAAAATTTATGTTAAAAATGATTCATGCATGAAAATATTCCTCAAAACATAACTCTAACAAAAATTATATAGAATAAAACTTAATTTTGATACCATTTATTTACAATTTTATACATTAATAATAAGCTATTAAATATCTATTAAAAAGCTATTTTTAAAACAATTTACTTAATGAAAAAACATTTTCTATTTGATATCACTGAAGCAATGACTGAAAGTTAGTAAAATAAGTAGATTAGATAACATGTGAATAATTTTGATCCAAAATTATTGTTTCACCGTTCTAAGAATTTTTTTGGCTCTAAAATGAATCAATAAATGTTTTAAAGTATATGTTCGAAATGCAGACTTACACATATTTGATGTGCGAATAAGATTTTCTTGTATGGTTGGACCAAATAAGATTTTCTTGTATGATTCTGATGTGACGATTGCTATTGTACAATGAAACTGTTCTTCTAAATCTAATTTGTGTGAATCAAAATTATTCACATATTATCTAATCAACTTATTTTACTTTTAGTAAAATTGCTTGGGTGATATTAAATGAAAAATGTTCTTTCATTAAATAAATTGTTTTAAAAATAACTATTTAATATTACATATTAATATATATTTGATATTACATATATATGTCACATATGTTTCAGAAGTTGGCAAAATTGCTTTCCAATTTTGTTGAAAGTTTTCGAAATACTGCACAAATGGTATCTATAATAGGGCACTCAAAAATGTTACCAGTAGTTGAACATACAGGATACGCAGATCATTTGATTAATCCTTGGTTATTGGATCCTACTACATTGAAATTTTCTTTGAAAGGAAACTTACCTTATGATCCAGATTTACTTAAGCCTCAAACAGAATTGCTCCGATATGTTCTGGAGCAACCGTATAGTAGAGATATGGTCTGTTCAATGCTTGGTTTACAAAAACAGGTAAAACTATTAAATCAAAATATGAGATATATACATAGACGTTAATGATATATAAAAATTATTGCAAGATGTAAATAAGAAAAAGAAATTAAATATATTTATATAAAACTTTAGTTTTGCATACTAAATGTATTTCTCAAATTATATGTATTAAAAAACCATTGTATTAATCTTAATGTATTTTTATTTGTATAATAGCATAAGCAACGATGCATTGTCTTGGAGGAACAACTGGTAGAACTAGTCATACTCGCAATGGAACGAGCCGAGAATGAATCTTTACCGGCAGAAGGAACGGACGGGACTGTTGCTAATCATTGGGTGTGGTTGCATTTATCCTCACAGCTCATTTACTTCATCCTCTTCCAATTCGCGTGTTTCCCAAGTATCGTCATGGCGATACATGATAAATTGGCGGGCAGAGACTTGAGAAAGGGCAGGGATCATCTGATGTGGGTCCTCCTACAATTTATTTCCGGCAGCATCCAACGAAATCCATTGTCGAATTTCTTGCCTGTTCTGAAATTGTACGATCTTCTTTATCCGGAAAAGGAGCCCTTACCTGTCCCGGATTATACCCAGGCATTGTGCACTCATCAGATGGCCATTACATGCATATGGATACACTTGCTGAAGAAAGCTCAATCCGAACCAGTCTCCAACATTCATAGACCTATACCACACACATTGAAGGTTCATCACGAGTTCCTACAACACTTAGTTATGCCAAACACATCTCTCTGTATGGGTTCGGACTATCGCATCGCACTCTTGTGCAACGCTTATTCGACGAATCAAGAATACTTCAGTAGACCAATGGCGGCATTAGTCGATACTATTCTGGGTACGCAGAAAAATCAACAGCAGCAACCCTTGCAGATCTTACAGAATACCGCGGCGCTGGCAAATGGCCCGACGACGCCGCTCTCGATGTCTATCCTGGATTCATTGACCGTACACTCGAAGATGAGTCTGATTCACAGTATTGTCACACATGTGATTAAATTAGCGCAATCCAAGAGTAATATGGCTCTGGCGCCGGCATTGGTTGAAACTTATAGCAGACTATTGGTGTACACAGAAATTGAGAGTCTTGGTATCAAAGGATTTATTAGTCAGTTACTACCGACGGTCTTCAAATCGCACGCTTGGGGTACGCTGTACACTTTGCTGGAGATGTTCAGCTACAGAATGCATCATATCCAGCCGCATTACAGAGTCCAGTTATTGTCGCATCTTCATAGCCTCGCAGCGGTACCACAAACCAATCAAACGCAGCTTCATCTGTGCGTCGAAAGCACGGCTCTACGACTTATCACTGGTCTCGGTTCCGCAGAGGTACAGCCTCAATTATCTAGATTCCTGTCGGAGCCGAAGACTCTCGTATCTGCAGAATCGGAAGAACTCAATCGAGCGTTGGTGTTAACGCTAGCGCGTTCCATGCACGTGACTGGTACAGGTGCCGACAGTCTCAGTGGCACATGGTGTAAGGAATTATTGAACACCATCATGCAAAACACGCCACATTCTTGGGCGAATCACACTCTGCAATGTTTCCCGCCTGTATTGAGCGAATTCTTCCAACAGAATAGCATACCGAAGGAGAACAAGCAGCAAATTAATAAAGCGGTCGAAGAGGAATATAGAAATTGGTCATCCATGAGCAATGAGAACGACATTATCGCACATTTCTCTGTACCCGGAACGCCACCATTGTTCCTGTGCGTTCTGTGGAAGATGATACTAAAGACTGATTGTATTAGTCCCATCGCGTACAAGATTCTCGAGAGAATCGGTGCCAGAGCACTATCAGCCCATCTTAGAAAATTCTGCGATTACTTAGTGTTCGAATTCGCGAATAGCGTTGCTGGTCAGCATGTTAATAAATGCGTCGATAGCATCAACGATATGATCTGGAAGTACAACATAGTGACCATCGACAGATTGATACTTTGTTTGGCGTTAAGGACCCAGGAAGGTAACGAGGCACAAGTATGCTTCTTCATTATACAGCTATTACTATTGAAAGCAGCGGAGTTTCGAAATCGATTGCAAGAATTCGTCAAGGAGAATTCACCAGAGCATTGGAAACAATCGAATTGGCACGAGAAGCATCTCGCCTTCCACAGGAAATTTCCGGAAAAGTTTGCGCCTGAGGGCATTATGGAGCAAACTAGCGGCGGGCCTAGTCAATATCAAAGTCTACCCGTATATTTCGGAAACGTGTGTCTTCGTTTCCTGCCAGTTTTCGACATAGTAGTGCATAGGTATCTAGAGATACCACCTGTTATCAAAAGTTTAGAGATACTGTTGGAACATTTGGGCTGTTTGTACAAATTTCACGGTATGTCAAATTATTCGCAAAATGATATCAAAAAGTCTATTATTTTTCACATGGCGATTAATAAATTGTCCAAGTCAAGTGTTCAAGTGCATTTTTTTCTATTTTACAATTAGAAGAAATAGAGCTTTTTTCAATAATGCGCAGGTTGCGTAAATCAAAATTTGTTTTTATCGAAAATAATTATAATTAAAACTTATTAATATTTTTATTAATATTTTCAGATCGGCCTGTCACATATCTTTACAATACATTACATTATTATGAAAGAAAATTGCGAGATCGACCGTTGTTGAAACGTCGGTTGGTGTCTGCTGTTTTGGGATCATTGCGAGAAATTAGAGCGCCAGGGTGGGCGCTTTCCGAGGCTTATCAAAAGTACATGACGCGCTTAAACGATGACGCAGTGCAATGGATACCAGAATTAGATTATTACATTCGCCTTGTACAAAGAATCGTAGAAAGTAAAGCAACAAAAATTTTTGTTACACGTAATATAAATAATATTTTCATTTTACTATTGATTTAAACTGAAAGATATGTAGTTTTTCATATGTTTATAATCTAAAAGTTTTTAATTTTTTCCAGAGATTAAAAATCTCTTTCAATCAAAAATTTATTTATTTCTATATTAATATACTATTTGAGAAATTGAATTGAATTTTTCTTAACAAACATGGAATTACACAAATGAGACAATAAATATAGAAAGTGGCTTAATGAATATATGGCTTTTAATGAATATATGTTAAAGCAATGTCTGGCACGGCTCATTTTCCTGCTACCGATTGGAGGTTCAATGAATTTCCAAATCCAGCGGCACATGCATTATATGTAACTTGTGTGGAACTTATGGCCCTTCCGGTCGCTGCAAATTTAGTAGCTAATTCTCTATTAGATGTTGTGGCTAAAGGGTACTGTCTTTTTATTTTAAACTTATTTATAATTATGTTATTAACTCAGTGTGATTGTAAACATTAAACTTGATTCATATATAACTTTTATTTTTATTCTATATACAGATATACCGTTGTACCATCAGATGAGATACATTTGTGGATAAATTGCATCGGTTTACTGTTAGCTGCATTGCCGGAATGTTACTGGTCAGCATTACACGATCGTTTAGTGGAGACCATCAGCAGTCCCGCTTTGGCTAATTGGCAATACAAGAATTTGACGCCATTTCAGATATTTAATTTCAACATTACACATAACAGCTTACTAGAAAATAAGTACAGTTACATGCTTGCACTGGCACATTCAGTATGGCATCATGCAGGTGTAGGACAGATCACAACAATGCCTCAGTAAATACATATAAAATAATTTAAGCTTAATATTTTCGTAACTTTGTATTGAATTAATGAAAAAATATTTCTTTATAGATTTATAAAAGAAAAACTACAGCCAGTTGTGAGCAGTGAAGAGCAATTGATATATGCTTGCCATTTGATCGGTCCTACATTAGTGAGATTTAATGCAGAACGGCCACATTGCGTAGTTGAACTCACTGTTTCTCTGTATGAAATGTTGGAACGAGTTGACCACACTCAAACACATTTGAATTATATGGATACCATTTGTGATTTATTGTATCCTTTATGTATATGTATAATCATTCTAATATCATAAAAATTTAATGGATCATGTGTGTATGTGTACGAAACACTTTTAATAAGTTTTGCTAAATATTTTTATTATTTATTTTTCATCTGATATATCTAAAAGATTGCAAAAAGTACATATAAAATAGTAACAGAGAGTAATATAAAATTAAAAATAATATATTTCTCTATATTTCACTTGGAAGATATCAGATCTTATTTCGTAATATTTTTATTATAGGATCAAATATTTTTACGATCAGATCAATACATACATATCTATATCTATATCATTTTATGTCTTCCTTAATGATTATAATAGATATCACATCAAGTACATGTTTGTTGGTGATATGATGAAAAACGAAGTGGAATGTATTATACGAAGACTGAGACCTGCATTGCAAATGAGGCTGCGTTTCATTTCTCACATAAATATAGAGAAAATTCATACGTCCTGAGACACAATTATTCCCGCTACTGCGGGAATAACATCGTGACATGTGTGATTTGAATTTCCGGATAAAATTAAATTAAAATTAAATTAATCCGGTCATTCCAAAGTAGAATTATTAACGCGAAACATAAATAAAAAATGTATATTTCTTTTAGTCTACGAAATGATCATCTTGTATTTGATATATTCAATTATATACGCGAATAAATGTGTGTTTGACTATTACTTTTTTCTTTTATTGTATTTCCTACTGATTCATAGATTTTTTTTTTCATTTTTTTCTTATTTTTTTTAAACAAAAGTCAGATTAGGAAAAATAAATTTAAAAAATCTATAAAAAAATATTTATATTAAAAAATTTTTTTTATTATAGCCATAGATTTATATTTTTTTATATTTTTAGTATAATTCTTTTTAAAGCTAAAAATTTTTAAGCAGAAAAAATACACATAACATTTTATAATTTTGATATGTGATTCATGAGCAATATAATGCATCGCATTAATTATATAATATCATCTGCATCTAGTTCTTACTAGCTTAAGACATTTTAAATTTTTGCGATTGAGAATATAAAATATGATTCGCTTTAATTTCCTTAAATTTTCTTAGTAAAAGTAGTTTTAGATGAACAATTTTCACATTAAAATAGTTTGAATAATAACGAAATATTTGTTCTCATTTTATAAATAATTTAAATGTTTAATGTGTTGATAAAAAAATAAAATGTTTATAATCGCTTCTGAATTCAACGATTTCTCTAATATTTTTTTAGCTTATGTTTTTTTCGGGGAGGTGCAGGAGAGATTTATTAAATTAAAATTTCGATTTATTTAATTACTTGGTATCGCTTCAAGGAAAATTTGTGCACAAAGCTATTCAAGTTCAAAAGAAAAATTAATTTTTTTTAACTTATACATTGCATCTCAGTTAAAAAAAAAGTCATATCAAACATCCGCATCTAACTCTTACTAGCCTAAACAATATATTAAATTTGTGATTATAAGAATATTTAAAATAAAGTATAAGTTCTGCAATACTTAAAAAAAAAACTAAAACTAAAATAAAAACTAAATTATTTTTAGCTTGTACTTTGAAAACTTCCAGTCTGCCTTTGCTGACGAAGAATTACAATATGAATAGCATTTGAATCATAAATCAATTGTTGATTCTACTGCACATATTCTCATTGCTTTTAAAGAATATCAGTTTTCTAATTCTTTCTACGTAAATATATATTTAAAAATATATACAAATATGTATATTTATTATATATTTATTATGTATATTTAATATTTTTGTATTTATTTAAAGATATCAAAGACGATGAGAAACTGAATGTCATAAAAAATAAATATCCCAGATAGCACAGAGAATTTAAAAAGAATTCATTTTTATGTCACAAGATGTAAGTTCATTTTCAGATGCAAAAAGAGTTCTTTTACATAAAAGAATTCTTTTTGCATCTGAATGTGAACTCAGATCTTGTGACATAAAAGTGAATTCTTTTTAAATTCTCTATGCTATCTGGGTATAGTTATACATATGTTTTATCTATATAGTTAAGTTAAGATTAAAATTATCAGTTATTATCAGCTGTATTTTTATCAACATGTTAATCATGATATTATTCATAGATAATAATGTTTGTAAATATACTAAAGCAAAATATACTAAAGCACTGTAATACACAAAATTTAATTTGTGAGTATAGCAGTCGACATGCATTTTTATAATATCTTTCCATTACAACAACGCGAATATATGATAATTCAATAATATTGTCAAGTCGATACCAACAGTTTTTGATAATATTTCCTCTCAATTTTACTCATCATCTTTTTGATCTAAAAACAAAATATAGAATTAAAAGATGAAGTTATTTCGAATATATCAATTTATTCATTAGTATTTTTATTCCATTCTATAGATAATAATTTCTACTAACTTAAAACCGGATAAAGATATATTACTTAAAAACCAATTTGCATTCTATAGTTTTACTTCATGGATTACATCATTAACATTAAGAAATACCTCGCGATAGATATCTCGCGTTAAATCACAGACAACAAGGTAAATTATATATTCATTATATTGTTTAGTTAGCCGTTTAATTTCTCAGTTTTTTAGATTTTCGAATCTCAGTTAGAGAGATACGTAATTTTTCCGTAGTATCTTATAAGCAAAATTATTAATAAAATCAGCAAAATTATTCGCATGATATTGAATCTCGCATTCAAGTAATGCGGCAAACGCAGCGTCTTTAGAAATTATCATCGCTTAATTCTCTGTTAGGTGCGTACAGAATTCCATTTTTGTTCTTTCTTTTAGCGCATTAATTTTTGAGCATGCGCCTGTTTAGGTATCCTTCTTTTCAAATCTAGAACGAGAAAGCGAAAAATACTTGCAGCGGCACATATTAAAAAGAAGTTAAATTAAAAAAATATAAAAGCTAAAAAATACAAAAGAATAAATATCCATGGTTCATACCTGTATTTCAGATTAATAAAGAATTAATAATATTTCATTACATGTGGATAATGTTAAAGAAGTAATCTATTTGCAATTTGAGAATAAAAAAGTTTAATTTAAAAGTATTTGATTGTGTATTAACAAAACATTCTTTATGCATACTCACTAAAACACTATCATATATTTAGCAATCGATATCATGCTTGATATACAATATATTACTTTCCATTATTATACTTTCCATATTATTAACAATAACATGAATATAAAATAATTCAATAATATTGTTACATTTGACAATGAGTAAAGTATAAATATATATATATATATATATATATATATATATATATATATATATCACCAATTTTTGAGAATATTAATGCGAGAATCTATTTGATTCATGCACTTGATATTATTATTATGCGCTTGATATTTAATTAAATGGATTAAACAAAAATCTAGCTTGATTAAATAGTGATTAAACGTTGTAATCCTCGTTGTTTTCTCATAAGAAGTCCATACAATCCAGTCATAATATTAGGATAATTAATATTAGGATGTCCAAAATATACTGATCTTGCTCTTCGTCCTCGTTTTTCATCGTTATATTTTCAAAGTGATATCTAGATGTCGTCGGTAAAGTCGACCCAAATATCGGAAATAAAGCGATGAATGGTAATAAGCAAAACCAAAGTACGAGACTTTTTTCATACATCATCAATTACTTGACACGTTGAATTTACTTGTAAAAAACTACACTTGACTTCTTTTTATGACAGCTGCACAGAAGTTTACTTGTAACGAAAAACGAATTTTTCGCGACTAATTTGCGAATGCACTTTCGTAAAAAAAAAACAAAATTCCTAAATTAGTTTTCTAAATTATTTTATCTTCGTAATATATAAACTTAAAAATATGCCATAATAATACACACCAGTTATTTATTGTAACATTTAATACAATAATAGCAATACAAATATAAACGTTGGAAATTAATAATGAGTGAAATAAATATATCAATAGTTTTTGATGATATAAATAAAAAGTGTTATCAAAAAGTTAGAAAATACAAATTATAAAGAAAATTAAAAGAAGAACTGACAAATACACCATTAATTAATAAAAATCAAAGAACAAAAAAGAGACTTAAGAAAAGGAATAAACAAACACTTATCAAACAGAAGGAAATCAAGACCATGATTGTGTAAAACAAAAGGATCAACGATAATATAAAATTCACTATCGATTAAACAGTTATTGTTCCAGCATATAGTCATTCTTAATCACTGGATATAACTGTTTTGATTTACGATAGAATTCTTTTGTCGGCAGAATGTCATTAAAGATCGGTCGAATCGCAGCAATGAGTGTTTGCGTAAGGATCGGTATTTTCCCATGATAAGGATCGGTATTTTTCCAAATTCTCTGATATAGTGATATTGTTTGAGGATGCCATAACGTGTTTAGTTGAAAACATATTCTGACAACCTAATCGCTTCAGCAGCAATTGCCAAACCCTTTTCTTCCATAAAAATATAATTATAATGCAAAAGCGTTGTATGCATTTCAGTATAACATATATATACTTAATGGAATATGAATTTTCATCATATGACACTTGAATAGCAATCAGAGACCAGTATATGCAATAACTAATAAATAGTACTTTAGTTATTTGTACGCATAACTTAAACCTGCAAAATCATTAAATAATTAATTAAATAATTGAAAAGAAAATGTATGTGCATGAATATTTTATATTTTATTAATAATGATAATTAATAAGTTTATAATTGAAAAAATTCAAAATTACCCATGTTTAATGAAAATAAATATTAGCAATATTAGTATAATAATAGCAATAAATGTTATATTAATTAAATTAAACTTCAAAAATAATGATAAGAACATCATAATGATAAGAACATAAAAATAAATGCGACTCCAATATTAAACAACTTTACTTAATAAATTTATTACTAATTATTGATAATTTTGAATCTTCTTGTGTGCATAATATCTGCGCTGGCTCTCATAGCCTTTATATTACTTTTATGTTTTTGTTTTATAACTTCTAGAGCCATTTGCCTATTATTTCTTAATAACTTTAAACTTTGAAAGATGAAAAAAGAAAAAAAACAAAGAGAGAATAGTAAAGTTTTTAAGAAATTCGATTAATCGTCTTTATGAAATAAGAAACAATTATGCAAAAAAAGAAAATCGGCAATTTTCTTAAGATAACACGAGGATGATTGAAGCGGCAATATATACTTTTATAAGATTAATTATAAAAATCAAGGATCTCTGAAAATGATAATATCTCACTTCTCGTCTCTCTCTCTCTCTCTTCTTCTCTCTCTCTCTCTCTCTCTTCTCTCTCTCCCTCTCTCTCTCTCTCTTTCTCTTTTACTATTGTTGAAAATGAAAATGCCATTGGTAAATTTATCTTTATTAAGAAATTTCAGCACATATCTTATTAATAAGATAAATTAATTATTAATAATTACGTCCGTATCAATGCAAAGATATTGCTTACGTACCATTGTTTGTTGTCATTGTAACGTCGACTCTCTGAATCTTTCAAGTGCCGAGCAATGTCTTTTTCATAATACGCGATTTTTTGTGCTGTAGAGATACACAAGCAAATAATACTGATGCAGGAGATAGTTCCTATAGTGTAATAATACAATATATATGCCAAATTGTCTGAAAATGTAAAATAAACTTCTTATTGTTTGTCGCGTTTTATAAATGCATCAAATATATTTTTTACAGATTTTTTACTTTTATGTGCTAGTATCAATTGAATTATCTATTAATATAGCATTTACTTACTATGAAACCAACATATATTACTATTTTCGAAATTTGGCCGAATATTACTCGGTACACCAGGAACAACATCCATAATGCCACAAATAATAGCGAACATAAAGGGACCTCCCCAGCCAAAGACAGAATATATGATTAACTTTTTTCTCTCTTGTTGTTTCGTATTTCTTAGTAATCGCAATTGTCTGCGGAGTGCAGTTTACATTATATTTATGAAGTAAAAATAGAATAAATGCAAATACATATTAATACAAATGTGTTTTCGGTCAAGGTTTTTAGTAATTCTATTATATATAACTATTAAAATTGATTGACATTAAAATATACTCGGCAATGATTCCTCTTTCTTTAATCTGATTTACATTATTCAATATTACGACATGATAAAAATTATGTATTCATATTATAAATACGTAAAAACTATGTATATATATGGTAACATATAATGTTTATGTTTGTTTATGTTGTTACGAAGAGAAGGAAAGAATAAAGTAATATTAACTTTTGGTTCTTAAAAAAGATACATTAAAAAGAAAAAATTAGAAACAGCTAATATTAGTTATTATAAATAATTTAGAATATTAATTTAATTAATACTACTTTGTTTTTAAAAATTAAATATAATCTTACAAAACGGAAAAATCAATATTCGGTGAAGTCTGCAAAAATTTCGAAGAAAATGCAGAAAAAATATCAATTTTTATTTATAAAAGTGCAGCCTACTATTTCTATGTACTAAATTTACAATGTTTTAAGCTCAGTAATAGTTTACATTCTTAGAGACAAAAAATTACATGATATAAGTCTATATATATATATATATATATATATATATATATATTCTGTATTCTATTCAAAATTTATCCTGATATTTTTATATTGATATAAGTATATAATCTACGTATTTATATATTATGAATGAACATTTCGTAGTATTTTGTATAATATAAATCAATATTATAAAGATTCACAATCTTATAACAATTTACATTACAAATTAAATATATATAATACGGAATATTTAGCAGCTTACCTAAATGTACGCCATATATCGAAACACATTACATTTAACCAAAAAGAGAGTGCTAAAGAGATATAGTATATGATAAAACCTGAAACAATTAAATAAGCAATGTGTCAATTAAGTTTTTGACAAATGTTGAAATTCAAAATTATATTTTATATAATTATAAAAAATTATTGATTGTAAATTAATTTTCTGTTCTGTAAATTTATAAAAAAAAACCATATATTTATCATATATGCTAATATATTATATAGCTAATATATTAATATATTTATAGCTCATATAATATAGCTCAATAATTTCTTAATGTATAGCATAATTCTGCGAAATTTTAACATGGTTTTAAAATGCACCAAATACTTTTATATAATTTAATTTACTATTAATTCTTGCGTAATTTACTATTAATTCTTTTTTAAAGTTGTAAAAATTACAAATTACATATTCAAATGATCAAAAAATATTAAACCATCAGTATGTCAGCATGCATTGACAATCCTAATATCTTTAGATGCTACATTGATTGCTTTATTGTATAACATGTTGTTGTGAATATGTTGTACCTCTAGCGACACAGATGAAGTCATCTATCTCATTTCTTTCAAGCCGCCGTGTTATTAGTATAATTGTTTCCCCGATAAATAACAAGCCACTATATTTACGCAATATGAAGCCATGTATATTACGGAGTTCTGGTACTATGGAGTATACTATGAAAATTACCAGCGAAAGTAATATATGTCCTTAATGTGCCATATATAAGTATGAATATATTTTCTTAATTACTTCGTCTTTTGATTTCCCTTTATGATTTTGATTCAAGAACTTATTTTCGATTTTATTCATAATCTTCTTATCTGCAAATATTCACAGTAAATTCGTCTTTACGCGCACCAGCGAGACAATAAGATGTTGATTCGATAGTTATATTATACTTAGATAGATAGAAGGAACCATCGGCGAGAAATGTGTTATTGTAAGGATAAAGCGAGTAATAATCTTGACATGGATTTTGAACAATCAAAAGAAATAATTCTTCTCTTCTTTCACTTTCGTTTTGCAACGAATTATTAATGTATCCATACAAGTTTCGCAAGAAAATAAAATTATCCTGTACGGCAATACATGTTCTATTAATCAGGTTATTACCGAAAGGACAGCATAATCGAATACAAGTAATATTATCGCACATATTGTATGAACTGATATTATTTTTGTTGTTATCTGTATTAAAATTTTTAAAGTACTCGAGTGAAGTGGATCCACTCTTGTCTATGGTGTTCGTTATATTCATATCTGTAGATATAATCGGATGAATTGCATCTTTATTATAATTTATAGCCTTATTCATGATCTTTTTTATACTCTCAAGGCAAACGTTCGCAGCAAATATGTTGTGATCTACAGTTGCGAAGCAATAGGATGTTGATTCAATAATTGTATTGTAATAAGGTATATATAAAGAGCCATTGGCCAAAAACGTATTATAGTAAGAATTAAGCAAATAATGTCCAGTCTTCGGACACGGATCGTGAACGACCAGAAGAAATGATTTTCCCCTTTATTTTCGTTGTTTGATGAATTACCAACGTATCCATATATATGTTTCAGGAAAATAAATTTACCCTGTTCGGCAATGCATTTTCCGTTAATCAGATAATTACCGAAAGGACAGCATAGCCGAATACAAGTAATATTGTCGCACATTTTGTACGGAACGATATTATCTGTTAGCATTTGATTATAATTCTCATGATCAACTTGATATAGAACTGTTGAATAATCTTTTTCTTCGTTGTCACTTATAAAATTTGTATAAAATACTGACAATGAAGCGATAAGTGGAAGTATGCAATACCAAAGTGCGAGATTTTTTCCACACATCATCGATCACTTAATGTGTTGAATTTATTTGTGAAAAAACACTCTTTTTTTACAATAGCTACTCAGACGAGTATTTAACGACCATAATAATATATAAATTTAAAAAATAAAATTATGTATTAAAAAATTAAAAAAATAAAAGTGACATTGTAAAATTACGAATATATAATGATGCTTACTTAATGCGAAGATTTTGTTTTTTTTTTTTTTTTTTTTTTTTTTTTTTTTTTTTTTTTTTTTTTTTTTTTTTAAAAATTTTAAAAATGGGTGGAAAAAAAAAAATTCTTAATTATTACTAATTTTTTTTTTTTTTTTTTTTTTTGTAATTTTCAAATTTTAAAATTTTTTTTTTTTTTTTTTTTTTTTTTTTTTTTTTTTTTTTTTTTTTTTTTTTAATTAAATGTAATTTTTTTTTAAAGGAGTTTTTTGGGGGGAGAGAGAAAGGGTTGTTGTTTTTTTTTTTTTTTTTTTTGAAAAAAGAAAAAAAAAAATTTTCAAATTAAATTTAAAATTGTTTACGATAACATTTATGAAAACAACATTGCAATAGATTTTTAACTTTTTCACTAAACTCGAAATGAAATCTTTATTGTTATTTTTGTCTTTAAAAGAAGATCGGAGAGAACATTGTGCGAGAAACGCAATAAAACTATCGAGGATGATGATTCGTCGAAGATAGTATACTGAAGAAAAACCATATATACAATGTGATTCAAACAAAAAATTTATTTACAAATTTCTATGGATGGTATCTTGATTAACTTCACTAATTTGATATATACATTTTATTATTTATATAATATTATTTTTATTATTTAGATATTATTATATCATCGAAGAATAAACCTCTTATGATAAAATATCACGTTTTCGATAAAGTATAGTAAAAATAGATTCATATTAAAAATGTTCATGCAATTATTAGCTAATGTTCGAAGAAAGACAATTTTTTATTTATATCAGATGCTTATATATGGTTGAAAAATTTTCCTGCAGAAGTAATAAATCGATATTATAAATATAGCAGAAATTTTATTTATTTTGGTAACAATTTTTTCCTGATTTTACTTATCATATTTTTGATATACAAAAATATACAATATTTAAAGATGAAATTATTTGAGAAATATATATTTATACTTTTTTTCACCCTATAGATAATAATACTAAGATGAAACCGGTTAAAGATACATTATTTAAAAACCTGTTTGCTAATTCTAAGATTTAGATTTTTTCAAGGATTATATCATTAAGAAATACGATAGTATCTCGTGCCAAGTGAAGGACAACAACAGACACATCATGCATTTATGTGGCATGAGCCGTTTAATTGCATATCTTAAATCTTCGGATCTTAAATCTATAAGACTATGATAAAAATTATTCAATATCTAGATATTGTGTTAAATAATATAATTACGTAAGTAAAATAAGTGAAAATTATAGTAACACCAATTTCTTTAACCAAATATTCCATATTCAATGCTAACTTCCGTCATAGAAAAGAAATACTCGATTAATCGTCTATTAAAAGTTATCCCATTTTTAGAATTAACATTTATTTTGATTATTGTGCTAGATTATGCTAAGTTTGTGCTACATTGTGCATGAATATTAACAGAGATGATGATTTTTATATATGCTAGACATGGGAAGCATGTGTAGAAAAATCATATATATGACTAATCTATATACCTATTTATACGACTTAATGGAATGGATATATTTTTTACGATATGATAATATCTGTTTCATATTATAATTTGCATGTATCTATAAAATGCAAGTGCAAGATAAAGCGTGCAACTCAATATACAGTTAATCTTTTATTAATATAAAAATATATATAATTGATTTAATTACAAGACATAACATACAATATAATATATGTATTTGTATTATATGTATGTGTGTGTGTGTATGTATGTGTGTATATATATGTATACACACACATACACACACATAATATAAAAACTTATCTTTTTAAAAAAGATAAAGAAAGATATCAAGTATAATAATAATATACAAAAATAATATTATTTTCAAACTAAAAATGTGAAAACTATTGTAAAGAATTACTATATGTGTAAAATGTTCTTAATTTTCTACCAAAAAAATGATATAAACATTGTAGTACGCCAAGAATAAAAGCTTGTGCAAGCTCAAATAAAAATATTTTAATTTAAAACACTGTTGTGCAAAATATTTTAATTTTCAAAAATAAGAATGCAATAATAATTTATTTTTTATCTGATTAAACTATCCAGAAAATATATAACTATTACAGAAAATATATAATTACTATTTCTTTATAAGTTCTTTATGTATAAACGAATTATTCCTGCAGTATTAAATTAAATTAATACTTTGAAACTCCCCCTATCTGTATTAGTATGCATGTTTTGGCTATTTAAAGATTTTGAAGAATCACTATTTTGAAATTCGAAATACAGAGATTAAGCACAAGAATGTAATATTAATTTTCGAATGTAAAATTAATTTACAATATCACAATTAATTGCTGGTTGCTGGATCTACATGTATCTTTAAATCATAATATGATGCATGTCCATATGAAAGAATTACAAAATACTATTTAAAATCGATTTAGATTCAACATTCATATTTTAAACAATTATTATATCATACATGACACATATCATGAGTGATTTGAAAATTAAAAATAGCTCAGGTGACGCCGATATAATTTATTTCCATCTCGAGACATAACGACACGTGTCGGCGATGAGAATATTAGATGCCGGTATTGTAAGGGCCTGAGCAGAATAGCTGACTTATAACCTTAAGACACTGTTTTATATCTTAAGTCTTTGTCTTAGGTAACGCACAATACTGTGTTGTGTCTCTTAAGATTACAAGTCAGCCATTCTGCTCAGGATCTAACAATGTATACACTAGAATACAGCATTCTAATAAAAGAATAATATGTTCCCCGGTCGTGTCGATACGGAAGTCTGCCATTAAACGAACATCGAGCAATTATAATAGTAAAGCGCATTACGCCAATTTTTTTAAACATTTTAAACAATCAATAATATCGCCGTAAATATTCGAAATTCACCGAAGATTATTAAATCGACGATTAGTTAAGCGCTTCAGCTTCACCGAAATCTCTTGGGCGAAACAGATCATCGATATCGCCGCGTATATATTCGAGGAAGAAAACGAATTACGCGGATTATTAGCCCATATAAAACCTTTGGCAGTCCGAACATTAGATCTGATTCTAACAAAATCACTGATTCTGATTCGAATCTTATTGCGCACGGAGACAAAATGGAATGTACTTCGCCTCAACTAAGCCTTTTCGGTTTTTCGTTTGTGCAATATTCCGAAATTCTTAGCCGCAGAATCGGAACATACTTCAATCGAGCATTCAACCGGTATCTAATATATCGCCGACACATGTCATTATGTCTCGAGATGGAATAAATCGCTATTTCCGCCAAGAGTTCTTCGACACATATTTCTCGCGTATACCGTTCCTAGCTCGCGAACATCCGCGCCTAAATTAATTATAGTATAAGCGTTTAAGAGTTCTGATAAGATTAAATTAAAATAACAAATTGAATAAAGGCCAATACAGAACTAGCTTGCTGGTATTAGTGCGAAAAAACAAAAATAATAATATTATTAAAACATGTAATCAATACAAAAATACAATAGACAAATCGATCGCTCATTTATTTATACATTTTTTTTACCGATTCCCTCCTCCTCCTCGTCGGGAATTCATTTATTTATACATTTTTTTTACCGATTCCCTCCTCCTCCTCGTCGGGAATTGCAATCGATTTATCTATTGTATTTTTGTATTGATTACATGTTTTAATAATATTATTATTTTTATTTTTTCGCACTAATACCAGCGAGCTAGTTCTATTGACCTTTGTTCAATTTGTTATTTTAAATTAATTATATTCGCATCGTAAAACCATGCATGTAAAATTAATCTTTAATTAAAAATTATTTTAACACTGCAGTCACTCTTAATAAGAAGCGCTTCTTTTTGATTCATTGATCTAAAGTCCTTTTAATTTGATACAAAAAAAAAGTAATATTAAAGATCAAAAGTCTAATTGAATGAACTTTTTGCGTGACAGTTAGCTATTTCGTAAGAATTGATGTTTTTCTATGGAAGAATCATCGTTGAAGTAGTGCTGCGATTGTTTGAGGATACAATAGCATGTTGAATTGCTGAAAATATTCCACAACTTTGTTTGACAATTCAATTTTGCTTGAGGAACAACTGCCTAATCTTTTTCTTCCATACAGATATAATAAAAACTGAAGTAATTGAAGTAACTGTATAATGTCCAGCGCAAAGAGCCGAATAACATATAATGTATTATTATCATTATCATTATCATTATTATACAACATCTCGACATTTATGTACGTTTGTATGCACATGATGATGAACAGTACTTTAGTTACATCTAGCTGCAACTTAAACCTGTAAAATTGAATAAAATAATTAAATAATTGAAAATAAAATATGTGTACGTGTATTTGTTTTTCGTAGTTATTAATAAATTTATAAGGCAAAAATTTAAAAGTAACCCACATTTAATGAAGAAGAATTTTCAATAAATAATTATTCATCAATTATTTCAATTTCAAATATTTTTAAAAAATATAACTATTTATTTTAAACTTAGAAAAATGAAAAGAGAGAAATATAAAGAAAAAGTAACAAGATTTTATTGTATTAAAAAATTTTTATGAAATGCGATGATTATCCTTGTGAAATAAGAAACAATCACAAATTCGGTTTCCTTTATTTACATTTTTAGACTTTATTTTTACCACTGTTTATCATTTTCATGGAAATTGCCAATTTTCTGAAAACGCTAGTGTAATTAAAGTGAAAGCATGTTTGTTTCTTTAAGTGTAATTATCAAAAAATTAATTAGAAATTAGCAAGTAAGAGCCAATAAGTTACGATAATTGGAGCGCAAGATAGAAAGAAAACTTTCCTCTTTCTTATTATATAATTATTATATAATTATTATATATTAATTATATATAGCTACATTTAACATATTTCGAATTAACTCATAAACATAAACGTTTCGGGTCATCTCTTGAATCCATTTTCAGCGGGACATTAAAAATCATTCTAGTATTGTTCCAAATTTCAACCAGCTCACGTAAAATTAAATTATTTCAATACCACTTCAACAATCAAGCAAATGCAACTATGTTGTATTTCGCAATGATCTGGCGAACAGATTCTCCCAAACAATTCTAATATTAATGTAATATTAATGTTACACTGAAAATGGATCAAAAGATGATTCGAAATATTTGTGTTTAATGCATATATTGTAATGAGTAATTCGAAATATATTAATTCGAAATATACTTGCCAATTTTTCAATTAATTTTTTGATTATTATTTTGATTATTATTATATATTATTTAAGGCGATTTTTACTTCAATTAAGTGTGATTATAAAAATACACCATACAAAGATAGCGTTTTAAAATGACACTCTCTTTCTCTCTCCTTCTCTCTCTCTCTCTCTCTCTCTCTCTCTCTCTCTCTCTCTCTCTCTCTCTTTCTCTCTCTCTCTCTCTCTCGTGCTTTTGAAAATGAGAATAATGTTGTTGATAAGTTTTTATTTATATTATTAATATCTTAGGATATATAAGTTATTAA
Organism: Camponotus fellah; assembly: GCA_030586385.1. Classification (NCBI taxonomy): domain Eukaryota; kingdom Metazoa; phylum Arthropoda; class Insecta; order Hymenoptera; family Formicidae; genus Camponotus; species Camponotus fellah. The sequence goes on along the minus strand of JAPIVC010000272.1, from coordinate 153,108 downwards.
AATTATCATGCATTGATGTAAAAATGTTGCTTACCATTGTTTATGGTCATTATAACGTTGCTTTTCTGAATTGCTCAAGCGATGAGCAACGTTTTTTTCGAAATATGCGATTTTTCGTGCCGTAAAGAAGAATAAACAAATGTTACTGGTAACAGAGATAATTATAATTCCATAATAATACAACCAATATCGTAATCTTCTTAAAAATGTAATATAAAAATTGAATTTCTTATTGTTTCTCATATTAAACCGAGTTTTGCAAATGCATCAGACATATTTTTTAATTTCAATAAGAATTTAAATTTATTATTATGTTATATTATTTTTACTTTTATGTCCTAACATAAAAATAAAAAAACATAATGTATTAATTGAATTATCTATTAGTGCAGCATTCATTTACCAACAATCAAACAATTGTCATCAAATTTAAGTCGGAAGTTATTTGGTATAACAGGAACAAAATGTAGGATACTATAAATAATAATGATCATAAAAGGGATTCCCCATGCATAGACAGAATATGTGATTAATATTTTCTTCTGTTCTTGTTTCATCATTCCTTGTGACGAATGCAATTGTCTGCGAAATATAATTTACGCTTTACAATTAGCCGGAAAAAATAAAAGAAATTACAATAATTAAACATTAATATAAATGCATCGAGATTTTTGAGAAAATAATTAATTCCATAAATAACTGTACAAATTGATTTTCATTATTCAACAATACGATATGACAATATATCGTTGTAAATAAACAATTATATTGTTGTAAGTAAATGTGAATGTACTTATATATTATAAATAAATTTGTATAGTATTTTGTACAATATAAATTAATAATTATTATAAATAAAATATATATAATACGGAATAATAAATAAGATATAATACTTATATAGCAGCTTACCTAAATGTACGCCAAAAATTGAAACTCATTACATTTAACCAAAAATGACTTCCGAAAAGGACATAGTATTTGACAAAAGCTGAAACAATGAAATGAACAATATGTCAATTAATAAGTTTTTTATTAAATGCTGAAATAATTGTATTACACAACTATATTATATGTGATCGTAAAAAATTATAAATTGTGAATTAATATTTGTACTGCAAATTTATAAAAAAAAAGTATATTTATCACACATTTATCATATGCTAATTAATAATTTCTTAATGTAAAGCATAACTCTCTCTCTGAAATTTTAACAACATGTAAAAATATATAAATAATTTTAACGTAATTCTAAAATATACCAAATATTTTTATATAATTTTAATTATTATTCTTTAAAATTATATAATATATAATTATATATTACATATTATATATTAATAATATTATATTATATATTATATTTATATTTATATTATGTTTATATATTATATATTATATATTATAAATTACAAATTATATATTCAAATTATCAAAAAATATTAAACCGCAATTGCCACATTTCTAAAAGATTTACATACTGCATTGTGCTCTTTTAAAATTTATATCGTACCTAATATGATATAGATGGAATTCCCTAAAGCATCCTTTTTGATTAGTGAATTTATCAATGAAATCGTGTACGCAATGAATATCAATCCACTGTAATTACACAGTATAAAGCTATATATATTTCGAAGTTTTGGCTGTATGGAGTACACTATGAACATCATCAATGAAGACAGTACAACTCCTAATTGGCCGCATAAAAATACGATCCTAGTTATACTAATCGGATCGAGTACAAAGTTTTTTCTTTTATGGTTTATAGTCTTATTCATGATTTTGTTCATAATATCCGAACAAACGTTTACAATAAATTTATCTTGAGCTATGTTAGCGAGGCAATAGGATGTTGGTTCAATGATTGTGTTGTAATGAGATAGATACAAAGAACCATTGGCGAGAAAGAAAGTGTTGTAAGGAAACCAATGATATTCAGTCTTCTGACATGGATTGTGGACAATCAGAAGAAATAATTCGTCTATCTTTTTACTTTCATTTCTTGATGAATTATTAATATATCCAAACATTTCGAGGAAAATAAAGTTACCCTGTTGGGCAATGCATTTTCTTTCAACCAGGCGACTACCAAAAGGACAACATAACCGAATGCAGGTAATATTGTCGCACATCTTGTATGGAATGATATTACTTTTATTATTAACTGTATTAGAGTTTTTAAAGTATTCGTGCGATATGTACTCGTTTTTGAGGTTCTCTAAGTTTTCATTTGTATTAATCAGATGAATTATATCTTTATTGTTAAATACTTTTACTTATGACCTTTTTCATAATGTCAAAGCAAACGTTCACAGCAAATATGTTGTAATGTACGACTGCAAGACAATAAGATGTTGGTTCGACAATTGTGTTGTAATAAGATAGATACAAAGAGCCATCAATGAGAAATTTGTTCTGGATTGAGAAGGGATTTATCAAATAATGTCCAGTTTTCTGACATGGATCGTGAACAATCACGAGAAATGCATCGTCTACTTTTTCACTTTGAGTTTGAAACGAATCATTAATGTAACCATACATCTTTTGCAGGGAAACTTTGTAACCTTGTCCAGGAATTTTCCGTTAATCAGACGATTACCGAAAGGACAGCATAGTCGAATACAGGTAATATCATTGCACATCTTGTGCGGAATAATATTAATTTCACTGTTACCTTTATTGAAATTATTAAAGGAATCGTATGTAGAATAACTATTGCCTTTGATTCTTTTCAAATCATTGAATTCTTGTGATATAAAATTTCTTCTGCTGTCAAACTCTGTTGAATTGCGAGAATTCACCGATATTTGACTATTATTCTCATGCGCTCGAGATTTATATTGTGTGATATCATCAATCATCAATCGTTCGTGATTATTATTCGTGAAATTGATGCGATACTCCATCGTTATTTTTAGTAAAATTTTCATGCAAATTATACCAATCTTCTCTATCATCATAATTTTTCATATTATTTGCATCAAGTTGATATTGAACCGTTGAATAATCTTTTTCTTTATTGTCACTCGTGAAATTTGACCAAAGTGTCGAAGATGAAGCAATGATTGGAAGCATCCAATAAAGTATGAAACCTTTTCCATACATCATTGATTATTTAACGTATTGAATTTACGTATAAAAAATTATTCTTGATTTCTTTTTACAATAGCTTCGCAGATGGGTATCTAACAGCCATAATAATATATAAATTAAAAAGTTGAATAATATTGTACAATTGTAAGAGATTTTATGATGCTTACTTGCAGCGAAGAACGAATTTTTCGCAATCGACTGACGAATGCACTTTTAAAAAAAAACAATGTCGATGAACAAATATTTCGATAATTGAAATTTAAAGTGCTTCAAACAGTGACAAAAGATATATTTGTTTGCTCCTGTTAGTCTCACTATTCTGAAATTTATGATTTTTTGTTATAAAATTATAAATTTTATTTTTTGTAAAAGCTTATAATTTATGAAAATTAAAGGTATCTGAAATTTATGATTTAAGTAATAATATTTATTAAAATAGAAAATAAATTAATAAACAAGAAGCAGCAGAATAAGCAACAGAACAAATAACACAAACATTTCAATTGTATATAATATTTCTTAAATTTATATACTATTATGTTTCAAACTTTTAATTATTTAAATGTTTTTCCATATAGTTAAAAAGTTTCTCTTCAACTTTGGAAATTTTTCTTTTGAAAATTAATAATAATTAATAAGATATAACACAAATTTTATTTGTTTTATTCACAATATTAGTTTCTTTCATTATCCAAACTACAAAAGAATACATGCAATCAAAAAATGAAATTTTGTTGAATATATAAGTTTATTTATCAAAGTCTTGTAATCCGTTTTTCTTAGGTATGCTAATATAAAAAAATCAAGTACTATTCAAAAACCGGTTTGAACTTGACGTTCGTATTTTAAATAATTATATGACTATAACATGGCTATTTATTTGATTGGAAATTAAAACCGATAGATTAGATAGTACTGACAAAAAAAAGATTTTAATGAAGAAAAGATATTTTCGCAAAAGGTTGCATTAAATTTCTTGAATTAACATGAAACTATTACTAAAAATTAAATCATATTAGAGAAAGTAAATGATTTTTGTAACATCGTTAATTTTAAAGGTAAAATAATTTAAATTGTATGTGCAGAAAAATTACACACATATATGAATTTATTTATGAGATATTAATTTGAATTAGAAAAATAAACATCAGGTTATATACAATAGGTTGTCCAATAATAATGAGAGCGAGTTAAATTAAATAAGAAAGTCCTTTACTGTTTTTACCGACAATAATTATTTTGAAAAATTAATCAATTATCGGGAATATAATATTAACATGTGGCGAGAAGAGAGATACCTACTGTTACACGGTTGCGAAAACGCGAGGATGCAACATTACACACAACTCGCATGTAGTTGTCACTTAGTACAGCGCTCCTCACAGCACTTTTTCACACATCTTTTAATCGCATAATAATAGGCTATCTCTTTTCACGTTAATACTTGCGCAAATTGATCAATTTGTCATTAGAATTAATTTCTTATTAATTATTGTTCGAAAATCGCAAAATGATACAGAATTTTCTATTCAGTCAAATCTACTTTATCTATACACGTGAAGTGATACAATAATTACCGAAACACCTTATTATATATTTTTCTCTACCTTTTTATTCACGTTGTAATTGCATAATAAAGAATGTCAAATCGATACAAATAACACGGATGCTCGGATATAACCACACACGTTCGTATTCGAAACACTGAGAAATTCATTAAATCGAACTTCGATATAAAAAAATTTCTTTTACTTATAATTATATGATGGCACGATGGGACGCTTTGAATGTTCGTGGAAGAGTGCTCGCTACATGGTCAGCTTTTAATTATTTCTAATTATTTCTGTCTTTCTCGATTCTACATCGACGTCATTCGCTTTAATATGACACACCTTGATATTCACTTGAGCGTGCGTGGAGCTTCGAATTATCAGGTACACATGTTTTAATACTGAAATTGAATGATTTCTTGTAATAGTTGCATCGGATAAATTTGTCATAATACATCTAATACAGAAAGTTATTGGTCAAGGATATGTATTTGTCTGGATAATTGATCGGAATTTAGCACAAAATGTTTAATCTTCTGACATGAATTGTGGACGCAGTTGAAATAGCATTCAGTCACTTACTTTTGTTCTATAACAAAGTTGTATAGTGTTTATAATAAACTCATATATATTTAGAAAAAAATATTTAGATATATATTTTCCTGTGTTTTTCATTGATCAAATGATCATTAAGATGACAACAGCTAAATATAAGTAATGTTGTTATTATTATACATACTGTGTGTATGGAAAGATGATTAATTTTATTATTATCTCCACTGAAAATTTGACGAAAATTGTGTAACATGAAATTTTTTTGACGTGGGGTTTTATTAGCATTTGATTGTCATTTTGATTCGTCATTTTGATGATTTTGTATATTCAAATCCACAAGCAATTCATTGTTCCGAGTCAACATCTTCGTAATTGTGGAGTAAAAAATTCATATTTAAAAATGACATGTTATAGTTATTATTGATATCATTTTTATGTAAAATATATTAGTTTAATCTCACCTCGATATCATTTTCATAAAATTTTTTATAAAATTTACAGAAATGAAATTTCTGTTGCACTGTCAGGACAGCATCGTTGAGTATAAGTATGTAATATCAAATAAGTATGTAATATTATAATATATTCGATTTTTGTTTCACTAGATTCTAGAACAAGCTAATACTGTATCTGGTTTAGTCCCGATGTCTCTTCCCAAGATATATGAGAGATGAAAGCGCAAGTAACATACTCACATGAGCCATGAAGCAAGATTACTATAGGGATAACGAATTACCCGACAACGTTGAAACTGTAATTTACCTGCAAATTTATATGACGGTTTAAAGTAAAACTTTCCTCAATAAGCTTTAATTCTAATTAAACAATTTGACTAATGATGTCTCATATCAAGTTACATAATTACATGTCAGGCGCAGCAAATAATTTGATTAATGTAGCGACAGAATAAATTATATATTTTAATTAAGAACTATTATATTTTCGAGAGAATTATCAAGAGACATAAACTAACGAAGTAATTAAGATTGTAATATTTTAATTGAAAGCTGCTACATTTTCAGAAGACATAATTATCAAGAGATTTAATAAATTGTTAAATTAAGTAATTAAGATTTTAATACTGATTTTTTAACACTCGAATATGAGCGGTTATATTTTTGATAGAATTAGAGCTAGAATCAAGAGATGCGATTAACTAAGTAATCAATATTTCTACATACTTATTCCATGATACTAGAAGATAGTATCCTTTATTACGTAAAAATCTGAAATTCTTTATTTGTGTATCTCGTAAACAAAGCCATTAATGGATGACAATATAAAATTAATCTTTTATTAAAGAATTAAGTTACTACATTACAGTTAACTGTTATTTAACTGCTGATCTTTATTATAAATTTTTTTGATGCATTGCACAATTAAAGATCCTCAAATAAAGTCTATCTGCGGCGGTTTGCCTGCCTAGAGATTGGCAAGTGTAAGCTAACAATAAGTCAATTCAAAATTAAAACAAAAAATCAACACACGTTAATATATAGTTAATTTTATATTGGAAAATTACTTTCTATATTTTGTACTCGTGTAAAATTCTGAAGTTTTATGGATTACATCAAGAGTTACGTCATTAACATTAAAAAAAACACGACAGATATCTCTTGCCAAGTGATGGACAGTAATAAAGATGAGTCATATATGTATACATATTATATACATATTATTCAATTAGCCGTTTCCTTAAAATTTATAAATAATAATAAAAATTTACTTATTAAAAATCAATTAATTTTAGATTTATAAGTTATAAGTGAAAACACAATAGATAATACTGTCGGGAAAAAATTTTTAATAAAGAACATTTTTGTTCTTTTTATTTTACTTTATTATATGATATACGGGAAATTATACAGAGCATTTTTTTATTTAGAAAATGCCTCTTTTAGTAAATACATACTTTGTGTATAGTAATTGATCATTCACGTGCAATTAAATAGAGTAAATATTACCGATGTAATTGATAATAACATAGGCGCACAAATTAAACTTTAGTGCTGATATCTGCTTACCGATGCGCGAAAAGATTTAATCTTAATAGAAGCTGAGAGAGTATAGTGGAACGGAAATATATAGTGTATAGGCGAATTGCATATACTTGAGAGTGTATGTGAAATAAAAGGTTAATTTTTATGCGATACAATAAAGGGTGTTCTTAGCTCCGTGTCTTCGATAAGATATTTAACGGGCATATTTAACTAATTTAACTTTTCGCATGAGCATTTAATTTTCAACGATACGCAATATTGGAAGGTTACTCGATAGGAAACGGCATTTTTGTAATATCTCTTACACATCGTGTAAGATTAAAGAGATTATCAAATTATAATTTTATTTTTTTCACAAATTATTTGATCCAAATAAGACCAAATCGATATTAATGAGAAGCTACGCCTTCTTTCCACTTATCTGAAATGTATTAACTTGACTAACTTTATTTCTGTTTCGATTTTATGTAAATTAAACATTTTTCTTCGCAAAGATGAAATACGATCACTATATATATATAGTTAATTCCATAAAATCTCTAACACATGAATTATTGTATCGCAAAAAAAGTAACAGGAACAATCGAAAATCAAATCCTCAAATATTAGAATTAACGGACAATAATTCTGGACATTCCAATTCATCGTTTGCCGCAGTTGATGCCGATGTTAATTGTATAAATTTATCATATGGGCATAACAATTCGCAGCCAGGGATACGTTTTTCTATCAATGTTGATGGAATGCCTAAATAATGTACGACCTATAAGAAATAAGTTTCATTTGATAAGCGTTAGTGGCAAATATTATTCGTCCCACGCTACTAGCAAGCACGTGTTACTGAGACAGACGAGAAATTAGACTTACTTTAACAAAAAACTCGCCATTCTTTTCATGTAATTCTATTATAATACTACTTGTGTACCGTGGAACGTTCTCATAGGATATATTTAAAGCGTGCATTATGGAGGCCACATTCAAGTCATGTCCAGAAAAGAGATTGAGCTTACGATCTTTTAAAGTTCCATTGATCACTTCATTCATATCGTTAATTATTTTACGTAATAATACACCTGTAAAAAATCATATCTTGTCGAATATTTTATAAAAATATAAAAATACATAATACACACAACATCAAATATATTGTTTAGTTGTGAAGTTTTTAAACACCAAGTGACCAATGTTCTATATAAAAATAAAATAATTTATAAAATTATATAAATTCAATTTTCTTCTCAATCAGAATTTACTTGGTAATTATCTGTATTCTAGAAATCTAAAACGCTAATTTAAAATGCTTTTATTTACAACCAAGGCAATATATTTCTCGCATATTTTAAACATATTGCAATAAAAATAACTATTTGTTAAAGACTTATAACATTAAAAGCAGTTATTCTTCTTATTTTTATTGTTATATTTTTTCCAGAGAAATGAAAGGTAATAGAACAAGTGAATTTATAGCCGAATGTTATATATGTAACCAAAATATGTAATATTTAATCGAAGATTAATATTTAATACTCTTTAAATAGATAATTTATAAGCAAAATATAGGTTTTTGATTCAAATATACCTCCATTAAGTTTATTTAGTATGCCATAACTAAATAGATTATATTGTAAAAGTGCGGCATCCATAAGTGCGCCATTTGGAAATAAGCTTTGCGTCCACTCTGGTAAACGTAGTCCAAGGGCTGTTTCTGCTTCTAAAGTCTTATACATATATACCAAGGAGATCAAACATTGTCGTTATATTTCTTCCTGTGTAGATCGATACTTTTTTCATTACATTAGCAAAGTCTGCTACTTTTCTTTTTATTATTTCATTATTTTGTAACATGTCATGATAAAGTCGGATATATCTAAAAAGAAATGCACATACTTGAAATAGTTTAAAGAAATAATTTCAAGAAGAGAAATCATTAATATTATTATAATTATAATATTATTTATGAAATTTATATCACATAATCTTTAAATATAGTCTTTTTTAAAATATAACGCTGAAAAGTTTTAAAAAGTCATAATTAAATTAAAATATTTAACTCATATATAATTATGCTAAAATATTAACTTAATATTGCTTAGTAGTTCGAAATATTAAATGAGAGAAAAGAATTATTATAAGCGTTTGTCTAGATTTTATCAATTACGATTGGCTTACATATATTTTTCTATTAATTTATTATTAATTAAAATTTATTCTTACATTAATATAATTAAATATTATATTACTTGAGATGGACGATTTATTGTTATTAATTGATGAAAATAAATTATTACTTAGGACACCAATATGGAGTAAATAGCTCATCGTAAGTCGCATTAGTGTATATGAAATCCACTGGTTGCCAAGGAAGCAGTGAATTCCACTTTTGCACATCAGCAGGTGGATAAAGTGCCGCGAGAACTAATTCTAAGCTCATCTTAGTCCTAACGACCTCTGTACTCTGTGCATAGATATTTGGCTGATAGTACACATTTCCGAGAAAACTGTTGTATCTATTTCTTAATATCAATCCAAATTGATACGCTCTCCTCTTGCCAGCCTTAATAATATTATTAAAAAATATAAATAATAAGAAGAAAAATAAAATATAATTTATTGTTAATTTTTCTTATAATACAAAGAGATAAAGATTTGTGACTAAAGCAATAATATTTTCCACGTGAAAACAAAGAAAAAGCTCAATTTTTTCGTTTTTACAGATGTGTTTAATCGCATTTGCCTTAATGAAAAATATCGTGCAAAAAATTGTCTTGACAGTAATTTTTGTTTTCCAAAAATTATAAATATGCAACATATTTATTAACAGTGAAAAGTTAAAAATGTAATATAATATGTTATGTAATATATAAATAAGATATCTTACATTAGTTAATTGACCGTTGCCATCTGGGTAAAAGGTATAATTTTTATATGGATCATTTGGATAAGATTCAAAGTTATCTATTGTACGATCGCCATGTCTGAATATCTGCAAATTTCAACTTCACATTATCGTATCGAATATTTTAGAAGAAATCTTTTTGACAAAATTTTAATTTTCACATCGTACCGCGCTCACTAATCGTAACTTCGTGTCTTGTGATTGTATTGAAATACATGTTGTAAGTAAACCGAAACAAAATATTAGTGCAATACCAAGATCACATTGAAATTTCCCCATTTTTCAACTAAAACTATAATAATTATGAAATTTAAATATTTTATAATAATGATAATATAAATATTTTGTAATAATCTATACAATAAAAATATGATTATTTATATTAGGGAATGCACGTCTTGTGTTCTTAATATATTTTGTTAGAATGACAATGTCGATCGCTTTTGATCTCATCTAATCTGAAAACGCTTATGTCTGTTTGAAATATGGTTAAGTAAATATTTAGTAATTTATTATCAATTGTCATATTTTTTTATGCAAGGCACTAGGAAGCATAGATAAGGAAAAATTTAAATAAAGATACATAAATTAAATACTATATTATAACTATAATTTATTATCAACTGTCGTATTTTTGTTGCAAGGCACCAGGAAGCATAGATAAGGAAGAATCTAAATAAAGATACATAAATTAAATACTATATTTTGTGTTCAAATTTCAAAATTTAATTTTAATAACTATATATAATTTTGTTATTGTAGTCTAACATTTTTGTAGGAAATAAAATAGAAATCATAAATATATTATTTATTATTTATTATTGTATTGTAATATATGCGGAAGTAGCATCTTATCTACATATGTATATGTTTTTTATTGATTGAAAAACTGCATAAAACTGAAAAATAACAATACAAAATTTACATTTTGTGTAAAATCAGTCCTATTAATGCCTAATAGTTATACAAAAAAAAATATAGGATGATACAATATACTATACACATAGTAGGCGTGTTATATTGAAACAAATTATTTGGAATTATTATGAAAGGGGGGGAGAGATGAGGGAGAGAGAGACTTAATTTAATTCGATCTCTCTCGATTGACAATGCAAGAAAATGCAGTTAACATGATCAGAGTTTTAATTGATACATTTTTTTAAATACATGTTTATAGATACCCTTTTTGCTTCAAGTTATACATAGACCTCGTACAAATGCTTCCAAGAGTGATTAGATCATCATTATCACTCTGGCAGCACTTTTATTTACATAAGTCAGAACCCCAAAAATTTTTTCCTCCATTTTTAAAAAAAAAAAAAAAAATATTTCTTTCCACTTATTTCTCCTTGCATCTTCCTTTTTTGAAGAAATAAAATAATTATTCATTGCCTTGCAATGGCCTACGCGACACCCTTTACTATTAATTAAGTTGTTGTTCTAAACGACACTCATTATTCTTCAATCTCCTTCTGGAATGTATCAGTCATGCACACTCAATGAGGTTGTTATCTGGTCATGCTTCTCCACTGGACAAAAAGACTCAACAACGCGTTACGTAAGAGCAAGAGGTTCGGCTTACCAAAAATAGATTGATAGAAATTTATTTTGTAAAATTATGAATTATGAATTATTAATCTATAATTTTTAAGAAAAAATATCTATTAAATCTAATAAATTAACTTGGGTTATATTTTAGATTAATAGTAAGTGAACTTCATTATTTTAACTTTGTTACATATATTTTTTGAAAATGGATGTTAGAGCTCCAGAATTTTATGTATTCTACTTTGAATAAAATAATGATGATATTCTTATTTTATAAGTGATAGGAATCTAAGATAATAAATAATCATTTTCGTTGCAAGCTTTACAGATAATAATTATTATTTTAATAATACTTAGAATACTTTAAATGCATTTCATCTGTTTTATTGTTCCATTTGATAATCAAAATATAATTTGGGGATTACGACAGAACACGAAGTAAAACAATCGAATTACAAATGCAAATAATTAGCATAACGAAAGCCTCTGTGAATTGTTTAACAAATAGTCAATTAATCTTAATCAATAAATTAAAATACTTCTATAATTTAATATTCAGCGCGTGTATATTTTATATTGTATAAAATATTTCGGCAACGCGCGAATTATTAATAACATGATATTCGACATTGGCAATAAACAGTATCGCGCTATTGTTTGTATATTACGATTTTATTATCATTCGTATGGTGTCACTCAAATAATAAAATAGCGGTGTGAAACGCTTCATAGTAATTTCATTCGCTTCAACGCTTCATTGTAATTTTTTTACACAATTAGTATCGAACATAACATAATTTAATATATTTATTAATAATTAAAAATTAATTAACTTATGATAAACGACATGAAACTCGTATCTTAATGATATCATAATCTTTATCAAATCGGAATCAATAATTGCTGTAAATAAAAATTGATACAGGGAATACATAAAAAGAGATAAAGAATTAATTTTGTTATGATCTTTCAATTATCGATGCTTATTATAATTTTCCTAACGATACTTATTAGAATTAAATAAATTTCGTCTAATGCTTTAAATTTTCTTAGTCGGCAATCACTCATATAAATATTTCAACGATGAATTATAATAATAACATAGTATAAGTTGATTTTGGCGATGTAAATAGTACCGCGATAATGTTTTTGACTTATGGTTATCCGCATAGTAATTTTGAGCAATAAAATAATGATGTGAAACGTTTCATATATTATCAAATTCCTTCTTTACATAGTCAATCTTGGCGATATAAACAGTACCGCGGTAATGTTTCTGACTTATGATCATTCGCTCAGTGCTCTCAAGCAATGAGATAGTGATGTAAGACGTTCCATATATTATCAAATTCTTTCTCTAACCACAATTGTAAGTGTAACGAGGAATTTTTCGTGAATGAGTGTAAGTGCAACGAGGAATTCAAATGAGTGCAACCAGAATTGGAGTGCCACGAGGACAAAGTGAAACAAAAGAAATAAGAAGGTCTTGGAAATAGATGGATCAATAAGATGTAAGTCATTAATATTTTTATAAGTTATAAAATGTATATATTACAAAATTAATTATATATTATATTATATATAAAATTATATATAATATAATAAAACTCTCCCATAGGGTACACCTTGTCGCGGTGGGAGGGCTTAGTACTTGGATGGTGCCTTGAGATTTATCTTAAATTTTTCTATTTATGATAAATCTTAAGGTGCCTGAATGGGAAGCTAAGTACCCTTTCGCGTCGTCGGTGCCGTTAACGTGCCACGGATGGCAAGCGCTTCGTTACCGCGTTTTCGCGTTGTCCCTAGCGAAAATGAATATTCGGAGCGTAAGCCGAATGTAAGGAAGTGTAATAGAAGCGTAAACGAAGCTCCTAAAAAGCGTAAATTGAAACGTCCGAAGCGTAAACGCTTTGTTTAACGCTTCGGCGTTTCAATTTACGCTTTTTAGGAGCTTCGTTTACGCTTCTATTACACTTCCTTACATTCGGCTTACGCTCCGAATATTCATTTTCGCTAGGGGTAATATTCTCGCATCGTCGCGTTTTTCGAAACCGGGAGTGTCATACAAAGTATATATATATATTAAATATATACATCGCGCGACCAAATTTTTAATCGTATCGAATTAGTGCGGGAGTGCTGTTTAGTATCGCGCGCCAACAACATGAGAGGAGGAGGAGGCCTGGGAGAGGCATCTTACATCGGCGGAGGAAACTGATGGTGAATATCTATTATTTATATATTAATTGTTATAAATCGTTATCTTGTTATAAACGAACAATAATTCGAGCTTGTTATTTAAATGAATTAAAGAGAAAATTAAAGAGAAATTTTTATAAAAGTCATATGAAACTTTCTATTTAAAAAAGTTTCAAAACTTTATCAAATTTTTTCCATACGTGTTTATCTGTTTATTATTTCATACATATCTGTTTATTATTTCATACATATCGGATATAAAATTTCACATGACAAAAATTTCTTGAAATATTGATTGCATTTTGTGAGCATTATTATAAATGAATTTTATATTTATATGTCAAAGAGACAACATAGCTTCGATAACGACAACTCCGCTGTTGCGCATCAGTGCCGGTGAGTGAGAAAAACTTTTATTTAATTTTAAGGTAACGGATTCAAGATTATAAATGTAGATGTAGATGTAGATGTAAATTGTAGATTGTAGATAAATCCGTTGCCTTAAAATGAATGAGCTAGGATAGATTAAATTAAATAACTTTTAAAAAGTTCTCTTTCGAGATGCTTTGCATCTATTGCGAAAATATATTGAAGTATTAATTAAAAGAAGAAGATCAAGAAAAGATTTTTTTATAAAGATTTTGTCTAATTTATTATATTAAAAAAACATGCATTTATATAATAATTTTATCAATTTCTGATACTACTTTATTTTTATAACGCGCACTTAATTTCTTAGCTCATCCATCATAGAATTTGTTTGTAGATATTAGTTTTAAACTTTATTTTAACTTAATATAAAGCCAAATGATTAATTCATTAAGTAACTTGTAATATGATAATAAATGGCTTACCATATGGCCGTATTAACAATTTAATATAATATATTAATATGTATTAATATATATTATATTAAATTGCTAACACGGTAGTTTCTATATATAATATATAGAACGGTAGCTTTTATATATAATATAATATATATAATATATATAATATATAGAAATTTGTAGTTTGGCTTTATTTTAGTTAAAATAAAGTTATATTCAAATATTTAACGAATAATCTTAAAATCGAACGATCGTTACAACGAGCGTGAAATATTTACGCACATTTACGTCGGTAATTAATCGACAAAAAAAAGAGTGTTTATCTCCTTTTTCGATCTCTGATTAGAGATCAAGCGAAAAAGTAGCCAGGATCAATGAAAAATAGAATCAACTGGCCTAAAGAAAAGCTCGCACGCGATTAGAGCATTGATTAAAATATATATGATTACAGATAGGCTCCCCAAATCTCGAATAATTTTAGTTAATCAGGAAGTAGGGTTGTTAGGGCTCATAGGGTTGTTAACATCATTATTTCTTTCAATTCTTTTAATATTCCAACAATCCTAGGGATAAATTAAAATTATTATAAAAATTAAATTGAATTTATTTTTAAAAATGTTGTAAAAATGAATATAACAAAAATTAAAATAAAAATAAAAATAAAAATGTTTTAAAAATAAACTTTCAAAATTTTCGGGAATATTAAAGACATTGCATAATTATTAATGTTTAAGAAATATATATCTTAACATGTTATATTTTATTTCAAAAATATATTAAAAATATATATTTATTAAGTTGAATAATATTATACTCAAATGTTAATGCTGTCAGTATCAAATTATTTATGTTATTAAACACTTGAATAAATTGATTATATTTATTTGATATTGATAGCATCATAAACTTGTAAATTATAAATAATTATAATTATTTTAATTATTATATGTAAATAATTATAGTTATTTTAATTATAATCTAATATTGATATTATCATTGTAAAATATAATACGATCATTTTAATTTTCAATAAAATCATTTTAATTATGAAATCGTATTTTAAGATTTTAAATATAATGGATTATGAATACCGGCCGCGTCATCTATGCCAGACAGAATCATAGAGGAAGAGTCAGATTAAAAGAGATACAAAAATTATATATATATATATATATATATTTTATAAAATGAAAACAAAGGAGATAGTAATTGAATAGAGAAAAGGAGATTATATGGCTACAGATTTGCACATCTTTTAAGAACCTGTGCTTAAGGACAATAGCCGCAGAAAGTATTTGATGAACTTCACAGGAAGGAAAAAGTTTTTATAATCTGAATTGGGACAAAGAAATGAGACTTATCAAACATGATGATGTCTAAAGACGTTAATAACATTTTAATGACGTCATATAGTATGTCTTTAGACGTCGTTATGTTAATTTTAGGGGAAGCCATAATAATTCAAGGACTCAAAAAAGAGAATATGTTGGATAGGAATGCATGATAAATGATTAAACATGATTAGAAAGTAAAAGACAACCTGTAGTTGTATAAATCTTGCTAATAATAATATTTTGTAATTATGTTATATTTTATAATTCAGTACATTATATTATATATAGTATTAAGCATCAAAATGTTATACTGTTATGAAATTTATGATAAAATATAATGTAAAAAATATTCATTATATTAAAGTAGGATATTTGAATCCTTTACTTTATATGAAAAGAAAAATATTTTGAAATATTTTGCAAAATTTATATTTTTCGAGTATTTTATAGTTTTTTCGGAAAAATTAATAAAAATTTATAACTAATTTAACAAATTCATACATGCATTCTTAATTAAATTTCAAATTACTTAAAAAATTAACATATCAAAGATCAATTTACTATTAAATACATACAAGTCGATTATATATCTCGATTATATAATATAGTACTTATTATTATTTCAATATATAATTCTCTCAAAATTAAAGATATTTGTAATATTATTCTCTTTCGATAAATTCAATCTAGCTAAATCAGAAGATTTACTAAAATCAAACATTTATAAAGTAAAAAGATTAGAATTATTAAAACTTATCAATACAAAATGACTTTATAAAGATTATAAAATCTTTATTTATTGTATCGTGCATGTAAAGAATTTTACTTGTCATGAATAAAAAAGATTAAGAATATTAAAAGAGCAGTATATTAATTGTAAAAGTATCTATTTTATATAATGTATAATATTCATGGAACCTTTCGATTAAAATAAATAATTATACTTTTCGCACACACATTTACCGATATAATAAAATAATAAAATAATTAAAATTATTTTAAATTTATTGAAGTATATTGAAACAGAAAAGTTCAGAAAAGTTTATATATTTAAAAGATTTTAAGCCATTATCTAACATATCTTTCTAAGTTTCAATTTCGATTATAAAAGACAAGAGAAAAACAAAGTTTCTTTTTTCTCCTCTTTCTATTTTAAATTTGTCAACAAAAAAGTAAAAAATTATTCATTATATTTACAATTTTTCAAGCTGTTTTTGGGAGCGAAGTTAAGAAAATTAAATCTCCATCTCTAAAAAATTTTCTCTCATTTTCTGAAGAGTTTTAATCATTAGCAGCATTAATTAAGTTTTCTCGTGATTTTATAGTCATTCGAAAAAAGATATCAATGATGAAGGTATATTGAAATATTAATGATAGAAAGTATATTGTCACATTTTTTGAAAAACTCATGATCTTTGGAATTATTGATATTAACGGTTCGTCAAAGACGTTTTTCTTCACGCTTGCGTATTGAACGTGACCTTATTTAAGGGTCATCAAATTCATAATAAAAAGGAGCCCATTTAGACCTTATATTCTTAAAAACAATTTGAAAATGCTATAAAAATCAACGAAAGAAGTATGCAACATATTAAATAATTGCAACCTTTTAGATTTGCAAAATATATAATAAATATGTATATCAATTAAGATTTTCGCGCCTATTCGCTGCGGGCATCATCCCTGGATTTCGCTGTCATTTTGCTGCGCATGCGCGGGAGAGAAAGGCGTCTCTGAGAACAACACTGTGTGTATTGTACGCTTTTTTACTGTAATCAAAATAAAAAAATTCATCGAATTGCGACAATCTGTAATATCAGTCTGTGTTCGTGAAGGGATTATTTAGATGAGTTCCTCCAGTTCCTCGCATATGGCTAATGGTAAATAATTGTTGCAACAATCAAGCCTCAAGAGAGAATATCTTTTTATAAAAAATATTATTTACAAAACTGACAATTCCTGTCATATTCTCCTTCTTTTGTAAAAATTTTCATTTAATCACATTGACGATGGCCCTGCAACTCTGATCTAGGTTAACAATTCTCCAATATAATAGATTTAATATTTATATCTCTTTCTTAGTTATGATTGAAATATTTTATCACAAGATTCGTTTAATGACAGTCATATTCCCATAGTCAGTTCCCATATTAATTGACATCAATGATTTAATTAAAAGTTGTTAGTTAAAAGTCTTTTGTAGAGTAAAATTTCAGAAAATTGTGACACGCAAACAGTTTATATTAGCAATTTATTCAAATTTGCCAAACATCTCTCAATTCTTATCGATACAAAAGTGTGATTCAGAAATATGATGTTTTGCATTAAACAAATAAATCTTTCTGAACCCATACATTGAAAAAATTTAATAAGAGATCTATTAATAAATTTATTTCCTTTTCAGGAGAAAAAATCATTCTTCTTTGGTAGAATGAGAAATGCAATGAAGCATAGAAGAAAAACACATTAGCTAATTATCAAATTCTTCTTTATTTCATTATTTGGAAAGAAAGAGAACAGAATTTATCGCAAACCAAATTTTTAAAAAAGCCAAAAATCAAGGTTAAAAATCTCTTCGTAGTTCTCTCACTTATTCCACGCTGTTTCATACGTTTGGAGAATATTTTAAAAACAGATACCTTGGATCCATTCTTTAGACATATTAAAGATTTCCTGAGCACACTATAAAACCTTTTATTTTGAAAGAAATTAAATCTCTGTTATTAAATTCAATCGTAGTCAGATCTTCAGGAATCGAATAGATTAAATCATCTTTTGCTGCCAGAGCAATACATTTCATCGCTAAATGTTCGCACTTAATATTCGTAATTATATATTAAGGGAGAATAAATTTCCTGAATTGGCATCACTTTATTAATATTTGTAATTGTTTTCAAAAAATGTCCCAGAAAAATTTCAATCAAAATCTCTCCCTTCTTGGCTTTTAAAAATTCTTGAAAAATTAATTTTATCTCATTTTGATGAATTAAACGTAACAATGTTATTTTTAATCAATTTGAAAAGATGGGATTATGTTAGTTCTCATCTGCTCATTAATTAACATCTATAAATTGCTTATGAGAGTATTTATGGAGAATTTAGTTTAATGATGGTGTGACGAGATAGATACAATATTTCGAATACAATTTTCTTTATATTTTTCTTCTTTATTAAGTAAAAAATACAAATCCTATATTATGATATTTAGAGTTTATCCTTCATTTACTTTAACACATTCTATATTTCTTTGATACAGTTCACATTCTCTGCAGTAGTGGATGTCTCAAAAATGGGAAACAGGACACTATATGGGATTTGCAATCTACTTTCTTTGCAAATAGTATTAAGGATCTCTTCGTATGTTTTTGTATACACTGTCAAAACTCTCATTTTATATTGTATAAAAATTATTGCTTCTGAAGAACTTCACAATATTCACAAATTCTCGCAGTATAATGGACCTTAGCTTTCAGATCTCATCAAACAAAATTGTTATATCTTACACCTAAAGGACAAACTGGAAATGCTATCTCTAAGGAATAAAAAATCAAAATTATATGGATATCTGTATACATTAAAATTTTAGACAAAACTAAAGTTATGCACAGCTTTCTTTGAGCAGATTATGAACACAGAAATTGCATACATTCTCTGAGTTGATTTTATTTAAAACTTTATAAGTTATATGTAATCATAGCAAGCTATTCTGTCCAGTACCAATAAAAACAGAATTAGAGGAATATTTATCATATAACTGAGATATTATAATTGCATTTCGATATTCACTGCCAGTACTAAAAATTTATAGTTTACATCACATACACTATAGATTTTTAGTAGTGAATGCAATCTATATTGAGTTCTCTCTTAATTTTTGTTTTAGGCTCCAAAAAGCCAGAGGCAATAGAGAATCAAGGGCGTTTGTACAGTATGAAATATTGTCCTTTTGCTCACAGAGTACGACTCATACTCACTCTAAAACAAATTCCTCATGACATTGTCAATATTAATTTACAGGATAAGCCAGACTGGTATTTCCAAGTATGTATCGAGTTATTTTTAATTGACAAATGTAGTTTTTTTTCTTCCTATTTATACAAAAATATTTTCGTTTTAGATTCATCCAGAAGGCAAAGTACCAGCTTATGTAGATACAGATGGTGCGATAATAACAGATTCTGTTACAATAGCAAACTATTTGGATCAAAAATATCCTGCGCCTCCTTTATACAACGATAAAACAAAAAGTCGTGATTTAGAACTATTAGATCATTTTTCTAAGGTGTTAATAATAATATTATTCTAATTTTTTTCAAGGAATGAAATAATCAGTTTTTTAATAAATGTTATTTCTACAGATTATAAACACTTTCTCGAATTGCATACATGACAAAGATAAAAGACAATTTGAAGAAATTGTAGTTGAGACAAAGGACAATTTACAAGAATTTGAGGAAGAACTTGGTATACGTAAGACACCATTTTTTGGAGGTTTGTTTAATTAATTTTTTCTTCTTTTTCTTCAGATGCTTCTTACCAGGATTATTAATTTATGTTTTATTTATTAGTCTTTTGAATAATAAGTAAGATTTGTTTTATAAAATATTATTAATTTACAATTTTAATTCTTTTTATTTTATAAAATGTTTATTTTACCAGGAAATAATCCTGGTATGTTGGATATTCTTATGTGGCCCTGGTTTGAGCGTGCAAAAGCTCTGACTATACTTTACAAACGGCGTGCAAGTCTCGACAATGAGAGATTTCCTAATCTTGTAAGTATACATTTAACATAGTTTTTTATATTTATCAATAATTTGGGTAAACATTTATCACAATTTAATCTCTTGCTCACAGTACAAGCAATATATTTTTCTCAAAAAACTCATTTCTTTAATTGTATATTTTATTGCATAATATTATGTATATTTTATTGCATAATAATTAATAATAATTATTTACATAAAACTAAATTATTAATGTTATTGAAAGGTAAATGTTATAAAAGTAATCTTCTAAATAGCGTTAATAAGTTTGGTAACAAAAATCCCATTTTTCTAACATCAAATCTATTTGTATTACAATTTAACATATGCTTCTGGCATAAAATTATATTAACTTGACTTTTCGCACCTGAGAAAATTAATTATTTATTAATCGCATTGTTTACTCAATCTCAGATGGACTGGTTGGATGAAATGAAAGGTCAGTGGTTTATTGAGGAACACAAATGCTCTTATGAAAAGTTTGCAAAGTTTATAGAAGCTTCAAAAGCAGGAAACGTTGATTACGATAATATTTAAACATATTTACGTAATATATCAAAAAAAGCTGCAAGAATAAACAGAATTGCTTAATTTAAATGACAGAGATTAACAGATAATAGCATTAAAATCAACATTCCAATTAATATAACATTATTAATATAACATTCTAATAGTATTAATATCAATAATATAAAAGTAATATCAATAATATAAAAGTAATATTAATATCAAATATTCTTCCTTATGTCATTTGACTCATGTGTGTCCAATTTTGTAGGTTTAATATGTAATAATTAATACTTAATATTTTTTTATACTCTCTTCTTTCTTTAAATATATTACACATATAGTATATAGCAACGTTTCTTAATTTATTTATAACTATTATAATACAAAATTGTTTAGTGCGGTCTAACTTAACAAAGTAATTTAGTGTTAAATTTAATTAAATATAATGTACGTTTACATATATTTTTAAATGTAATTACGTTCTGCATTTAAACAAGGTACTAATAGAGCATATAATTGTATCATGTACTGTATTGTAATTATTGCAATCACTGTTACGTAAAGTGCAAATTGTATGCATTTATAGTATGCGTTGATCTTTCACAGTTCATTTGCTCTTTAAATAATAATAAACTTCAACATATAGTAATAAAATTTTAATTTATATAAATATATTTTTGTTTTTACATTTTTTTATATTACACTGCTATCATACAAATGATAAAAAAATATTATTGATCTTTCTTGTTTGAGTATTTAGAATTAATAGGAATAATATAAATAAATTGAATGCTATTTCTACTGCGCATGGGAGATTCGATATATTTTAAAATTGTTCTATATTGAAGTTATCACGAGAAGTTTGATTATTCGATATTTCAGGAATTGCAATATGCTTGTATATCGATAGATTTTGAATGAGTCATAAGTCGAGATAGTGCAAGAAAGACTGTAGATATCTCTCTATTATGAATATAAAAGAAACATGTGAAAATAACTTGCAAGTTTTTCTCTCTTAATACAAATGTGTGTAGTTAATACTATGAGTTTATACACACTTATGTTTGAATCATTACGTACTTTTACGTATTTTCCATTAGTATTGAATTTCAGTAAAAAATATCACAAAATTATCACAAATGTCTTCCGCATAATATTAGTTTTGTCTCTGTATATGTGATACATTAAAACGTGTACAATTGAACACGTTTTCCTATATTCAGAATCGATATTCTCGCCCTATGTCTTCCTAATTCAAGTGCGAAAAAGAGGCAATTGTCACACAATTATTGTTAGATATAATGTATATTATTTTATATGATTAATGTTATCGATATTATCGATACTTTCTATATATTTTGTAATATAATTAATATTCTCGAATTATTATATTATGATAAAAATAATATTGTCATTATAATTTCGTATATTTGATTTAATAATCAATATAAAAAATAATCATCTTTTTACATTTGAGAACGATATCTTCGAAATATCTTACATATATTTTCTACTGTATATCTCTACATCAAATAACATGTCATATTATTGTTTTACTTATAATGTATTTTAAATCTGTAATTAAATTTTTAAATAAAAAATGCATATTAAGTATTACGATATTATTGACAATTGAGAGTGTCAAAATTGTCCAATCATCCTGGCAATTTAACATACGAATTTTATTATTTTGCACATTGTTTTGTAGACTAATCTCAATAACATAGTCAATAATGCGTCTAACATAAATTATAAACATATACATATTCAAAAGAATTTAGAAATTATAATAAATGTTTCAAAGCCAAAATTTATGCTGTTATGTAAATGTTATATCATGTTTGAAATTATAAATTTCCAAAAATTACGCAGTTTTCATTTTATGCAACGCATTTATTAGTCTGCATATAGTTTTCTAATAATAAACTATAATAAATATACTATAAATAAACTATAATAAATAATTAATAATTATAAAAATTGAAACAAATCAAATTAAATATCAGGAGTATTAAGGAGAGAATCACCAGTTCAGTATCTCGTTTCAAAAAATTCATATTCGTAACATTGCATGTATCTAAAATCATACATTTCCACACTTCTATTTTTTTGTATTTTTTTACGAGAAAAAAATATATACATATATATTATATCATTGAAACATCTCCTAAGAAACATCTCAAATCGAAAGCCTTACAAATCGTATTTGTACAGTAGAATTACCTAGCTATATAAAGCAACTTTTTTAAATTGTGATCGGATAAAAATAGCTCTTAAACAGTGTAATAGCATACAACCTACATCACACAATTTCTAAAATATTTCTCAAACAGTGTAACTCTGGAAAGATATCCCATGCTATTTCTCAAACAGTGTAACTCTGGAAAGATATCCCATGCTATCGCGTCAAAAATCACTTGAGGCATTTAAGGCAAGATTTCAATCCGTTAACATTTTAATTTAAGAAATATATAATATAATTTATATATTTAATTTACTTTCAAAAATAAAAGATTAAAAAAATTAATTAGTGTCTCGAAAGTGATTGCTATTGAGATCTAAAATAATTGTTATAATTTTTACACTTTTGTATATTTTGCGTTAAATTATAGCATGAAATGAAAATAAATTATTGAATTAGCAATTAGAAATAAAATCTAGTTTTATTCAGCTTTTTACTATATTTAATTATTGGAATTTCAATTCATAACTCAAAATATCAATTATTCATATTTACTTAAAATATCTAATGTCAAGAATTAAATGAATTATAAAAAAGATCATTAAACGAATAATTTACAAAAAAAAAGTCAAAGAAAAATCATTATAAAATTTTTAACCAAAGAAATTATGATTAAAGCACTTTCGGTTTGCTATAAATACAGTTAAGGCAAATCGATGAACATTTCAGAATATAACTTATTTTTTTCTCTACAGCTAAAGCTGAAGCAGAAAGAATATACTAAAAAATATATATATTTAAAAATATATATATTTAATATATAATAAATTTACTTCTTTCTTATCAGTGACGTTATCAACAAAAAATGAATTTACTAAGAATTTAAGAAAATATTCGAGAGGGAAATTTATCACAGATCTCTATTATATTACATAAGTTACTTCTATTATATTTTTTAGAGAGCATCGATATAACAATTATTTTATCAATATTTTAATAACAGCAGTAACTGTACGCGTATTAATAATTTATTGCATTATATAATTGCTTATCATATATTATGAATCCAATTTTTGTTGATAACGCGTTTATATCATTAAACATTGTAAATGTATTTGTCTGTGTGTTTCTATCTTATATAAATTATTACAATTTATTATATAATTATGTCGACGTAAATTTTTATAATTTATTATATAGCTGGTTAAGCAATTCATTACTTTCAGTGTGATGTACAATTGATTTAAATTTATCTTTGTCGATATTTATTTTACGAACAAATAATGATTTTTAAATTCTATCTGATTATTCTTATATGAGAATTATATAAAAATTAAAAAAAAAATAAAAAGATTATATTACGTGGTTTTCCTAATATATAATTTTAAGAAAACAATTATCTCTGAATAAGTTTTTCTGTCAGATTTTCCAGCATTCGAATATTAATTCATTAAGTTAATGTCTCACTTTATAAATATATATTTTCTCTTTCTCAAAATTTATTAGGCAATACAAAATAAATTAATTATATTGAATTGCTTTTATCTTGAAAATAAACGCGTTATTTTACTTGAAAGAATTTTTTAAAAATAAATTTTCATTAGTTATTGTAAATTTTTATTATACACACATTAATTTTCGTTATTATAATAATTAATTTACGTTATTATACATTATTATTGTAAAATTGAAATAAAACAATATTTTTAATTATCGATTTTTATTAAAATTCGAGTATCTATATATTTTTATGCTTTTCAAAAATAAATGAGAGATACTCTCCACTTTTTTCTGATAACAAAATAATTTAATTTGTAATAATTAATATAGTAAAAATAAAATATAATAAAAACATTTTTTAGATACAAGGTAAAAGCTGTCTATTGAATAATCTTAATATTAATTTGAGATCTTTAAAGAAATACAATTATGACTCATAAACAAAATTATATCATAATTGCAGCTTTTATAATGAATTTTTAATTTCCGAGGCAAATATCTACTTTTATGTAGCACTAATTCTTGCTGCGAATTATGATGAAACCATCTGCGCGATTCGTCCTAGTTACAGAACAAGCAAAGTGATAGGCGATTTACTGCAAAATCGACGACTTATACTCACATATCGACGAATATGTGTTTAATTATCACCAGACAGTGCATTTATTAGGAGGGTTCATTTTTGTTCCAAGTGGACAGCGAAATGCTTCCGCAAACGCTTGAGAATTCATCAGTATACCGTTAAGTCTGAAAATGTATAAGTACTCGTTATTTATACTTTAATCGCGAGTTCCGATAACGGAAGGAAGAGAAAAATGTATACCTCTCTGGAGATAAGCGATAGTCGGATTCAATGGAGGAGACATAGGCCTCGGCAGTCATGTTAACACAGTGTATCTAAAAAACAGAATCGATAAAACATAAATTTTTCATCTTGATATATGACTATCATGATATATGAATTTAGATTAGAAAAGAAATATATAGGTAAAAAAAGATATAAAGAGACGCAGATATAATATTTCAATGTTAAAAATAACACAAACATTTTTTATTCTATTCTTATATTTTTTAAATTTCTTTTTAAAATAAAGATATAAAATTTCTATTTATTTTGGATATTTATTATAAAGAATTTTTTTAGGAAAATATATATATATATAAGGACATATATATTTTTTTTAATAAATTGATGGGAGAAAACGTTATCTTTATTCATAAAAATATGGAATTTATAGAAATAAAAAGAAGTAAAAAAAATCGGAAAAAAGAGACAGATCGTTACCTGAGCGGCACTTATAAAAAAAAGTTGACTTGGACGAAGCCCTTCTAGTCCAGGGAGACTTCGGTCTTTTCCATTCGTCAAAGTATGCCAAGTCCTGTGAGAAATTTGTAGAGCCCCGATATCCGCAACAATTTCGTTTCTCGTCATATTCCAAGCGAACTGCATAACATGTAAAATTGAAATGCGAACGATATATTTCTATTTCACTTATTTTTCATGAGCAATATCTTCGTATTCCTAGTTTGTTTCGAATTTATAACGCACCTGTACAGCAATATCACTTCCATAAGATTGAACTTTACGCCAGAAACTTCTGGCATGGAGTCTCACAACACATTCTATTCTAGTTTCCAATCGCTTCCAAGAGTCCGGTGTAATCCAAAGCCATTCGTCAATATTTAAATCAGGATCTATGAGCGATTTACGACGGTGAAAATCAAAGGCATGAAGAATCTCATGAGCGATAACTGATCCTAACGTAGCATGAACCGCATAAGCAGGTCCACCGTCCCATGACCATGTCCAGGATGTCATCATAACTAATGGTATTCCTTTCATGTTTATAACAAGAGCAATTTTACTAAAATTTTACTAAAATTGTTTAATATTGACATGGAGAAAATTTTTTATTAAATTTTATTAAATTTTACTTTGTTACATTTTATTTTAACACTATGAATTTTGCCATATTCTTAGTAATTCTGGGATAATATTTAGCATTCGTATAAATATCACAAATAATTGTATAGTAAAATTTTTATTTCTGTATTTATTCTTTATCTCTTTATGGATATATATTTTTATATATATCTATAATATATTATATATATATATATATTTTTTTTTTTTTATTATCAATTATGTCTTATATTTTTATACTATTTCATGCACATATTTTTCCAATTTAAAAAATAAAACTTCATGAAGAATTTCATCTTTTTTTAACATTTCAAAATTAATATTAATTAACAATAAATTATTGAAATGAATTTTACACAAGATTTTTTATTAAATTTTAATCAAATATATATTTAATATGTTATCATAGTATATATTAGTAAATTTAAAAAATTATATAAAATACTTTAAAATTCATATTGTTCCAGGATTACTGTGATTTTTAGAATAAATTAAAAAAATTTTTTTTATGTATATGTGTTTGTATGTATATGTGTTTGTATATTATAATAATAATACTTACTGATCGTATTTGTTGAAGATTCATAATAGGCATGTACAGAGTAAGGATAATGATGCCTGAAAATTTAAATTCATAATTTGTATAGAGAAATTAACAAATCCTAATCTAACTCGTGAAGAGAGAAAAAAGTGTTAATTTTCTTTCACCTTTCTATCGCATTTTTTCGTAATGGACTTTGCTCCTCTGATCTCCGAATTTGACGAAATCTTCTTAGGACGGTAGCAATAAAATCATCCGCATCAATCATGACCTATAAGAAGACAATCCTGCTTAAAAATAACATTGCAAAACAATAGAAAAAGTTTGTATCATAAGCTATCACACGCAGATCATTTTTTGAACTATCTCCAAAAAAATCATCTTACCTCGGCCATCTCGCGATTCAGCAAGGTATCATTGTAGAAAGCAGGCGATACTTGAAATCGACCTTGTAAAGAATTCAGTTTTAACAACGCCTGTGCCCTAGTCTCATCGTCAAGCCACGATTTCACTAATATACGTTCGGCTATCGTTTCTTTCACGCGTTCGAATAATACAGTCACCTACAGATGATTTCATGAAAAAAAAGAGAGAAGAAAATTAATTATTTATTAATTAAAGAAATCAATTCTTTAATTATTAAATATAATACTTTGAAAAATAGAGCGTTTATTTATCGTTTTAAATTAATTGACAGGTAGCAATTAAAAGATTAAATCGATGTTAATGATATTACCCTGTTAACTAAGGTCTCCAAATATTTTGGCGCGTATTGTCGCACGTAGAGTGCACTGATCGCTTCGCTAAAGACGCTTTTGGTTAATCTGTAGCAGGAAGCCTCCCAATCTTTAATAGCGTTGACATTTACGATATCGTGCAACGTGTCCACGATGTAGAGTAACAGCAATCCGTTATGAATAATCCTTTATAATTTATCAAAATTATTTAGCACAATTATACTAAATAATCAACACATAAAAGTATTGTATATATATATATATATATTTTGCGAGATATAATTACATATACAGGGTGTCCCGCAACTACTAATCGTTTTTAAATTGGCCAGAGGATCTACCTTTAAAATATGGAGCGGTAGTTGCGAGACACCCTGTGTATAGAATAGTAAAGAAAGAAGAGATAGATAGAGAGAAAAAGTATAAAAGTGTCTCAACTTGATCGATAGTATTGTTATCAATTTTCTCCATTATTGATTGATAATCAACCCCACTATATGAGAAAGTTTATATTAATCTAATTCATAATTTATAATTTTAAAATAAATTTAATTGAATTATAAATTCAATTTAATTTACCTATTTCTTTAATATTATATTTAAAAATAATTTAAGTTTAATTTAATATTAAAATATATTTAATTGAGATTTAATTATATTAAATTAATAATTATTCAAGATATTTTTATACAAATTAATTTGATAAAATATTGTGTTTTCGTGAGAAAATACTGATACGATAAAAATCTTTACCGTTTAGAAGAACGATTGAATAATTTGCCGAGATTATGCAAGTAATGTGGCGCCGTAACATAGACATAGATCTGCTGATCCTGGCGAGATGCTGGCGGTACATATATGTAATTCGTGTCGTTATCGTGCGACGTGATACGCTGACGTAACGTTGTATTCAGCAACGATTTCCATCTTATCTATATTTCAGAATAGAATAAATCAAATGATTGTTTTATTTCGAGAAAAGATTATCGCAAATGTAGATCTACCTCGACAAGGGTCTTATGGTTTTCAACGAGCTATTTATAGCAACTCTAGAGATTAAATTTACATTTCTTCCCTCCCTTTACTTTTATTTTCTCTCAATATTATATGCGATTAATTCATTACTAACACAGATAAGGAAATAAAATATTTATTAAGTCGGTATATACATACGTAACTAAAGTTTTCTTGAAGATAAGACACGTTGTAGGCAACGTACACTCTTTGATCAACATCCACCCAGTTGTACAAGTCTTTGTGCTTTGGATAAATCTGAAACGACGAATTTTCTCACTATTTAATTCGTTTGTACACATTAAGAGTTTAAAACTTTGTTTTATTTTATCCCTCACTTTTTTTAGCGATAAACAAAATTGCAACAGCAGATTCGTCTCCGACGATTGTTCTTTAAGACTCATATTTTTTGGCAAGAATCCCTGAACAATCTCTTGAATTTTACCTGACCTTTGTACATCTTCGATTTTCTAAAAAAAAAATATTATTTATATATACGTTTTTGAGAATAAACGATTTAAAAATAAGAAGCAAAAATTAAAGATGTAATATTTTATTAATTGTTTTAATAATAAATTTTATAAATTCAGATCAAACTATAACGTTCACCTGATCTTCTGTAAGAAACTCGTGACTTTGATGCTTGGTAGGGAGATCAAGATATACGGATGACTTTGTGCGATCGTAAAGATCTACGTCGACGTGTAAATCTAAGAGAGGCGCGCCGTTTACTTTTAGCAACGCGGAGATCAGCGAAGTGATATCGTTTGGTATCGCGCTTTTTGGCGATAAATAACCACCTAATTCGTCTATAAGCTTATAAACTGAAACAGAGAGTTAAGATTTTTTTCTTATTGCTGTATAAAGAGTGACCGCAAAAATCGCCAATTTTTGGTCCCGCGATATTGGAACTGAATTGTGTGCCAAATGATACCTTATGACAAGATATCAATCACAAAAAGTTTTTAAGTTGAGGTGAGAATTGATTCCAAAGATATGGGAAAGTAATTAAAATTCATTAACGCGTCAGTCCATACTTTAAAGCACGAATTTTTATGCCAGCATGTGGAAGGGATGTGCTGGCACATAGAGGAGATGTTTTCACACATACTTGTGAATCGATTTACTTAACAAGAAAAAGAAATTAAAACATTTTTTAAATATATGATCCGCCATATTAAATCGATCATTATGAATTTTAAAAATCTGACTTCAAATTCATTGTCAGCAGCTAGCAAAACCCCCGGGCACGAAGTTTTAAATTATCGGACTGAAAGAAAAATTCGTGCTTTAAAGCGTACGGGCTGACGAGTTAATGAATTTTGATTACTTTGACCTCCCATATCTCTGGAATCAATTCTCACCTCAAATTAAAAATTTTTTGTGATTGATGTCCTATCATAAAGTATCATTTGACACACAATTCCAATATTGCGAGACCAGAAATAGACGAAAAAACCACTGATTTTGCGGTCACTCTTTGAGAGACATTTCCCAAGATACAATAATATTAATTCAGTTAAAAATTTCGAATTTGTATCATCAGCAGAATCGAAATAAAGAGATGATTATCGGGAAACTTTTCAAGTCCTTATTCAATCAATTTTGTTTAATATAAACAGATAAATTATGCATATCTATCAAGATATCAATAGTAAATAATAACTTACCGAGTGTAAAATTTACAGGTTTCTCCCTGAATTTTCGACAAACGTTATAAAATTGTCCAAGCTTCTCGAAGGCGGCGACCATTTGTCCTGTCTCGTTTGTCAACGTTTCTAAAATACAGTAACATATATACGATCGTTAATTTTACTTCATAGGAGGAAACATTGCCATTTTTCCGCGAAGAAAACTACGCTAAAGTGCACGGCAAAGTGGGTAAAGATCGCACTCCTAAATCTGATCTGATTAGTAAGCGAGGTAATTGCCGACCTTGAATCACGCGAATAGTATTTCGAAGGTTGCGTAAAACGCTAAAGAGTTAGGAGGAGGCATTCTAGCGAGTAATAGGCAATCCGCGTAACACACACACACACGTACATGTGGTATATCGATTAACGTTGCATTATTTATAGTAACGGCAAGTCGGCCGTTCGATTTCTCCTTCGTATCAGAGTGCGATAACTTTTCATCAAAACCCGCTCTTCACTTCCGTTCTACCCGACACATCCGAGACATTAAAATCAAGATGTCGTTTGAGTGAAAAGCGTTTTATTTGATCGATTTGATCATCTGGATCGAGAGCGATATGTTCCTATAGGTTCGTCGATGTTTATCCAGGTCCCCTTTAAGAGTTTCGATCCCCCAAACTGAGTTATATTATTTCCGGCGGCGATCTATACGCGAGTATAGTTGGTGCCAGTCGCTCGGCGCCAGCCACGCTGGCGACACCACCCCCACCGTGTCCACGATAGATTCTTTGGCCAAATTGAGGTCGTGTTCTTTGTCCTTTACATGTCTATCGTTAATAATGTATCGACGTTCATACTTCATGCGTAAATTAGATTCTCGTTTTTCTCTTCGTGACAAAAGAGAACGTAAAGAATCGACGAAGTCGCGAAGTATCATCGAATATGCGATTTTTTATATACGATTGTTGACTATTTTGTCTCGTTTTGAATAATAAATTTTCTAAGAATACGTGAAAATAAAATTTGCCTTAACTTATGTACAAACTTCTTCGAGTCATATTGCATGATCCTCGATTTAAAATCGATCTCTATTTAAAATCGACTTTTTTCCAAACGTAAAATTAAAGTCTTTCAATTTATATTATTAATTATAAATTATATATAAAAAAGATACTTATTTACTTGATTTTATATAATAATTCGTTTTTATTCCGTCGTGAAAAATGCTACACTTTATAATTATTTATAGACACTATTATTTACCATTGCAGATCTCCTGGAAATAGTTATATAGATAGCATTTCGCGTTCTAATGAGATCTAATGAGATATAAATGTACCGAACTGGAAAAGATTGAAATATAATGCGATGGAAATGAAGCGCTCTCGTTTCTTTGCGGAACATATTATATTTTATTCAATGAAATTATGAAAATTTCCGTAAGAAGTTGTAAACATAATACACTCACTGTGTATATGTTCGTCAGTCTGCGCTTGAAGCATGTTGAAACTTGCGCTCGGTTGATAGGGTCGTCGATCGCGAAAGCTGCCGCAAGCAAATTTATAAAAATCTTTGCAAGGATCCACGCCTCGTTTCATGGACGCTAAGATTCTCTTTGAAGCTTCCACGCAAGCATCGGTACTGCAAACGCCATCAGGCCCATCTCGTTCTCTGATGCAAGCTTCATCCTGAAATTAATTTTGCTTCAATAAATGGACTTTTCTTATAAACTCACTGATTTCATGAATCGTGAAATATTCGAATCTCAATTTATTGCACGATTACGTGAAAAGAATACAAGATGCAATTTGCGCGAAAATCTTTTTTATTCTATGTCTTATAGTTTAAATTTATTTCTTAAATGCTGATACCAAAGAATTAATTTAAATAACAACACATTATATAATTTTATATATATAATTAAATTTAAAATAATAATATTTGATATGATAAATATATCTCATTCATCGATTAATAATAGTAAGATGTAGATTGGATTTTATAAAATTATATAATTTTTTAAAAATTATTAAAAATTAAATTATATTTAATTTAAATTTTTAAATTACATTTAAATTTTTAAAAAATTATATAATTTTTTTTAAACTTCTATGATATATTATTGTTTCTTGTTCAGATGCAAAATTAACATATTCTTAATTGATTAATATAATACCCTTATACATATTTGAAAGAAAATTGATTTTTGAGTGTTCGAATAGGAAATAGGAATATAAATTTAAAGGTCGATATAATGTATAAGGCCCTGACCTCAACCGAGGATGAGCCTTGAATATTCGTTTCGAAACCTTATCTGCTAATACGGCTTCGCTGTGCGTTGTCGTATATATGTACGACGTAATCATAAGCGCGACTTGTGTTCTTTTGGGCAATGATTTTGCAATTTTCTGCGTGCAAATAAAATGATTCACAAATTTGTTAAATTTTCCAAAATTTTGAAAATTTCTTAAATTTTCAAAATTTTTCTTTTCTCTCTTTTTTTTAATTCGAAATTATTTCTCTTTATTTATAAAATTTGATTAAATTCGCGCTAAATAAAACATCAATCGCAAGAAATCAACTCGCTTGTCCTTAAACACTGACTTTCTATCTTTTTCACCTGTAACTAAGCCTACGATCGATATAAATAACTTCGAGCAACTTTAATGTTTCCAAGCTACTTAATGTTTCATGTCGTATAAGTAAGACGATTACTTATTCACGTCACGTCATACACTCTGCACATTGCAAGCCACCCCGTATTCAATGTCACGAAGATTATATTAGAATACGATATCCAATGCTCCATAATGCTAATGGAATTTACCGTAAAAATTTTAAATTTCCGACTCGGACAAAAAAAATTGTCTCCCATCTCGAAGACAATCGATGTTAAAATCGATCAGAAAAATAAGAGAAAAAAATAAAATACCCACCAACGGTGCACAATTACGCGGCTGCTCTCCCTCCGGCAAGGTCGTGATGAGGAAGAGCACCGGACTGGTGACCAGGAGACTGGTGACCAGCATCATGGCGAACGTGAGGAGCGCCTTGTGCACGGCCTTGCTCCTCCTCAGCCAGTAACAGGGCGCGCAGCATATCCATGTGCCCTGGTGGTGCCCCGATCTCTCCACGTGGACCATCGGCTCGTCCGGCAGGCCTCCGGTGTCCTCCGTGACGCCGCCGCCGGTGGCAGCCAGGGTCGCGCCGTGCACCCCGGGGCCGCGGGAACCAGCGGCCCCGGAAGCGCACAGATTGCGAGGGCTCAAGGGCAGTCGCGCGCTCGCCTCCCCCCGCGCCAACCTTGCCGTCGCGACTCCACCGCCACCGCCACCAACACCAGCACCACCGATACGGGCCCCGCGGGCCCCGTAACCCCGGCTCACCGTGCACAGAGCCACATTTGCCGGGGTCCGTTGTACGTCCTGTCCCTAAACCCCGAACGTCGACTCGCCCTCGGCGTCGTCGTCGTCGTCGTCGTCGTCCGCTCGTCGTTCCCTCGCGCCTCTTCGTCCCGTCAACCCTCGACGGCGCGGGAATGCGACGAGAATGCACGGCACCAGTTCTCACCGGGTGAGCAGCTTGGACTGAAATATCGGACGCCGAGTTGCGATGCCGCGCGAAAAATCGCGAAAGTTGTTCTCAAGTTTGCGGGGATGCTTTTTCTTAGCGAACTTCGTATATTGCTCGAAGGGCATTACGATTATATCGAATTTCGCTGCGGATTATTTTTTTATTTATTTAGAATTGATTTTTTTTCGAATTTTGATTAATGATGGAGAACAACGGACGTCAAGTAATAAGTCTCGATAGAGGATATTTAATTTGAATCTTATAAAGTTATATTAAAGATTGAAAATCGTACGATAAATTCATTTTTATTGAAAAGATATTGTTTTTAGTTGATCAAAGAAGTTATCTATTTAAAAAGATATTTAAACAAACAATCTTTATTTTAGTAAATTTTTTATACTTGCATATTGTATGTGTATTATATATTTTACATAAAAAACTTTTACGAAAAAGAAGGATTGTTGTGAGATTGAAGTGAAAAAAACATCTCTCAATCCTAGAAATTCTTCATCGTGATTACATCAGAATTCACATAATAGAGTTACAAACTTGTAGACAAATTAGTTGGAACATTAATTAGTAGAAAGGAGTTTTATTTCACGTGAGATTTGAAAAGAAAGTCTATATGAAAAAGTTGAAACGCAAATAACGCATGGATCGCATACAACTGCGTCTATTGACAGAATCGATCAAGTAGACAAGAAGTCTGATTGTAAGACCAAAGAAAATTAGTTTTTTATTAAATTATTCTAAGGAATCTTATTTTTTCGCGATTCAATTTCAAATAAAATTATTAATTCGAGATTTTTATCCAAGAACTGAAAAATATAACTCTCTTCCAGTTTTATTCTTAATGTCTTACAAGTACAAATATTCTGCATCAACTTTCTCTGCAGTAAATATAATTTTTAAATGAATGTTACTCACGTGAATTTTTAACGAGGATCGGACATTTCGAGAAGCGAAATTCGCAATTTTGCTCGTCTCGTTTCTTTGCACTTCACTTTGGATCGAGCGCGAGGATTCGTAAAAACGGGACATGCACATGACAAACTGTATTCGATGCGTCGTTTTAAAAAATAATAATCGATGAATATAAATTCTCGCGAAATATACGGCTCTCTCTGACCAATTAACGAACGACGGCCCTTCGTTCTCCGAGAGCTGACAGTAACACGCGGCCTGTCAGACTGAACTTGGACGGCCACTCTCGCTCTAAAGCTACCCCATTTCTCTACCCCTTCCTCCCCGTCGCCGTCTCGCGATTCCCTCCACGTTTTTTTCTTCCGCGTGCATCCTCTTCCGCGCATTTGACGTTTAATTTCGCGCGTTGTTTGATACACATGCACGACGAGAGAAAGAGAAAGAACAGACTTCTTTCGGATACTCAAACAAAATTTATAAAATGTTTTAGCTTTTTATCATGCGTAGAGATTTAATATATTTTTATTGCATATAAATTGATGGATTTTTTTTTTAAATAAATGTACTTGCGCTTGTGTGTGTAACAGATTCTACGATGATTCTGATAGTATTATACAATCTGTCGATGAAACCAGAGAGGAAAGGGATGTGATAGTGAATGATGTATCGAAGGTACACTAGATAAAAACGATGCCAGCCAAAAAATACAGATTTTATTCATCCATCTATAACGCATACACAATAAAGTCGATTAATCCATCTTTCAACTGTAAGATATATATGTAATGAAATACATATACATATATATATATATATATATATTTATATTTATATATATATTTATATATATTTATATATATTTATATATATTATATATATATATTTATATATATATTTATATATATATTTATATATATTTTATATATATATATATATTTATATATATATATTTATATATATTTATATATGTATATATATATATATATATATATAAAATATACAAAGCGTAGGGCATTTGACTTTAGGACTTGGATTATTTCTACTGCGCGCGCAATTATCGAAAAATGTCTTGTGTGTGAACAAGAGAAATAATCTACGTTATAAAGATTAAGTGTCTCGCTTTGTATATATCATACGTATAAGATGTATGCATATATACTTATAGATCATCCCCTCGCATTAATTATTGATGGCAGAATCCTTAGATAATTTGAAAAAAACGAAGATGTATGAAAAGAAAGCTCAGAGTTACAATACTTTCTCGAATTAGAAGCGATCAAAGTCGACTCGAATTTTAGTCATTGTAATTGCTTAATTTTTTATAATCGTTTATCATCTTAAATGTTTCAGGGAGTCTCTCGACATTTCGTTCTCGCATTGGAATCTTCGTTTGAAACAATTATTTAAGAAATCTGTCATTTAAAAATGCGACCAGCAGAGAGATATCTTTTCTATATACACACATATACATATACATATACGTATATTTTATATATATATATATATATATATATATATATGCATTTATAAATAATAAATTATTTATATTTATATAATTTAATGTAATGTTCACAAACTCTCTGTCCGCTACGACTTCTAAGATACATCATCTACACATGCGGATTCTTTAGCATCCGTATTTCACGTTTTCGTGTTTGTCACAAACGTCCTCGCGCATCTCTTTTCGTTGCTCGCTTTAAATTAAATTGTGCGAACAAATTCAGATATTAAATTACCAAACATCGAAAGCCAAAAAATCAAGCCAAATAAATCTCTTGAAGAAATCGTATATCGATATTTAATTGTAAAGCCTTAAGCATCGGAGCAATTTTCGTTATTTAGATGATATTCAGGGAGAAAAATCCACAAGAAGACATTTCCCTTTTCTAAACATTCATTCGACTTTCGAATGCGCGATAAAAATAAAAGAGAAAATGAAGAATATTCATAAACTTACAATATTATTATCGTTATTATCGTTATTAGAAATATACTGATAAAAAATATCTTGAGAATAATCGCTCCTTCGAGATCATTTCTTTGGATTCGCGAGGACGACAATGATCGACACGAAATTCTTGTTCCCAGGATACTCATTCGCAGGCGTTGTCGATTCGATAACGTCTCGTTAAAGTTAATGCCTCGAGTTTTACCGTCCCATCAGAAGAGTAATTTATTCCGCTATTGAGTAATATATAGTAAACTTCCTTCTCCTTGTTGTTCCCCCAAATCATCTAGTTTCGATCATCGACTTGAGAATTCTTCGGAAAGCTGTCAACGCGAACAAAAAGATGTTCTCACATATTTCCCTTGCCTGAGTTTCGTAATAATAGTAATAATAATTATTATTATAATGAATTATTATATCAATAAAAAATTAATGAATAACAAATAAAATAAATATCAAATAATAGTGAAGTTAAAGCATCTTAACAAAGATTTTAAATCATACTTATGCAAATCAATTTCTTTCTAATATTTTTTTGCTCAATATTTGATTAGATACAACAATAAGAGTTTGAAAAATCATAAAAGATACATATTTTTATTAAAATAATGCGTAATTAGTGCTTTATCTAATTTTAGGGGGAATTTTACATCTCGCATTTTCCCAGAATTTTTCAAAAAGATGTAAATAAAAAGACTATCTTTTAACTGGATCGTCGAATGCTTATGAGAGTTAATTTTCTTCTCGGTAGCGGAATATTAAAAAAAAAAAGATTATATATAGAAGTCTACATTCTTAATGATGTAAATTTTGCTATAAATAACTTGATATGTAATTATAGTTGACACCGTAATTAGACAAACGCGATTCCAGTAAAGAGTGAATCTACTTCTCTCCAAGTGATCCCAATGCGAATAGATGATTAGTATGTTTAAAATAACGAACGATGATGGAGATTGGCACGGGTGATGCGATCGTCGCGCAACTGGGTCGGAATATATTTGTTTTATCAGCCGCGCGGCGCGAAATCAGGAAAGCGGAAAGGGGAGCGGTCGCGTAAACATCTTTCGATCGGAATATTCCCAGTTTCGTCGCCTGAATCGGCGATAATCGCGTTGGACTGTCATAAGTGTCGTTAGATCGCGCTCAATCGCTCCTCGTGGGCCTTTTTGACAATCGCTAATTTCGAATGAGGATCCGCCACGGATAATCCCGTATATGGTGGTTCTCTGGTACCGTGAAGCATCAACGTCCATTCCTTCAGCCATCCGTGTTGGGGCTTTTGCGTGTTGAAGCTCACCTGAAAGAAAATTCAAATATTCAGCCTTTTTTGCGCAAACCACCCTATAAGCACACAATATTTCTAGGATATTGTATAAATATTATTAACTGTTAATAATATTTATACAATATTTTAATATTTATACAATATTTTATATCTGTAAAAATCTTTAAAATTACAAATCTGTAAAATTTACCTCCAGCAGCCAAGTTCCCTGCGGATACTCGCCCCACGTGTGCGTTGTCATGAATGGCCACTTTGTAAATCCATCCCTATGATCGTCATCGTTCACTCTGCGACTCAAGATCATAGATCTGAAAAAATTTACGAATTTCTTTATTTATTTCTAATCGATCGGTCTAATCGAATTAAGAAGAAAGGAGAAATTTATTAGGAAAAAGAAGGAAGAAAAAGATTAAAAGTTTACCTTGTACCCATCGGAGACGTAAGAAACAATTCGAGATCACCACGCCGAGTTGCATTTACAGTAATGACGGCTTGTACGTGTTCCAAATAATTTACAGCGTACTCCGTGCCGGCACATGCATCGGTCTTAATCTTCACTAAAATGGATCGATCGCTCGTGACTTGCCTAGAAAATCAAAGAAAATGGAGCGATGATTAAGATTCAGATTTTAAGGGAAAGGATCGATTCTCTGAATTGTGAAAAGATTTTATGTGCAGACTTTGTATGCAGAGATAAAGTTTAGAAATGAAAACTTTTGAAGTTGTAATGAAAAAATTATTAAAATTAATATCGCAGATTGTAATAGATTTTCAACCTCATTAATGGCTAATGTGAGACGACAACTTACTGCGTTTCCGACATAGATCCAGCTTCGCAGTGATATCTCGGCGGTACCGTCTTCCACTTTTTAGCCAGAGCCACCATAGCGCCTGCATCCAAGACGCCATATCCGAAAAGATGATTGAACTCGAGTCCAACGCCGTTCATTGTCCAATGAAATCTGTCCTTCGCGTCAAACAGAGAATTCCTTTTCGAAGTTAAGACGGTCAGATGCTGAATATCTCTCCAAGTCAATTGTGAGCTAGAAATGAAAGCTCTTATAGCAGACACGAATGATAATGGAATGATAATGGAAAAATTTTTTTGTTAATTTTTTATAAGCAAAGTGATGCTTAAAAATTTTCATTTTAAAATTTACGCATATTTTTAAAATTAAAATGAAATTAAAACATATACTTACTTTGCTTCGAGAGCAAGCGCGAACACCCCTGCGGCTTCCGGTGCCGCGGCGGATGTCCCACTATGAGTCGTCGTGCATTTTCCATATAAATCTGTAGTAGCCTACGAGAAGAACATATAATAAATTAAAAAATGTATCTTTTTGTTAAAATAATTCTACGAAGAAACATCGCTAAATGAAACGTCTTTCTATCCGAGAATAATTTCTTTTTAAATTTATTTAATATATGAATATATTTAATATATTTAAATTTATTTAATATATTAAATATATTAATATATTAAATAAATATATTTAATATATTTAATATATTAATATATTAATATATTTTATATATTTTATATAAATATATTTAATATATTAAATGCAGTGTTTTTCTTCTCGAATAAAATCACTCCAAGAAAGATATATGTAATTCTGTCCTTAATCTAAAATGGCTGCTCACCACCCCTGTGTTAGGGTCCTTGGCACCGTTGCTAAAGGTAGAAGCTAAAGTACTAGAGCAACTCTCGTCGTAGTGGGCATTCTGACCGTCATTTATGGCACTGTTGATACTGATGGTCCACATACTGGCGGCATATCCATCACAGTTACAATCATCCTCTTCTCCGCCGTCCCCGGAAGCCCAGACATAAATGTTACCCAGACCGTTTCTGCCCTGATAAATATACGCAAGCCTAATATGAAACAATTACCTCAGCGACAAAATCTTTTTCAGTACATCTAACAATAAAACAGTTGTTTGAATATTTTTCGATATCTCACAATATTTTCAGAGTTTTTTTCTGCAAATAATGGACTAGTAAATAAAATTAAAAATATTTTTTATTTCTCGCATTTGTTTTAACAATTTTTCTCTATTTATTTGTCTTTTCGTTTCTAACAACAACGAAGCTTTTTTCGCTATAACAATAATAATGACTATAACAATAATAATTCATTCCTAAAGGGTTTCCAATTATATTAATATTATATTAATAATTATAATAGTTATATTAGTGTTATATTAATAATTTCATCAAATCTGCGCACGAATGTACTTTCATGCACGAATAATTAAACAATGTATACCTCATTAACGCCGCGTACAATGGCCCTCATGGTTGCGTTTCGCGGTCCATCTACCGTTTTTCCATCATCCGTGGGTCCCCAGGAGGCGCTGTAGATGTCTATGAGATCGGGCTCATGGCCCATACTGTTTGCCTCGATCAGATCGGTCATGTATGGTTGATCCAGCATCCGGATCCCGGCGATCATGGAATCGTACGCCACCCCGACGCCGCAAACTCCGTTATCGCGTGCAGCCGCGACTTCCCCGGCGCATCTTGTACCGTGGCTTTGAAAAAAAAACAAATCGCGAAAAAATACATCGCGAAAAAAATTATATTTAGTTTCACATTCTGATCATTGCACGAATGATGATACGATTTCACGAGCGATTCGCACGAAATGTAGGACGTGCTTTTGTCTTACTTTTCAACAAACGCTTTTGTTTCTACCTTACATTAAGAGCGATTGTTTCACTTTCACTCATAAAAGTCATCGTTTTTCTCTCACATTTTAATTTAATTAACTTTCCATATTTAATATTTTTATGTCGCGCATTTTTAAATATAATGTTTATTTCATTTCAACTTTCTCGGTTGATTTTTCTTATTATATAATTAATAAATAATTTTACTCTTTAATTAATTTTCTCTATATTTAATTTTTTAAATTTCTTTTAAAGAAATATTTAATTTTTTAAGTTTCTTTTAAAGAAATTTAAAAAAAAAACGCTTTTTTCTATCTTGCATTTCGTCTAACCTCCGATTATCCATCATATTTATATTATGTATTTGATTAATTTTTCTAATTCAATTTTTTTTATCAAACCCTTACCTGTTAAACCAATCGTCAGTGTATCTCGGATACGGAAAAGGATCATTACTACTGAAGTCATAAGAAGCTTTAGCATTCTGAAATAGAACGGAGGCATCGTCATTAATTATGATCCATGAGCGTTAATTCATAATTGCTTATTTACAATTAAAGTTTGCGAAATTATGCGGTCTCGCCGTTTTAATTAGGAATCAACTTAATTATAAAAGTCATTCTATTAATTTTGAATTATGAAAATTGCATAAAAACCTACTTTGCAATAGTTAGTTTTGTACTGCATAAATTTAAACGCTAACTACTAGAAAAAAGACGGAATAACTAAAGATTTTCTTCTCCAAAATATATACCATAAGCAATAACTAATTTTTATCTGTTCGAATCGAGTTTACCTATCGTTTCCTGATTTTGGAATTCTCGACATGTTTGCATGTAAACTACGCCAAGAATGGCATCTGTGCGAGACTATAAAAGGAATATTTGAAATTCTCTCTCTATAGTTATGACGTAAATGCTATTAATATCGAATTACACTTACAGAGTATTGATATGTATTAATTCTATATTTTAATTCTATTCATGTATTTTTCTATCATGTATTTTTTCCGTCATTATTATAATAAATATTAAATTAATGCGTATGCAATTAATTACGTCGGTGAAAAAGATATGTCGTCTTTATCATATAAAATTGAAAGCAAAATTACAATATCAGATTTTCAAATCAAATCAAATTCAAGAAAATCCAAATCAAATTCTTTATCGATCTAAATGATCATTGTTGATTTAAACATAATTTTTTTTACACTCTCATCTCTTGATTTATATAAAATATAAAAATAACAATTTTTTTATACCAGAGGACAATACTAAAAAACGAATAGGAACACTTACATAATTATATTTGAGATCCGGATGCATGTAATCGACACCTGCAATAAAAAACGTTGTAGTAAGTGCGTACATATGTTGCGGATGGATTTACGGTAGGGTCGACAAGAGGCGTTATATCGATGCGCTGTCACATGCATCGTGTGTAATGCAAAACATAAAAACTCGAAAAGAAAAAATAAACTGGCAATTTCGTTCTTTCGTTCTTTCTTTTCTTAAGGAAAAATCGATTCATTCAAAGAACTCGGTTACGACGATCTCATTGTACTTCTTGTCGA
This sequence comes from Camponotus fellah, assembly GCA_030586385.1. Classification (NCBI taxonomy): domain Eukaryota; kingdom Metazoa; phylum Arthropoda; class Insecta; order Hymenoptera; family Formicidae; genus Camponotus; species Camponotus fellah. Next base: position 110,310 of record JAPIVC010000272.1, on the reverse strand, counting down.
CTGCAATTACACGCAGAATCAAATGAAAATACATCTCGTTTCTCGGTGAAATGAGAGAGCGTTGCGTAACTCGTCCCTCAGCGATATCGATTCAAACCGCCGCTGGTTCGCAAACTTGCATTCAAGCGTGTGTAATTTAACGCTGTTTTGACTTCGAAATAACTCGGTCGCGAGGTTCTCGTTTATCCGGAAAAAAAAAAATATCCCTTCTACGTACCGTCGTCCATGATAGCTGTCGTGACATTTTTTCCCGTAACACCCTGAGCCCACGCAGCCTCAACGTTTAAGTCCAGCTTCGGTTTACCGCCATTCTGTCCGACATTCTTCAAGTACCATTGGTGTTTGAAGAAAGGGTCCGTCGGGTCCTTACTTCCAGGATTTGTCGGATTCTTAATTTCGTACAACGGTACAAGGTTGTCCACGCTCAAGGGTTTGTAACCCCTTTTCACCCTCTTGAACCCAGCCTGTTGTATCGCTGTCGCTACCTGAGTTATTATTATATTCTCAGTGACTTTCGTATCTCTCTCCGCATTTTTCTCTTTTCAAAGTCCGCTTTTTAGGCGAAAATAATATAATTCAAAAAACTTCAAAGCAGAATTTTATTTATAACTTTAATAGATCGCGCATCCTGTATGTATTCTAACACACATTTTGTATTTTTCAAATATTTCTTGTATTTTATATTATGCATAAAATTATAATTAAAATTTTATTTTGAATTTTGTCACAAATTTTTATAATTTTTAATACGAAGTAAAATAAATTTTAAATGTACTTTTTGTCCAATTAAAATTTTCAAATTCCACTTTTTCTAAAATGAAAAAGATCTGGAACTGGAATAATTCTACTTTTCTGAATTAACATTTTAATAACTTCTTTTGCAATCCGTAATGGCAATTATCAAGTAAAGCTTTCGAGGAAGATATCAACTTACCAAAGGATCGACCTTTAATCTTCGCGTATGTGGCACGGATCGTTTGCTTCGTACATGAGGTAAAGCTCTATGTACGAAATGATACTCCGTCTGACTGTCTAAAACCTTTAACAGAAAATTTGTGTTTGAAACGGAGGAGAAATCTTCTTTTTCTTTTTTTTTTCTACGTCTTGTTTCCACGATGTTAAAATTTTATCTCAATTCGAGAGAAAATAAAAATATTTTATTTCTTGAGCTTTTCTTTCTTTCTCTCGATGTAAATATAATAACCGGTATTAATTCTCAAGAATAATGAAGATAGCATATGCGAAATAAAAGAATAAAGTAAACTTTATATATATCTCTCTGTAAAGATAGAAAAGGGAAACAAGTGAGAGAGAAAAGCAATCTCTGAAAGCGGAATTTCAATATGTATACTAAAAATCCGATGAACGATATATCTTTAATCCTCTACCGTCACTATATGACCCATATCTCAAAACTATTTTATAAAGCTTACACGATACAATCGAGACGGATATTTCATGTGTGCATTTCTACAAAATTAGGATAAACGTTATTTATTTATTTTTTATTTTAAACATAGATTCCTCTAAAAATATTTCTTTTACCATCGTGTACGAACAGCATTTTTTTCGAAACGGAAAAAAATATTTTATATATGTAATAAAAATAAAATCCGATGTATGAAAAACTTTATTGGATGAAAAGATATTTAGATACGTTATGTTGGTCAAAATTTATCCAAACATGTGCACACAGCTACTGAACCGCTCAAAAATTAATTCCAATTTTCCCGACGTCACATTGGTAAACAGAAAATGTTATTGAGATAAAATAATTAATTTTCTGGGCGTTGCGAATAATGATAAATTGTCTCGGCATAAATTATTTACTATATAAACCCTTATTGCGGTTTACCGTCCCTTATAATTATGATTGTGATGAAAAAAAAACCGAAAAAAAGATCAAACTTGTGCCTTTTTACTACCTCGAAAACTTTTCTCAGTTTTTCACAAATAATTGAAAAAAAATATAATATACATACAATCCTTGCTATATTTTTTATCTTCGAAATTAACTGTAATATTCGCGATATAAAAGCAAAACGAAAGAAAACGACTGATTCGATAATTCCTGTTAAATGACAGGAAGATCTCTTAATCTATCGCATCAGCTGTTATCTTGTTATCCAAGATAAAATCAGTCACTGCCAATGCATGGCAGAATTAATCGTGTCGTAGTAGAGGCGATCGATCGTTGATAATTTAGCCTCATGTACCATGGTGGTTAATCGTATGAGACGGGCAGGAAACAGTTTTAATGGAAAGAAACTACGTCACTACGCCGATAAATAGCGCTTACAGGATATCAATTTCCTCTACATTGGCAAAATTGCATCTTGCTTATCCAATTTATTGCGATTAAATTACATAAAACTGGTGACTTTACATGTAAAAAAATAAAATCAAAAGATACCACTTGTCTACATGAAATTACACTTTAGAGAAAATCAAAATTGTAAAATAAAATATTAGTAACTGTCTAATAATAATGTTCTAAACTTGCATAACTTTTAATGACACTATGCCATAAATCGATAAATTTGTCTCAACAGCAACTCTCTATCAAAGAAGATGAATAACAATATTTATAATTATTTGAATAAATAAAGAGATGATTTTGTAATATTATACAAATAAACTCGTCTTCGATATCTTTAATTATCTTCTGTTATTTTTTTATAATTGAAACATCAAATGTTTTAATGTTTTAATTAAATTTAAGCTATGTTTAAATTTTTAATTACACTTTAATAATTGCTATTGAAATACATTGAATTTAGAAGATGATAAAAAATTATTCAGGTTCTTAAAAATAACATACGATTCAATTTTTTAAATTAATTTTTAAAAAAGTAAAAAAAATTCTTAAAAACTTTTATCCTATTTTTGCGATACATCTTCGTGTAAATTTATCATTTCTTTTATTATACCATCAATAACGTTCTACTCCGTCTATTTCCCGAGTTTCTTGCGTGTTGCGATTTTTAAGACCAATCTCATCATTTTCTCGAGTATTGATCTCATAGTAGCCTTACGCTTCGTCTCGATGCGGAGGACTAGGATATTTTAGTTTAATCAAATTTGGCCAGTGTGATAGCTCGCGTTAATTATTGATTTATAGTTGACTTTTAACACGATTGATAAATTACCTTTGTTAATTTTTTCAATCCATAATTATATTTTAAAATATTTTAATCAATCTTCTTGTGACTTTTATTTATAAACTGACAATTTCTGCGCGATATATGTATGAAATTAAAAAAAAAATTCCAATCGCGTAAAAAAATATGATAGACTCAATTAAAAATTTTTTTTTCAATCGATGACTCGTAAATGAAGTGACTCGATAACTTTTTATGAACGATAGTCAGTCTTTTAGCTAACGCACGCTTTTCTCTTGTCAATTAATAAACTTTCTATGTAATTACTTAAATTCTTTTGTTTCTGTTGTTCGTAAACAAAGATGTTGACGCAAGCGAAGGAAAGAACACAATCTCCGTGAATGATTTCGATTGATCTTTTACACAGCAAAACATTTCGGAGAAGAAAATTCACGATCTTTCCCTTGGCTTAATCGTGGTTTCAGTCAGTGGAGTGTGTCAATGCATAGACAGACGTAGCGTTAAATCTGACGCGTGGCACATTATTAGAGATAAATTTTCGAAACATTTAATTATTTAATGCGCGCAAAACAATTTTACGAGAAAAGTTGCGAGTATTTATAGTAGTAATGATGCAATGAGTACAGCATTAGCTGAATATTAGCTGGATTTATTTATTTTATTGGCGGGAAATAACATCATGCGGGAATAACAAAAATAGTTTGTACGCTTAAAAGTTAAACTACTATGAAAATCTCTATAATTTTTGTTGGGCGTGAATATACGACATTAAAGGTTAAAAAAATCAACATTTGCAAGTTTAAGAAACATATGCGTATTATTTTGACACGCGTATGCACATGTACAAATAATAACTAACATATTATTTTCTCTCTTTTTTTCTTTTTGTGAATAAATATAAAAATTACAAAATTCAAATTCAGAAAAATTATTTATTTATTTCGATGTATATTTATGTATTTATTTTAATATTCATTCAAGATTTCTAGAAAATGTAAAGGTAAAAAAAAGTTAGTGAAGCAGCACAATTGTATTAATTTGCATGAGATGCCGTTTTATTGCTGATGAAAAACTAGAGGCACAGAGTAAATCTGTTAATTGGACGCGCTGCGCAATGAAGTCAATGATTTTATAAAATTTGCAAATGATACGTGATATGATACAAGCAAAAAAATATATTATCCTCTACGCTCTTTTTTGCGTACATTGAATCAATCAGATCTGAATAATTATTAATAATTGGTATCGTGATTGATATCGTGATCCACAAGCCACAAAGCCGACGATAATATTATAATATTATAATATTAAATAATTATAATATTAACTATAATTAATTATAATATTATAATTATAATTTACATCTCACATAGATCCTACAAATCGAGCATGTAAAAGGGACATTTATCGAAGAAACTAGTTCACACAATTGTCTATGTAATGGATATCTATTATTAACCGAACTATTATATCACACGGCAAAGTTCAGAGATACAATCGGAGTACGCTTTCTGAATAAACGGTATTATCTGAATGGAAAACGCTCACGTGTCAAAGTATGGTGACGTTGAACGCGAAAAGGCAACTTGATAAAATGTTGCTGGTCATTGCGATTCGATCGTTACGCGTTCTTACAGTCTCTTGGACCTCTGCGCCTCGGATGTGCGATTATTTCGTTCGCGTGCGTGGCACTTCGCGAGCTCACTTATCGATAACATAAGGTCTATTTCTTTAAAATTAAAATAAAATATATAATTAAAATAATAATATATACATATACAAATGTATAACATATATAATTAAAATTATATATATATATATATATATATATATAATTGTTATATATATATATATATATAATTGTTATATATATATATATATATATATAATAATTAAATACATATAACAATTATATAACAATCTATAATTAGACATTGAAAGAAGGAAAAATGGAAAATTGAATTGAAGTACAATGAAGCATTTGGCGAAATGTATTCAATGATCGAGTAATAATATTCCGAATAAAATTACTCGCGTTTCCTCCTCGGTGAAGCATGAAAATCGACGATTTTTCAGCGGACTCGGACAAATAATCGTCGTCACTCACCGGTCCTAGATTGACGAAGCCATTTCTCAGCGCTACGCGATCGGCTACGTGCCTCTCCGCTGGCTGTCGCATCCTCACCAGGAACGTGTTGGTAAAGACCTCGGCGGTCGTCGTGCCGGCGAGGAGGAAGAGCGCGATCACCGCGAGTGGTAGCATCGTGACGAGAGGTGACCGGCGAAATACGTCCAGGTCGTACTTCGCATTCGCGGATTCGGGGATACTGGACTGCACTCGAGGTACTCGGTTACTCGAGGGTACGCGACGGTACTACGATCTTCGTGGCGGTGGTGGCGGCATCGGCGTCGGCGTCGGCGTCGTCGGCGTCGGCGTCGGCGTCAGCGTCGGCGTCGACGGTGGCGGAGATGGCAGTTGGCTCACGAATGGCGCGGATCGACGAGGAGTAGAATAAATCCTCTTCCTTTTTCTTCCGCGACGATCCCTGATGATGGAGAACGTTCCTCGACGCTACAACGCGGCAGATTCATCCAACGCAAGGGGAAAAAACGCGCGATGCCACCGATGGACAGGAGCAGAATCCATATCGTTCGAATAGAGAGATACCAAGTGGGTATCAAGAGTAAAAAAAAGGGAGAAAAAGAATTGATAAATTGTTACGTAAACGCGTAAGTTTTATGGGAAAAGAAAAATCCAGGGGAAAATCGAAGGGGAAAAAGCTTTTTTTTATAATTCTTTTTGTAAGATAAGAATATTCTTGTCACGGATACATTATTCGAATAAAGGGAAAATGAAGAATGTAACTGTCGAAAAAAATTTGCGTACGAAAGGAGACTCAAAGTGCGTAACCGTGTCGTGTAGAACAACGAAGCGGGCAGGTGAAAAGCCTTTGCGTGACGTCATCCAATATATTGATTAAAATGACGTCGCGAGCGACAAATTTGTGACAGTCGCGCGTGCGCAAATCTCAAGAATAATCGCTTAAATGTGTAGTATATCGACCTGACAATTGTTTTAATAGCTCACATAGTATATGTTCATAAAAGTTTCACGCAGGAGACATTTATGAAAGCAACATATGTTACTTGGAAACTAATAAATAGCAATTATAGATTTTTCGTAAATGTTATAGGTCTTCTAAAAAATGCACCTTTTTGTCTATAATATAATTTTAAAAAAACTAGCGCTTGGTGAAAAATACATAGTGTTACGTTTTTTTACAAAATATAATTTCTTATAAATATATGTATATTATATATAACAAATTATATTTCTAATATACATATGTATTTATAAGAAATTATATTTACAAAATTTTAATTTCTTCTTAGATATGCATATATATATATAATAAAATTATTTTAGAGATTGAAGAAAATTATATGAAAAAAAACTTCTATTTTTTTTCACGAGTTTCTTAAATATATATATTTCTTCTCACATATATATAAATATTATATCCCATGTTTTATATAGTAAATATCTTGAAAAAATTTTAATAAACGACAAATTAGCTACAAAAGATTATAATGTCACATATACATGTGGATATAAGTCAATTGTTAAAATTAACGATATAAAACAAAACATATATATTCGGATGGAGTGAGAAAAATGTATCTCTTATAATATATAAAAGAAGAGATAAATATATATGAAGGGAAAAAATATAAACTTTAATATATTTATATGTAAACCTTAATACATTTTATATGTAATATATTTACATGTAAATGCGTTATAAATGTGCTCATAAAATGAATTTAATAATTATGTTTCGCAAACATAAAAGAGAATGATTAAGCATAAAAAAAGTTAAACGCTATACGTATTACCGACAAGATGGCGCACATTCCAACACATACAATTTCTGTGCTATCAGAGTACATATATAGAATATATGTTTATATATAATATACATATATATGTTAGAATGTATACGTATACAGAATCACAATTATATAATTCAATAAAAAAAAACACAAAAATAAACATTTTTAAAAATAATTTTAAAATAAAAAATATTCTTTTTAAAGAATATGATTTCGGCTTTTAAATTATTGTACCACAATTTTAAATTTTGTAGTTAAAATTGCAAAAATTTATTTAACTTGTTATAACTATGGCAATATTTATGTGACAAATCGAAGTTTTGATCAAAATTAAATATAAAAATAAATTATGTTGTTAAAATTTTTAACTTTCAATATAAGTGAATTATTTTGGTTGCAGTTAATAAAATATTTATTTTTAAACATATATAGAATTTATTGCGGAAAGATTTATTAATCTTCTTATGTTTATTCAAACTTAAGAATTTTTTAGAATATTCACTAAATTCAAATCTGATTTTACAATTAACAAAAATAATTAGAATGTCTAATTAAAAATGTTTGAATTTTTTATATACATTTAAAACTTATTAATCTTAATATTAGTTTATATTTAATGAATATAAATAAATTCTAGTTTAAATAAATACAATTGAAAATTGTTCGTATTCAATGTCAAAAGGCTGTAGGAAATAACTTTCTTGTGTTCGAAAAAAAAATTATCTTTTGTTGTATTATATTAGGTATGTATATTTTATACCTGTTTACTTCATAAGTTTTTATTGAATATCATGATGTCATAAAAAATTCACAAATTTTGATAAAATTCTAAAATAATTTATATAAATCGCAATTTCGATATATCAGATTATATGTTTGAAAAATGATCTATTATTGATCATATGTATAATTTGATAAAATTAGACATCTAGTCAAAATAGAAAACATTCTATCATAAAAAAATGATAGAAAATAATTTAAATTTATAAAAAAAACTTATTCTTTTTTTTTATTTTCAGAAATAAAATTCGTTTTTATCTGTATTTATAATCTAAAAAAAAAAATTATAATTTTTAAAATAAAATTTTTAAAATTATAAAGATATTTAGATAATTATTTAAAAGTATAATATAAAATATAATTTTTTTAATGTAACTATTAATAATGCTAAAAATCGTTACTGCGCAATCATTAAGGAACAAAATTTTTAAGAAACATATTACATCCTTGAAAATTTTCAAATATATAGATAACTCAAATGTATATTTTCTATATATAATTATTATAAATATTATGCTGTTATAATTATAAATATATTTATGGAACTCTTTTTTTAAAATATTTTGTACAATGTAACAATAATGAATGATTAATATGATGATAATGATATATAACAATGACGATCACAGAATGAGAATAATTTCGTCGGCGAAACGATATATAGGATTATACATAATTAAGAAAGTCGTATATCACTTTCGAGCAACGAGTAGACAATAGAAGATAAGGCACTATTTCTTCACCTATTAATGTTATTTGTAATCTTCATTTCGGCGTACATTTTTTTTTTCGCTTCGAGCTTCATTACAGCCTGCAATCTCTTTCTTTCAATTTCTTCTTTTGAACATCGAGCCGGCTGCGAACCAGTCTTTGATATTTCTTTTGTATCGGTTTTCATATTACCAGTGGAATGGTGTCTAACGAAATGATTACCACCTTCTTTTACCATGCACCTGTTAACATCGGACCCATACGTTCGAGCCGCATCGCGCATTAACGAAATTGCACTATTCTCAACTTTACAATTTGTAACAATCGGATTTGTACTTACGGAGGCACGTGTGACACTTGTACATGTTATCGTCGAACTTTTGGTTGGATTTAAGTGTATCATAGCTCTCATTGGATTTGCTTTATCCTTAGTGTTTGTAACTGTGCTCTGATTAATTAATTTATCAGATAAACTTTTAGTCTTAAAAAACTTCTTATCTGCTGACAAGTTAGTACTAGATGTTCCACCTTTCACCGTAGATTTGGAGGAGTTAGTTTCCAATTTTAATGGTGCACGAGTCAAATGTTCATAATTAACTTTAGATTTTGCACTACTGTTTTCATGAACCAAAGAATCAAACATTGTTGGTAATTTTTCTTCCTCGATACAGGCTGCTAAACAATCATCAAAAGAATCATCAGGAAAGTCAAATGATTTTATGGGTTTATTTTTTGATAATTTCCTATCTTCGCACAGATTTCTAATACTAGAATGTATCATGTTATCATCACTTGGACACGATTTATAAAAGTTTTTGTTTATTTGCCCTGTGATGTGTATATTAGAATCTGAATTCCTTTTTAACGATAAATTTGAATATGTCTTTAATGTATTATTATTATTTGTACTTCTATGGAAAATATTTTCAGTTGGCGATTCTTTAATATTTTCATTGGAAGTAGATTGTACAGTATTTTTATTGGATACACTATTTACACAAGGTATTTGAGACAATTCTCCTTTCTTGACACTTGATTCTGAATGTGTAGAATTTCCTTTGTCTATAATGGAATTTAATTTCTCTTCCAATTCTTGAGTCGCATCATCTGTCCAATCATCAAATAAATCATCACAATTTAATTTCTCTTCGAATTCTTGAGTCGCACCATCTATCCAATCATCAAATAAATCATCACAATTTTCTTTAATAACGTTACTACAGTCATTTACTTCTCCAATAGAATTCTGCTTATTACCTTCATTTATTGATATTTCTTCTTTATAGCGTGTATCTGCTAAGATAAGCTCTTCTTTCTCGGCTTGATTATTTGAATGATCCTGGTCATTGTGTTTTATAACACTCATTTTTTTAGTTAATGCTTGCAACTCAGCTGCAAATTGTCCAATGTTTTCTATGTTTTCCATATTAATGGTCTTTCTTTTAAGTGGCTTGTACAATAAAGGTGAATCCGAGTTCCTCTTTTTGTGTAACAGCTTAGTTCCTTTAGGCGTCTCACAATGAACGTTTTGTCTTTTATTTTTACTTTCAGGAGTTTTCTTCTGAGAATTATGCCAATCCCATGCAACCTCATTACCACCCTCCTGTGTACATGGAAGTAAAAGTGGACTTTGGTAATGATTAGGCTCTAGTGCTTCTTCGGCATTGTTTGCATTCTGTCTGCTTGTAACTGGTGTACTATGATTGGAAACTGGAAATTCATCATATTTTTGAGTAGAATTTTTATTAGTCTCATCTATTTTCTCATTCGTCGTCACATTTTCTGCAAATGAATGATATATTATACATTATACTTTACATATTTTAATAATGTAACAAGAGATTGATATAATCAAAGAAATATAGTAACAAAATTACCTTCTCTCGCATTCCAATGTCTTTTATCTTTTTGAAATCTTACACATCTCATCATTGATTTTTTCTTGAGGCTGTTTTATAATTTTCAAATTTCACGACAATAAAATTCCTTCAACAGTAGATCATCAAATTCCTCGTTCAATATTAAATCATTAATCTTAACCTACACAGTAGGGCGACAAAAAGATTGACAGAAACTTTCTTTGAACGAGTTTCTTTCAATAAATTTTAATAAATGTAACTTGTAATAATTAAATTCACTTGAATAAGTATTCAATCAATATCGATTATTCATGTTTAAGGAGCGGAAATGGGTATATTTCATTTAATCGTACTTGGCGTTACAAATGTTGCGACAGAGAAGGGAGAAATTTCGCGCAACACACGTAGTAATACATACAAACGTTAGGAAAGTAGATACACCTCAGAGTACATTATTGTTGAGTATTGAATATTGCTATTTTCGCTTTGTCGCATATTTCATTGCAAAAAAAGAATCATTAGATCTCTTGAAAAAATGAAAAATTTTAATGTGAAATTAATATGCATGTTATATACTATACATATATATAATACATATATATATATATATATGTGTGTGTGTGTGTATTATATAATAAATTAGAAATTATTTAAATTAAATTCAGATATGTATTTATATTTGATATTAATATAACATAAATCAAGATGAAAAATAATAACAACGACGCACTTCACTTTTACGTACGAAATTCTGTCAAAAAGATTTGTATTATAATTTTAATTGTTTAACAATGGAATAATTCTTTACGATAAATTCACAAATAATTTTCTTTTCATACGAAGACTAAATTAAAAACATTATTCGAAAAAAAAATGTTAATTTACACAAGAATAAATTTCACTTACAATATTATTCAAATCATACGTTCCTGAAAATTATTACTGCGCGATAAACATGGCTCCTCTCAAGATGCCATTACATTTGACGTGCGATAATTTTTGTCAAACGTATTCATTGGTTAACGTTATAAGAAACTTTCGAAACTCTAGATAGTCTCTATCTTGTAGCCAATAATATTCGACAAGATCGTCGTACGACAAATGTAGTGGCACTTTAATAAGACATTGGATGAGAACATCTGCGCATAAATTTCACGGTATTTGTGTTACGCATATTTGTCTGTGTCTGCACGCAACGTTTACATAAATAGAGATATATACAGGTTATGTATGTATGAGAATTTATATATATATTATATGTATATAGTTTCATGTTTAAATTTTGCGTATGCATTAATGTGCGCATAAACGACGTGAACAATGGAAGTAACTTGTTTGAGTAAGTAAGCGAGGATCCTTAATAAATACTATAAACTTTATTTCTTTACGAATTATTTTCTCGCTCTTTTCACTTAATCAAATGTAACCTCCCTTTTCTAGACTTTCAGGATGTGTTATCTGAATTAGATAGCATCATACAAAATGCTACTTTTCTCAGTATCGATGGTGAATTTACCGGCCTTAATTCAGGCCCAGATGCTGGTCCCTTTGATACCCCAGCTCAATATTACGCGAAGCTTCGAGCAGGATCCATGGATTTCCTGCTTGTACAGTTTGGTTTGTCCACCTTCACATATGACTCACAAACTGACAAGTAGGATATTATTTTTTTAATATTTTAAATATTATTTAATTAAACTGTGTTAATAATTTAATTAAAGGAATATATAGTTTAAGAGAATATATATATATATAGGAATGAATTAAATCGATAACGAGACATCTTTCTTCTTTTAGATATTCTCAACGTTCTTACAATTTTTATGTGTTTCCCAAACCTTTGAATCGTCACGCACCGGATTGCAGATTTATGTGTCAGACATCTTCAATAGCCTTTCTGGCGAATCAAGATTTTGACTTCAACAAACTTTTCAAGTATGGCATACCATATCTCAGTGCGACTGAAGAAGAGAAACTTGTTAAACGCCTGGAAGAGAAACAAAAAATCAAAGAAGAGTACAATCAAGATTTGATTCCGATATCGGATAATGACAAACCTCAAATAGAGGAAATATGGTAACTATCTTTTTCAATTCAGAGAAGATGTTACATTAAAATTGCAATCACATACATTATTCATCAGTAAGTACATAACATGTAAATTTTAGTTCTAGAATAGAAGATTTTCTTGCATCGGATGCAGAAGAAATAACGATAGACAAATGTAATGCATTTATGAGACGACTGGTATATCAGGAAGCCAAAATTAGGTGGCCCAACAAAGTGAGAGTTGAAAGTAAAGTTGAAAATACATGGCACTGTCTTTCTATACAGAAAGCAGGCACCAAAGAGGAAGAGGAGGAAAAAGAGAATCAAAAACGTGAAAAAGAGAAATTGGAAATGAAACAGGCTGTAGGATTCAGCAGTCTTTTGAAAAAGATTGTAGAATCTGTAAGTATATATTTAACATATGTGTATATATGTGTATACAACACACACACACTATATATATATATATATATATATATATATATGTTTTATTTACATATATGGATATGCAAAATTATCTTACAAGCAATTTTATAAGCATTATAAGAAAAAATTTTTCAAAAATTGTTTCAAAAAGTGATGTTATATAGTTAGTTTTAGTTTAGTACAAACAATTCTTTCATATCTTTACTTCATAAGAAATAATTATACATATCCACTTAAATTATCCATTTCAATCATTAATATAATACAAAAATTATTATTGTTTCTTTTCTTTTTTAAATTATAACTTTATATGCAACATTTTGCCATATTTCTTAAAAAAATAGACACTCGAAAAAGAAATACAAATATATAACGTTTACTAATTATTGTAATTGTATGTAATGTTTAATTTATTTCAATTTTTTATTTTAGGAAAAGATAATAGTAGGTCATAATATGTTACTAGATCTATGTCACATTGTACATCAATTTTTTACACCTTTGCCAAATGATTACATAGAATTCAAAAATTTGATTCATAACTTATTTCCTAGGTAAGATGCACATATTTATATTCCTTGTTATCAAATAAAAAAATATTTTAATTCTCTAAATGTTATTTTCTAGTTTCTCTATAGATAAAGAGATATTATGAAAAATTATTTAAAGATAATATTGTTTATGTATATGTGTGAAATTTTTCGAAAAGACTTATCTTTTCTTTTTTTCTTTTAGTTTATTGGACACAAAAGTTATTTGCCAATCACAACAATTTAAAGAACATGTAACATCGTCGAATTTGAATGTATTATTAGACATTATGAGTAAATCTCCATTCTCTATTCCTGATGTGGAACCTGTGGAAGGATATAGTTATTCAATATCAACGGAAAAATCACATGAAGCAGGATACGATGCGTACATTACCGGATTATGCTTTATTGCATTATCTAATTATCTTGGTCAGTAATTACATCAGGTACAAATATCAATCACGATGAGTAATATTTTCTTTGTCAATATTATCGATCATTTACAAAAATAATCAGTTCAAGTAAAAGAAATATATTTTGTACAACAAAAAGTATATGTTTCTTATATCAATTTGCTTATATGAATGGATAAATGTATTAGTTATGAATAATCGCTTTGTTTAAATTTCTTGACTTTTGCCAATAAATATATATTAAATTATTGTTATTTTAGGCACATTGCAGAAGTCTAAAAATGCCACAGTACTAGCGGATTCTCCTTTGCTTAATCCTTTTCTTAATAAGTGAGTATTACATATATCAGAAGCTCTGAATAATATCTCATTTTTTATTCTTAAAAATCTCATATAATTGTTATTGATTTTTTTATAATCTAATTATTTTCTTTTTTTCTTCATTTTATAGACTTCCAATTGCAAGACTGAAAGACTTCTCATATGTGAATTTAGTAGGAAAAGATCGTAAGCATATCTTATTTAAAAAATTAGAATATTATATGTAAGTGTATATGCTCTCATTATTCAAATTAAAAGTATTATTTAAATTAATAAAATCAAAGAGGAAGAGAGAAGGAGATATTATCTTTATTTAGAGTAAATTTCAGAGAGAAATTGCTTACTGATATAAATAATATAATTTTTTTTTCTTTTAAGTAATATAAGTAATATAATTAATATAATTTAAATAATATAAGTAAAATAATTTTTTTCTCTAGCAAATCCTAGCAGAGATCACGTATTTCACATAACATTCCCAAAAGAATGGAAACACACGGATATAAGTCAACTTTTTAATCCATTTGGTAAGTATTGCATCGATACAAATAAACGGAATTAACGTTTAAATTAATTTTTATATGACCATTTTTGTTTACAGGTGGTGGTTATATTTCATGGTTATCAGACACGTCCGCATACATAGGTTTGTACCGTCGCGATCAGGCCAGTGTTGTGATGCAGACTTTAGCTAAACAGACTATCTGCAAAATACAAAAATATTCAAACCATCAAGCCTCCTTACAGACCGACGTTTCTCTCGAGGATCGTAAACGGAAATTGTCATCACCTGAGTGAGTTATAAGGATATACATTATATCACAGATTTTAATGCAAACCATTTGGTACACGATGAAATCAAATTATCGGATACTCCGGAATACATCGAGACAATTTTATTCAACAAAATTGATATTTTTAAATGTGACATTTTCTGCTTTTAAATTTCCCATAACTCGGTTGGGAAATACAGTTAGCATTTTCTCATATTTAAAAATACCGATTTATACGCATGAGTCGTATAAAATCTCTGTGATAAATAAATGTGTACGTTTGCAAAATGTGCAATCTCGAAAATCGCACACATTGGAACAAAAATGAATAGTCTCCATCGTAATTTATTTTCTGCCGCGAGCTATCACGTTCAGTGCGAGATATATTAAACGCACGGATGAATAACGCGTTATAGCTCTGGTATGATCTTCTCAAGACGAAAAAGAGAGAGAAAGGGATAAGACCTTAGGCGGCCTCTCCTAGGATTTCCTGTACACGAGAGATTTGCATAGGGCTGTAGACCTTGTTCTGAATTAATGCACGCGACGCTCGCTACAGGCCTATCTCGTCTTCTTGCTCTTTTCCTTTTCCCTTTCCCCTTCTGCTTCCCTTCACCCTACTTACTTTGCCTCTTCCTCTTCTTCCTTCATGGTCCGGTTTGTGCGAAGTACCGCCGTCCTGCGAGCAACTAATATGTTTTATGGAAATTGTATTAAACGATGTGGAAAGTCTGAATTGTTTAAAAAATTGTTTTTTTATTTGTACTTTTTCTATGTTTTATTTTATTTAAAAAGTCATTTATTTTATATATTAAGGAATAAAAATATATAATTATTATTAATATAAAAAATTTAGTTGTATAAATTGCAATTATTTTTATTCCTTCTAAAATTTCTAATTAATATAAAATTAGAAATTAATGAAAAATTTAAAAGGATATTATCAGTTATCAAAATCGTATTATATTTATAGGATGTTTTGGAAAAAAAATTATTCTTCAAATAGCAATAAATAACTAATCATGCATTTAAAGCTGCGTTTATGAGAGAAAATCTTTAATAGGTAACTATGGTTGTGTGCCGTGATCAATGTATCCAAGCACATGTTCCAATCAGCTGTCGTTAGCTGCGATCTTCGTTTACTGAACACGGCGTGTATATTTTTTGTAACCAACTACAGTCTTCCATCACATTGTAGTTACAACATTGCTCTTGCCGGGTAACACGATATTAATGAATCACCCGTGTGCTCGTAATTACTGCGCTCGTAAATTCCCTTTGCTATGTCACATGCATTTTCATGTGATACAAACATTAGATGATGAAGAAGCTATGTCACCTGAGACAAATTATATTTCTAAGTATAGCGAAATATAATTATTTTAAGGATACGAAATTTATATTACACTGATTTAAATTGACGTAAATTCACCGACAGAAACCTAAAATTTATAATCTTAATAACATTCAATAAAAAGTACAATGAACAATAAAATCATATCCGAATAAAAATTATACTAATTTATAAATTATCTTTTTTATATATATAAATCTTATTAAATAATATAAATTATAATAAACTATAAAAAATTATTAGAAGAAAACTTGTTAATAAAGTATTAATAAAAATGCAAAACCTTTTTAAATAAATATTTTTAAATTAAAATCTTTTTAAATTATTTTTCTCTTCAAAAGAAAGCCGAAGTATATATTATTTTTTAGCCGCGCTATTGCGAAATAAGATACCTTCCAACTCGACAATAAAATTAAATCTAATGAGAAACGAAAATCTTTAATTTATTGATGAGAACGTAATCGAGAAAGAGAGAAGTTTCGATCAATCATGCATTATTGACATCGCATACATTATTCTCGAGAGAAATTTACTCAATACGCACGTGTCCGAGTTCGCGGAGCTATCGTTGCAATTTATGAATACGCAATATCTCGTCTGTGTTCGCGTTATACACGTGTGTATTCATGTAAATATAGAACCAATTGAAATAAAAAAAAACTAGAGATAATCTCTAGTGAATGAGACACAAGTTTGTCGTGTATGCAATTATTGACATCTATAAATTGATTTATCGTGTATGAAATGTGTTATTACACATTTACCGTAGGCGCACTAAAATGAAATTCATCCTCGTGACATAAAAAATTTATCGTTTTGTAGGAATACGGCCGTGAAAGGTAACGGAAAATCGACCACTAATGGAACGAATGCACCTGAAGATGGATGGCAAGTTGCTACTGGTAAGTGTTGTACATTTTTTATTTTTTTTATCTTTGCATTAATTAATATTCCGATTTTTGTTTTATGTATAAAAGGTAAAAGACGCAAGAAACGTAAAGATCAAGTGGCAAGTGGTGCAGCAAACAAAAAGGCTTTCGCAGAAGATAATTCTTGGAATTAGCTGCAGGAGAATTTTGACTCTACGACTAAGAAAATGACA
Organism: Camponotus fellah; assembly: GCA_030586385.1. Taxonomy (NCBI): domain Eukaryota; kingdom Metazoa; phylum Arthropoda; class Insecta; order Hymenoptera; family Formicidae; genus Camponotus; species Camponotus fellah. Next base: position 92,973 of record JAPIVC010000272.1, on the reverse strand, counting down.
TCAAATGTATACGCAAACATTCGAAAAATAACGAGATGTTCTAAATATCAAAAAATATTTCGATTTTGGATCATGGAAAGATCTTTATGTTGACTATTAACAAATGTCAACCCCATGTGTATATCATTATTGAAATATTTATAAATAAAAAAAAAGATATTAATAAATCATTTATTTATCTGGTAACATGTTTACATGTGTATCTATTAATGTAATCACATTTCTTATATTTATATTATTATAGCTGAGAAAAGAAAAACAATTTGCTCTATATAGTTTGATTTTCTATAGGTTTTATTAAACTGCTGTTCATTTCATTTTATTCTTTATTTCTTATATTTTTTCCTTTACAAAACTTAACAATTGCAAAAAATCGTTATGCTTGTAAATTTTCACAGATATATGATTATTTCTCAAGTTTGTATTTTCTCTTAAGTATATAAATTTCATTAGTTTCGCAGGTCAACTTTGCAATGTTATATTTGATACATTGTAATAGGTGGTACATACATCTAACCGATAATTTTAAATAATATATTGACAGTTTTTCAACTAGCATTTGTGACTCGGTTGGCATTTAAGAAAGTATATTTTTGGCTGACACTTCAGTAGATAAACAGAATCGATGAGGTATGCGTCGTTCGATCAAAGTCATAAGGTAACAATCTTAGCAAAAGAAACGAGATACTGTGATACATTACATACGCAAAAATAAAATATTGTAAGTGAAATGTTTTAGAATTTTAAAACTTTATTCTCGCATAAGAGAGATTAGATTTGTTCGTTAAATATTATATCTTAAAAATCTGAATTCCTCAATTGTAATAAAAATATCTGAAATTAATAGTTGCAGAGATATAATTTTGTAAGAATTTATAAATTGTTTTATGTAATTATTAAACACATGATAAATAATTCACATTTTATCAACGGATAAGTGACTTAGAATATAATCTCATTATGGATTTTTTTAAATTTACATCTACCGGCTTAAATCTAATATGAATTGTATCAATATCAATTAATGTCAATATATTATAACGCAATATTTTTTATCAAATATTTTTCATGTTCCAATTTTAGCTAAGTTTAAAAATTGAATAATACAATTATGATGATATTAATAATATATTTGTTTTATATTATAGAAAGATGAATAGATTGATGGATATCGAGGAACAAAGTCAAGGTGCATCCAATGATACCCCCTTGCGCGGATATCATCCGAGATTTCGCAGAACAGAGCAGTTGGATATTACAAAACCGGTGAGTCCGATAATACCATCTTCCTTGTAAATTTCTTCTCCAGATTGATGCAATGCGTTGGACTCCTTTGGGATTTCCAAGGGCATTGCGTTCATTGTATATCGAGGCACATGCCGCATAGAAACCCCAAAGCTGCCTCAACAAATTAGCCTGCGTCTCATATTTCGCAATTTTTAAATCGATATTAACTTTTTATGTCGATATTTTCCAACAGATTTTATAATGCGTTATGACATAAAACTGCAATGTATCCTATAATTAACAGTGAGATGTAAAAAAATAAAGCTATTAAATTTTAAATTATATTTAATAAGCGAGCGATACAATTAATTACCGGTATTTCCTGATTGATATAGCGATAAATAATAATTAAGTTTATTTCGAGCTTTCTCATTTTTTAAACAACCGTGCACATAATCACGATTTCACCAATATTAATCCATCTTTGTTAATAAATTCGCAATTTAAATCATTGTTAATTTAACGATCCTCGTGTATTTTTGTTTCGGAAAAAGGTCAAGTTTATTTCGTTTCGGAGAAATTGTAGAGCGCAAAAAAATCAACAAACAAAGACAGTTAGGAAACGCGAGGATTGACGGTTAGTAATTGCTGCGTGAATTATTAATTACGATTAGATTTATTGTATCAATATTTTATCTTCGATCGTCTCGCTGTAAATGATCGATTATATATTATACACATGATTGAATACACATATATACTAAGGGATGATGGCTGAGAGAGATGAGAGATCATAATTTTAAAATATTAAAATATTATTTAATAAAATATTAAAATATTATTTAATAAAATATTTTCAAGAATTATAAAGTTAACACATATAAGACACGTATAACACATATTGTTTCTTCTCTCATATATTTATCTAGATATACTTTATATTATTTTCATAAATTATGAGATGACATATTCTATATTTTGTTACAATTTGTCGAGTGAATTTTTTTTTAAATTAATATTGTATAGATGAGAAGATAGAGTGCGGCACTCTTCAAAGACAAATCATCCGTATGATTGTAAAAATCCAAAATGGATATCTTTCTCAGTTATAATACCCTTACTCCCAAGATGCGACACGTGACATGAGAGAGCGACTTTAATAGCCTATAGAGGTGGACGTATATTTATTGCGTAATTAAAAGGCTTAAGTTACCATCATTCATTTCGAAGAGATGGACGTCTCGCTTTAAGAGTTAATCGAATATTCCGCCGACGTTCCCTTTCGATCGGCCGGTGAGGTGGTCGTCCCGCTTAGGCCGAGAATAACTTGGGACTTAGCAGGCCAGTAGGATTCAAACGCAGCCACCACAGGACCACTAAGGCCCAAATCATCCCCAACATTTCTCGGTCTTAATCCGCCGCGTGAGACGTGGCATCTGAAAATATTTCAAAAATAATTATTGACTCATTTTTTGCTATTCGCAAAATATTTTCGAGAATTTTATTATGCTCGTCATTTCTTTTATAGACTTTTAATTGATGGAAATTATATTATACAAATTGACAATTAAGAAATATTAAAATTATATTCGCGGCTGCTATTATATTTAAGAATAAATGGGTAGAATTAAAAAGGCAAATTATTTTAAATGCAGGAAGTTGATCAACTTATCGATTTACAGTATAAAAATTAGATAAAGCAAGTTGATGATCAAATTTTAGAATTGAAAAAAATATATATAAAAGCAATAGAGAGGGCAAAATTTGATTATCAAATTACTTTGTATAATTTTTGTATTATATGTTTGAAAAAATTGATACAGGTTTCTTTCAAATTTTTTTTTAATTCTACCTTATTTTTAAATATGGGCGAATAATTTCAAGCAACTTTCTAGTTATCATTCCACTATTAGATATATAACTTTATTAATATTAAAAAATTTTTATATATACGAAGTACGAAATCATTGAATGTCTTTTTAATAATAGATAAACTAATTTTTTTAATAACAGACTAACTAGTATTTAGATTTCTACTCAACGAAAAATCATTTTTTGCTATTAAATGTTTTTATAATATATAATATAACTAAATATTAAATTAAAATTCTATTAAAATAAACTCTTCCTGAAATTAAGTAAAGAATCTAGCTTTGTTAATTCTGTAATTTTACAAAATGCTTAGCCTTTTTTCTTTTCATTTCTTTTCTTCAAAAATTATGCTCGAATTGACCAGAAAATCTGTTATTAAAAGGATATTCGATTTGAAATACTCTGTATTTATAATTTATAATTACGTAATCTTAGAATTATTACTTTAGATTTTATAAACACTTGAAAAAATGTTTGTAAATTTCGTCATTTATAAGCCATTAATTTTTTTATATAAAATATATATTTATATTTATATATATAGTATTAAATATAAGTTATATATAATTTTACAAACGTTCTAAAAAATTTAGAGTACATTTAGCAAACAAATTTTTAGAAAAAAATCTTTAAAAAAGTGAAAAATCGAGCTACTTTTTTAACCCGATCTTTTTTATGACTTCCGCAAAGGGACGTGGGACGTTTTTGCTGATTTATTATGTATTAAAATGCGTCGGAAGCGCTTAACAACCGTCCGTCGGCCTCGAGATTCTGTTCGCCTCATTCATTACGTTAAGTACCAGAAGTGCATCTAGTCATCCTCAGTGATTTTATGCACGCCATGAAATAACGGGTGTGCCGGAAATGTTGTCGAGAGAACGAGATAAAAGGTGACTGCGTGAAGATGCACACGAGATATTCGCGGTCGGTATTTGCGAAATAAACAAGACGAAATACCCAGTTTGAGTTTTTCATGTCATTACAACCTCATTGGCGAACATGAAAGATTGAAAATGAAAGAATGTAATTCATTAAATCTTCTGCTTAATCAATTAAAAAGATAATTCACGTGCATTTTCTCATTTATTCATGAAATTTCATTAAATATATTAATTACTGATTATATATTTATTTTGAAACTTATTCATTTTATTATATTGTAAATTCGTTGTTTGTGGTAAAAATATTTACGTATTTCATTCGAATTAATTGCATATGTATTTGAATTATCGCTTAATATACAAAAAGAGATAAAAAAGTTAGGCACAAAAACTAGGTAGTTCGTGCAATTGAACAAGCCTATATATATGTGTTTAAAATCCTTGTAATATAAATTTTTAATTTAAATTTTATTTTAAATATATTAATCAACATATATAATTATTTGCAAAGAGTAGGGATCTGTAAACATTTAGCAAACTTTTGTCGATTTATAAAAATGTTTAGCTTAAACTGAGTATCCAAAATATTGACAATTAAAGAGATAAAGTAATGTGAGATATCACGCGCTTTAATGAGTTTATAAAATAATCTTCAAATGAAATTTACTTTCTTAATAAATTCGTACAATCTATTTAAAAAAAAAAACATTTATCCTGAAAAATACTTAAAAGGTGTGTCTTGAGTTATAAATCATCTGTACAATCAATCTCAATATTCTAATAAGCATGATTAAAGCGAGCTTGATGTTTTCCGCCATTTTGTGGCCTAAAATCTGTGGCAACTTGTTCTCGAATCCAATGAAATTTCTTGAAAAAACAATCAAGATACTCGAAAGCGACTAGAGGCATCACAAGCGGATGAGTCGAGCGGTTAATTTCCGAGATCACCTATCCCGCGCGTACGATCGAATTCTGAAATTAGTGTGTAAATGGGACGGGCAAATCGATGGCCGAGCGACGTGTCGGTCCGCATTCCCGACGGATAATAGTCGTCGCGCTGATTCGCGTGGGCGTCTCGCGCGAGGCGAGGGTCTCGCGCGCGCATAATGTCCATGTGGGCTACCGTGTGCGACTCTTTCGCGCAATTTACAATTCAATTTATACACGCGGGACGAGTACTTTGGAAACCGGAATTAGTCCGGCGGAATCGTTCCCGGGGGAATATAAAATCGCCTCCATCGGCGATAAACAACGATCAAATAAGCCGACGATTCCGAAGCCGGCTCCGTCCGTCCCTGCTTACGACGTCCTTGACGTACGAAACGAGGAAAAATTGCGCGCGGGGGCATCCGCGGGGGATGAAATCGATGTCGGGCATGTGGTGAGCGAAGAGCATCGTTCACGGATCAACGTTCTCGCGTTGAAGAGCGAAACCCTTGATCCGGCCGATGCGTTCGTCGCGTTCTCTATACTCACTCGCTCTCTCCTCTCCTCTCCTCTCCTGGCTGCGCCGCGGCGCGTGCACGTGCGATGCATCGACGTGCTTCCGCGTCTTGTACGCAGGTGCGAGGCGCGCATCGTCGAGCTCTCATTTCGTCGTCGTGCTCGACGCTCGATGCCTCGACGTCCCGCGAGACGAAGGAAACCGCGGCGGAAGTAAGGACGGGAGGAGGGCGGGGAGGGGCAGGAGAAGAAACTCGCGCGGAGACGTATGTATATTAAAGCCTCCGGACGCGCGGCCGAGACGAGACGAGACGAGACGATGACGCGGTTTCTCTCCTCGCGCGGAGAGACACGCACACCACTGATCCCGGGTCCGGAACTTTTTCGACGCCGCGCCGCGCCACGCACGCACAATATTTTTGCGCCGCGTGCGTACGTGCGTGCGTGCGTGCATGCGTGCCGTGCGTACGTACGTACTGTCCGTCTCTTTTTTCGACCTCTCCCGATGATGGAGGGAGAGAGCGGAAAATCGATCGAGCTACGACCCTTCTTCTTTTACCGAGCCTCGATAGCAGAAAAGTGGCGGACCACACCCTACGACCTATCGTGACGCTTTGCCGAACGACCGACCAGTCAGGCTTCGTCTTTCCGGACCTAAGGGTGGACCCTTCGCCCTTTGTGAATTCAGCCGCCTAGGCTAGGACGGGGGTTGAGAACCGGAGGAGGCATGGTTACGCCGCGTAAAGGGAAGAAAGACGAGGGCCGGAGATTAACCCCCTTTTTCCCGCATAATCTTCCTCCCTAATCGAAAGTAGCGTTGTTTGCCGAAAAGGAGGGATTTCGAGTTTTTTTATTTCGTTTAGAACGCGCGAGACCGAGTGGAAAAATCCTAGCCTAGGATCAGATTCAATTTTGAACGAAAAGAGGCTCCTCCTAATAAATGTGTGTTGGGCAATATTTTTTTTTTTTTAAGAATGATTGCGTTAAAAAATATATTTCTCATTTCTCGTACAACGCGATCGAATTTGTTATCCTCCGGACACAATTCCAGTCAATAATAAATATGTATGAAAATTTTCACGCGAAAAAAACAAGACAATATTCGCGAGAAACATGATACGAATTGGTGACAATTTTTACTGAGAGAAAGCGTTCTCTAAAATATGCGAAATATTTTTCTTCCAAAAATTGAATTTTTTTACCCATTTTTTACTTTTTCTTTCGATTGAAATAAATGGTCTAAACAAGGCAAGGATAGAGATACAAATTGCACACATTTTGGCAAAAAAACTCAAACTTGCTAACTCTTGATTAGACGAGTCACGCTCGTAATTAAATTAATCGATCCTTTTCCAGACAATAATAAATGAATAACTAATGAATTATTGGAATGCGTAAGGTTTGATCCGATCAGGAATTTTCATTGAAATTGTTGCCTTTTATCCTTCCGTGATAACGGTTTTTAAAATATTTGGGAATATTCCACATTAAATATTTTAACAATTTTATTTCCTTTAAATGTCAATGTTGATGCGATTCTTATCAGTTTTTTCCATACAATCGCATTGAAAAAATTTTGTAATTTAGCTTATAAATTATAAAATTATAAACTCATTTTAGATATTGCTTTATAATTCGAGACAAAATTCAACATAGAAATTTATTTATAATTTTTATATTTGTATTTTTAGCTGCAAAATTGCAATTCTATCTATCTTTATATTCTTTTTTCTTAACACTGGGATAATACATGGGTTTAATGGATTAACATATCTGAACAGTTTTTTTCTTCTCATGTTCAGCTGGATATTGATCGATGCTTTTTACTGAGTAAGCTCTTTCTGAATTTTAATTAAGGCTTGAATAAAATCAATTCTTTTGACAATTTCAACAATTCATGATTTTTAATAATATGATTTACGCGAATAATGTAATTTATGAACCTTTATGAACGTAAATTATAATTTGTGGTCTTTTTTTATTGAACAATTAAATTATAGTTTCTTAATTGGTGAATAGATTTAAAAAAATGGTAACAATTGGATCATGGATCGTCTTTAGAAAAAATACATAAAGATCGAAAAATATGATTTTACAGAGCATTTCAAAAATTTTGACGCTATTCTGATTATTTGAGATTTTCTTAAATATACTCAAAAATAACTTCATATGACTTAACATCTCTCTATCTCTCTCTCTTGCCTATTTTAAAATAAAAATTCAAGAGTATATCGCTCTTATAAAATTACATACACATGATATATAATTTTATAAATATAAAATATGCAATATATAAATAGAAATATATAAAATATATAAATAGAAATTTGTCACGAATTACAGACCGATAAAATGATTTTCATCATACAAAACACACTTTCAAAAGCATAAATGCGAGTGTAGTGGAGGCCGTGCGAAATATATACGGGAGGTATAAATTTCGCGGATTCGATCGACCTACGAGGTAGCACGATTACACAAATCGCGATTTGCAAGTCTACATTCTGAAACTGGTTCATCGTTCGAGCGAATGAACGGAGGAGAGGGATGGCGCGGGTTAAACCGTCAGGATCGCGTGCAAACGTTTGGACAGATTTCATTTCGTTTGCCCTGTTCATTCGCTCAAACCGCTTCTTTTTTTACGCATTCGCGAGATCGCCGGTGGTTAGAAACAATGGTATGCTCATACCACGCCACGTTGCGATCGTTGAGCGTCAAGCCGCACTATGTATCGCGTATTATCTCTGGCGTGCCAGAGGGGCAGAGCGAGTCGGACGAATTATCATGGTAATCACAGAACGGTAGCCGCCGGTTACCAAAAGGTCAGACCGATGCCACGAGATTGCGGCGTGCAGAGAAAAGGTACGTCGAGGTGGACACTATCCACCGCCAGGATATCTCGCCTTGGATCTCCGTTTCGAGCTAGAATTCGACTTGCCTCGCGCGCGATTAATTCACGTTTTGCAATCGGATTCTATAATGAAGATCGATTCGATCGGCGAAGAAAAATTCGCCGCACAATTTACCGATAATAGCCCATCATCCGTCAGTAGATCTTTTCTTTTGATTATAGACGAATGTATCTTGATTCGATTGCAAAGTTTCTATTTCTCAAGTCGAAATTTGTCTCTCTTATTTTCAATCTCAATTTGCAGTTTAACATCTGTCTTGATAATTTGGACAGTCGGATTGTTTTGAAACTGTTTAATTTATAGTTTTGCCGGAGGAAAGCTCTTCTTTTAAATTTTTAAGAAGTACTGCATCAAAGTAAAAAATTTGAGCTCAATTCTTACGTAAATTAAGTTTATCGAAATTCTCTAGAATTTAAAAAGAAAAAATTGAGAATGAAAATAAAGAAACAATTCGACTTGAACTAAAATTTATAATTTTATGTTCAACGGGATATTATCACTTTAAATTTTGAATGCTGTATTTTTCGAAACTTCACTCGTGACTTATATACATGCTTAAAATTGATTTCTCCAAATTTTTTAAAAATCTTTTCAAAATCGTAATTTAAGTCCATTTTTAACGATTTATAATTCGCGAAAATATAATAGAAAATGTAAGAAAAAATTTTATTTCTAATTCTATGGCGTATTTTCTGACGTGTGTTTCTTGATACGATTTTATATATATAAAATGGGGTATTTCTTAATAAGTACGAAAAATTTTATATATTAATTTTATATAAAATGGAGTATTTCTTAATAAATACGAAAAATTTTAGGAGATGATTCTTTGTTGAAAATTAAAAGGGATTTTTCATATGTTCTTACATCCCTCCTTGTGGAGTTACACTCCTCTAAAAATGGAGGTAAAATTAGATTTTTATTTTTTTCTCAAATTTAGAACCAGTTAAAAAAATGAAATTAGGTGTATATTTTCTACTAGTAAAAAGATTACTCATTAATATTTTTTTCAGCCTCCCGTATTGTTATAAGGGAATGAAACTAGCAACCCTTATTCAATTTTTTATTAGAACTTTTTAATGTTTATATGAAAAAATCCTCCTTAATTTTCGACAAAGAATCATCTCCTAAAATTCTTCGCATTTATTAAGAAACACTCTGTATATATGTGTGTGTATATTTTACTTTAAATATTTTTTATATTTAAAAATTATAAATCGTCTAAAAATTGTTTCAGCCTTGTTTTATTGCCTTTTTTCGTTCAATTTCGTTTCATTGTGCAAAGAAAGTAAGACTCAGCCGAATCGAGAACCACTGCGCGCCTCTCGAGATAAGAGAGTCGTGATCCCGAGAGTAGCGCGGAGTACGAGAGAGATACGCATCTAGTATGCTCTGAATTAATAAATAATAATGCAATATTTTGTTGTGCTTGTGCACGAACAGGTTCGACCTACCGGTCAACTGCTTACCGGATCGGTCGCGCTTAGACGATACGTGCCTCTTATATCTCGCGTAAGATCATATCGTCTGAATATCAACTCGAGGAAGATCATTATGTAGAATTTTATGTATATGATTTTAGCGATACAAAATTTTTCGAATTTTTATTTCTTTTCCCGCTTGAAAGATCTCCTCTGGCATTCGAGAAAAATTTACGAAAGTAGAACCTTCTTGTCCGAATCGAAATTTTTCTCCTACTTTTGATCTCACGATTTTTACAATATTTTAACACCTTTTAATTAGATTATTGCAATCGGATTCTATAATGAAGATCGATTCGATCGGCGAAGAAAAATTCGCCGCACAATTTACCGATAATAGCCCATCATCTGTCAGTAGATCTTTTCTTTTGATTAGACGAATGTATCTTGATTCGATTGCAAAGTTTCTATTTCTCAAGTCGAAATTTGTCTCTCTTATTTTCAATCTCAATTTGCAGTTTAACATCTGTCTTGATAGTTGATTTACTCTTTTAAAACTATTTGACTTCTACAATTTTGTCGGAAGCTCTTTTTTTTAAACCTTCAAGTAAGAAGTTTATTGCCTATTTGAAATAAAAAACTTAGAAAAATTTAATTCTTATATAAATTAACATCTATCAAAATTCTATAAAATTCTGAAAACTCAAAATATGTTAATGTAATTTTAATTTTACTTTAGAGTCCATAAATACGAAAAAATAAATGCAAATTTTTGACTTGAATAGCGCGTTTTCTCCCTCTTCAAAAAGATATCTTGAAAATTACATATATCGCGTTTTTTTTTAGAAACCAGTTAAAGATCGTTGATATAAAATTTGTATGACAATCTAATATATAATCGCGTATAAATTCTCCCTCATATAAGTTCTCTCGACGATCATAATGCGCACCACGCTGTACGGATGAAACTCTCGAGGCGATAAAACGCATATTCCATCCAACATCCGAACGCAATATCCCCGAGTGGTACCGTGACGGTTATTCCGATCAGGTTCCGTCGAGGATTCCCACTAAAATATTGCGCATCTACAACGATCAACATTGCATTTTCCAGGATTTATCGAGAAATGTTTCTCTCGTAAATAGAACAGTGTATTATATATTATCACTGCAAAGCAGTGAATAATCATTTGATAATCTCAGTTACAAAATATAGCACTGCAAATCTCATGAAAAGAATCAATAGAGATTGTGATAGTCACTCAATAATATTTTAAAATGCGTCTTACATATTTCTGGACAAAATTAACGCATAATTTTTTTTCACTTTTTTTTTAAAAGCTGATATTTAAATTTTAATGAAAAGTTTTAGAGAAAAAGTGAAAAAAAATTATACGTTAATTTTGTCTAGGAGTATTAGTATTATACATATATGTATAAGATAATCTTTGTTTAAAGAAATATCTGAATTTTTTCGATCAAGAATCTTGTTAATTTTTTAATGGATTTATCATATTTTGAGAATGAAAAAGTGTAATACATATATGTAATGCTGAATTTTTGTATTGTACTTATACATTGTTTCATTCCAAATATGTATGTGTAGGACTTCTCTCCAAAATAATAAAATAAATAAAAAGCTTTAGAAGCTACATCTTGCAAACATAATATGTAACGCTATTATTGATTTTTTAGTGAAATTTGTCATAATTAGTGAAATAAAATAGTAAGTAGTAAAGTACCAGTGAAATAGTCACTGATCTTTTAGTGAAATTTTGTGTCATTGTTTCGAGCGATGATATTTTTAATGTAAAGGAGCATTTTTTAATTGTTATACATTCTTTTCAGAAATAAACAATTGGACGAATATTACTGGCAAATATAATTACAGACTTTTGACAACACGATGCAGATAGAAATATACCCGTTGTTATGCTTATTATTTCTATAAAATGACAAAATATTGCCTTTTGAATTATTTTCAAAATTCTGAATGAATTTTTATTTTAAGTATTTCTTTAAAACTAATACATTAAACGAGAGAGAGAGAAAGAGAAATTAGTATGAAATTAATATCTTTTTATATTTTATTGTTCCAGTATTCGAGCGGGATCCTCCGCGTTCTTTATATTTCACTCTAATTTCGGAGGATCGCTTCGCTCCTTGATCAGCTTTTCTCTTTATTATCGATCTTTTTATAAATCTTGAATTCATATATATATTACCCGTCGAATCGATATTGGCTGAAAACGATTGATAAAATTAATTCGCTGCTTTACGACATTTAATCATCTCTATCTTCTCATCCCTTAGCTGTTTCTTCACGTTGTTTCTCATTTTAATTGATATTGCGGATTTAATGTGTAACCTTTTGTATTTTTATTTAAATTTTATTTTATATAAATAGAATTATATCTCTCACTTCTATTTTTTATTAATTTCGCATGCATTCGTATATTGCACACATTTATTATTATATTTACACTATTATCTAAAGAATTCAATTTAATTCTTTCAGATTAATTTTTAGATTTTTTGGATTAATAAATTAATCCAAGTAGTAAAGCTTTAAACATAAAAGCGCAGTATTATTGCTGATATTTCGCTTATTGATATGCAACCTTCCTTTTATTTATATCTTTGTTGTATGCTACGCTTTTCTCGTGCACTCAAAGTTATTATTATTATGTAAAAGCAACTGCGTTTCGATAGCGTATAAGGAATATCGAGGTTCTCTCTAATGGATCTTGAGCTTGACAACGACACGCGGCTTCTGGGTGCGTTACAAGCACAAGAGAACGCTGCATAAGTACATAAACATCCGCGACCAACTAGCTATTGGAAAAGAAAAACGCGCTCATCTCTCTCTCTCTCTCTCTCTCTCTCTTTTGTCTCTCTCTCTCTTTCTCTTTGTCTCTCTCTCTTTTCTCTTTGTCTCTCTCTCTCTTTCTCTTTGTCTCTCTCTCTTTCTCTCGGACAAACCGCGAGGATATCGTATATTCGTTATCTTAGCTACTATCTCCTATCGCCTTATCTTAACTACCCATCACAAGTATATTCGTGCGTTCTTTCTCTTACGCGATATGTTTCCAAGGGTGATACTTGAACCAGCATCGGGAGAACGTACATTATTGTGGGTATGAATGAAATGCATATATAACGCGCGAAAAAATTTGCGATCGTAATAATCTACGAAGCAAATATACGAACTTGTTCCTGAAACGTTCTTTTGTATTCTTGTCTAATAGAACGCCGGGGATACGCAAACGATAATTAAGTTAAATGAAACGCATAGCTTTATCGCGAATTATTCGCCGGTTCAGGTGCATCGCACGTATATCGAGGGGCGATAAATGGTAAGAGTTGGGCTCCGCCCATGCTTGACTACATCTACCGTGTGGAAGCCGCATCGTGAATTATGACTGCTCCAGGTGAATTATAACGTGTACCGCGCATACCAGAATCCACACGTGTGTACCGCGCCATTAAGGCGCGCTCGCGGCTCTTATAAGCGACACAATGTAGTTCCTCTCCTGGATATCCTCCTTTCGATTTAACATTGGAGCATTTTATCGCGATAATCTCTCTCACGAGTGCGAAATGTCGCGCTGGAAGGTCACTCGAATCGCGTTGCATCCCGTACAATAAAGAACATTGTTGTAACATTATAGCAATATTGCCGCAATATTGCTGCAACATTGTAATATTGCCACAATATTGCTGCAATGTATTTCCTCTCCTCCTTTCGATTCAACATTGGAGCATTTTATCGCGATAATCTCTCTCACGAGTGCGAAATGTCGCGCTGGAAGGTCACTCGAATCGCGTTGCATCCCGTACAATAAAGAACATTGTTGTAACATTATAGCAATATTGCAGTAACATTATAATATTGCCGCAATATTGCTGCAACATTGTAATATTGCTGCAATGTTACAGCAATATTGTAATATTACCACAATATTGCTGCAATGTATTTCCTCTCCTCCTTTCGATTCAACACTGGAGCATTTTATCGCGATAATCTCTCTCATGAGTGCGAAATATCGCGCTGGAAGGTCATTCGAATCGCATTGCATCCCGTACAATAAAGAACATTGTTGTAACATTACAGCAATATTGCAGCAACATTATAATATTGCCGCAATATTGCTGCAACATTGTAATATTGCTGCAATGTTACAACAATATTGTAATATTGCCACAATATTGCTGCAATGTATTTCCTCTCCTCCTTTCGATTCAACACTGGAGCATTTTATCGCGATAATCTCTCTCATGAGTGCGAAATGTCGCGCTGGAAGGTCATTCGAATCGCATCCCGTACAATAAAGAACATTGTTGTAACATTGCAGCAACATTTTAATATTGCCACAATATTGCTGCAACATTGTAATATTGCTGCAATGTTACAACAATATTGTAATATTGCCACAATATTGTTGCATGTATTTCCTCTCCTCCTTTCGATTCAACACTGGAGCATTTTATCGCGATAATCTCTCTCACGAGTGCGAAATGTCGCGCTGGATGGTCACTTGAATCGCGTTGCATTCCATACAAGAAAGAACAGTTTTGTAACATTACAGCAATATTGCAGCAACATTTTAATATTGCCGCAATATTTCTGCAATGTTGCATCAACATTGTAATATTACCGCAATATTGCTGCAATGTTGCATCAACATTGTAATATTGCCGCAATATTGCTGCAATGTTGCATCAACATTGTAATATTGCCGCAATATTACAGCAATGTTCTGTGCTGTATTATTTTTGACGATTTCCTTTTCGAGGAGGAAATTCGACTCGACATTTTTTTCCTATTACAATTCTACTTTGATACCTTGAGCAATCATCTCGCTCTCGTTTGAAATTATTTAATCAATAATTTTGTCTAAACTTCCAAGTATCTCGAAATCCTTTGGAATCTATAAAGGAGAACATGCCGTCCTCGACAAAGAGATACATTTATTTAGAAAGGAAAAAGGATTGAAATTTCCGCAAGTCAGTCTCTTTTCAGCGAGTCTCGGTCGCAAATTTCAGACATTCGTAGGAGGTTATTAACGCGAGGAGAGGCTGTAGGTTGCCGTAAACATACGTATACGACGGCTATATATCAAAATCAGCGACACGATGCAATGCAGCGCGTTGGACCGAGAGGTCACGAGTCGACCAAGCGAGTCGTCTTGGCGTAGCTTAATCCGGTTAACCGTGGAGGACCTATATACGGGCTTATGACAGACAAGCGGGACGGAGTTTGTCACAATTATTGACCGCAGTCTCAGCGTGCATTAGTGCTAAATTGTATAAATAAAATTGCGACAAACGTTCTCTTATAATAATTTTAAAAAGTCAATGTAAAACAAAGGAAACACGCCTCTTACTTGTAATCCTCTATTTTAATCTCTACTTTTTTGTCCATTTTCAACTTCCATTTTTTCATTTATATATTTGTTTTCTCATTTATTATCTTATTTATATATTCTAGAATAATAGATTTAATTTATATAAAATATAAATTCTTATTTTTATTTATATCTTAAATGGATAATAAATAGTTTCCCATTTTTTAGAGGCTTAAAAGAAGAACTTCCGAACAAAAATGCAGCATAGATAGTTTCAAGAGAATAATCTGACTGTTTAAAGTATCATCTGTCACGATAGATGTTAAATTAAAAATTGAGATTGGAAATCGTACAAAGTAAGAAAATGATTGGAAATGGAGAGAAAACGGAATCTCTCGCAGCCGTGAAACGCTCGTTGCCCTATGACACTCGGATGGCGGTGCTATCGCATAATCAAAATAGTTATAGGATCGAAAGTTGATTGTGGGGCAGCTGTAGGGTGCCTTTGGCGCAGGCACGCCTGACAAGATGGAGTTTGTTGTTCAACAACTCCCCCCTTACATGAAGGAGAGACGCGAGACGTATAATCTGGCGAAATCACGTTGGATTGATTCCTGACATTGACCGCTCGTCGATTCAACCTCGGGTCTCCCGCTTAATAGAAAGAACCCGCGGCAACAGTTTGACATAGGTAATCGGACCGTTCAATACATTGATCAAAAGGCGAACGGGATTTCACGTAAATTTCTTTTTTCCCCTCTCGCTTTAACACACAATCCCCTCTCCGTTTTCGTACGCGACCGGAAGGAAATCTCTATCTGAGATAGTTGAAAAATTCATTCTTTGAAAATACTGCGAAGGAAATTGTTTTTCATTGAAACGTCTAGATAAAAAGTGCTCCATTAAATTTCTCGAATTTTTTTTACTCGAATCGGCCGGATATCGTTTCCCGGCAGAATGCTTGTAATAATTATCGCGAGATATCGGAATGCGCGATAAGGATTGCTCCTCAAGTTCTTTTACGTTCGTGTATGCAACATGCGCGATGTTGGAAATCGAGACTCGACGCGACACCCGATACACTACGGTAAACGAACACCAAGTGCGCGAAGCCAAGTACGCGGTCATTAATTATGCAATTAATTACCACCTAATTACCAGTGTCTCCTCTCTATATCTTGTGTTTCGTACCTGCCTGATTATACTGTTATAAAACGACCCGCTATTTCTTCTTCGTAAACAACCAGAGAATAAATGACTCTATATAAAAAGCGCCATTTTATTATATAGGGTGTCTCGTAGAGATCAATTTTGTCAAAAAATAAGCATCTTCTTCCATTGACAAAATGCATTGCTTTCGAACTATCTTATTTTTCAATCGTATCATTTCCTTGTAAAAATCTAAGATCTTCTCAGATCTTCTTCAGATCTTCTTCAGATCTTCTTTCAGATCTTCTATCATCTTCAGATACATAAATTATAAATATTGTTTATTTGTTTATATTAAGGTCGGAATATTTTGTATAAAGAAATTATTTAACGCCAATTCGAATAAGATTCAATCGTTTCAAGTGTTTTATTTAGAAAAATGCAAATTCTAGAAATAAAAAATAAAAGAATATAACAAATGTAAATTAAAAATGTAAATGTAGATTTAATTATAACGGAATTATAACGGAATTATTAAAATTTTTACACAAAGAATCAGCAAAAGCACTGTACTGATAAAGTCAAAAATATGATACCTTAAAAACGATGCATTTCCAGAAATTTTCCAAAGGATAAAGATGCTTATTGTTTGACAAAGAATACACATGTATTTATTTTATAGGATACCCTTTTGGGGAATAATATTAATATAATATAAAAAAATAATATTTTTTTATTCTTTCTTCAAAAATGTTTGCTTTCTACGTAACTTTTTCGATACAGTCAAGATTTAATCACAACGCACAGAAAAAAATAAGTGTCAAATCAAAACTTATAACGCGTTCATTGTTTCATATATACGCAACAATCTATAATCTTCTTAGAAGAAATTAATAATTTGAAATTTTAATAATATTCTAATCTTATTTCAATATTGTAATTGTCATTTCAAGAATATATAATTATCTAATTCTACTTTAATATAATTTTTTATTTAAAAATGTCATTTTCTATCTGACATTGTTTCCTTTTATTAAAAAAATTAAAAATCTTAAATCACAAGAATATATTTTTCTTGATTGAACTATAAAATGACTTCATCATTCAAGCAAGCAATTAATTAATTATATTTTTCTTTAATTAATGTAATATAATCTAATTTCAAGATTTCCATGTTCAAACTAAAGATATTTTCAAAACAAAATGTCCTTTTTTTCTGTGCGGTCTAGAAATCTCCTCGAAAATATGTCGAGATTCCGTTTCAAATTCGTTGTAATTTCACGTACGAAGCGTTACATCCTTTGATAAATAATATTAACACGATCACTACTTGGAAATTTATCTGGCCATCACCCGATATAAAGTGCCGCGTTGGCGAGTAAATGCAAACCTATTTACTCGTCATGCAGATGACCGGTAGCCGCCATATCTTTTTTTTTCCAAGCTGAGTTTCATTACGGCGATAAATTACGGAGAAGAGCGAAGAATTCTTTCGAATGGGGGAGACGAAGCAAGTCGTTGTCTGTCATGTACGTGTTATTATACAAGCGTATTAAAATCACGATCTTCTCGGATTTTTAGTGGTTCAACGGTTGTCACGCAAGAAAGTTACCCTATAAAGATACAAAAACGCGCTTCAACACTCTTGAATGCGCGCGATGAATGTGAGGGAAATTCCAGTGTCGTATAAAAGTAAAATTTATCATTACGCAATAAAAACGATTGCTTTTAGAACAAAATTAGAATAGAATATCTTTGCGCAATGTATTTTTAGAAACAGACCAAGAAAATTAGAAAAATCAAGATCTTGTATTCTGTACAAGTCTATAAATACGTTTATTTTACACGCGTCTGAAGCCGAGAAAATGGTATCGCGTTTCTTAGATCTCTGGATCATTCGAGCGGAACGAGACCGCGTGTGTATTCGGGTGCGAGAGCAATTAGCAATTAAGAATTGCGGTGACACGATCGCAAGTCTATTCGTTATAGCAAACACTTAATGAGTGCAATGACAACGGTTGTTATCGCAATCGGTTAATTGCGCGTTCAATCAAACTTCTTGTGCGGGATATTGATAGGTCGTTTTCCCCCTTCATTAAACAATTTTCTTAAAGAGAAGATTGCGTGTAATAGTACACTTTTCAAGATTTTACATCGCGAATCGTTCGCGTAAAATGAAAATGCAAAAAGAATTATTCCAAAATTATTGATTTTTTTATTTGTAGACTGTTATAAATAAAAAAATGTATGCGCGCGCGCGCGGAACAGCTGATTGTCATAATTTAAATATTAATTTACGCGTTCGGATTCTGATTGGCTCTTCTCTCGACTCTTGCCGATATTGAATGGAGGAATTTTTCTCGTTTTCCGTTTGATGATGAAAATCGCTGAAGCAAAACGATTCGAGATAATTTAACGATATCGATGTACATGTGTACGCACATTCGTGATAAATCACACGTAAAATGTCATATGGTGCATATAAATAATCTACGTTGTAATTCATATCGCGCCAGACACCGGGCAGCTACATTGTAAAAGAAAGTATGTAAAATTACACGAACAATAAGATGTAAAATCGATGATGATCTTACATTTATTGCTCACGTAATTCCGTAATATTTTTTTTCAATATAAAACCGAAGACAGCCGGAGCGATTGAACTTATGGATCACCGCTTTGCCGCACGGACTTTCTTCGCGATTAACCTCGGCTTTTAACCGAGACCCGGCTACGCCTCGCATCATCCTACACATCGCAGAGAGCAGTCTGAACCCCATGACACAGCACGACGGATATTTTCTTAACCGTCGACGATATTAACTCGAATCAAATTATATTTCATAGAAGACTCGTAGCGCGAATAAAATATAACGTAGATAAATTTGCGAGCATTTTTGCCTATTCTTTTCCGAGGACGGAGAAAAGAATCGCAAAAGCCGCTCACACACTGAGAAAAAAAAACCGATGAAAAGGTAACGAATGGATATTATATCGATTACTTTAATCGGAAAAAGAAACCGATCAAATATCCAATCAAAAAATATCGATCGATCGGATATCTGATCAGAAAGTTCAAAATTCAGAATTTTCCGATCAAATATCCGATTAAAATGATCGGTATAATACCCGTTCGTTACCTTTTCATCGGATATTTCTCTCATTTTTCTCAGTGCAGGTATTGATCGGAAACATGTATACATTTTTATGGAAGGCGTTCGTGTATCGAGAATTTTGAAACTGAATTCCATGGATAAATATGATAATGAATCGGAATAAAATAATAAATAATCTCGTAACAGTTTTTCGAGAAAACGAGAAAGAATATCTCGTCGGCCAATGGAAGCTTGCAAGTTAGTTGACACCAATGTTACAATTATTAATCGAGGCAATTAGCGGTACCGCTGGTTAAATGTCAAAATGTCGGTGCTCCGTTCGCCATGATATCGCGGAATGCGAATGGCCTTACAAAGTATTAGCTTCACCAACGTCATTCTGATTTTTCAAAGTACTACATTCCTCGATTCCCGATGCATGCTGCCTTCGTCGCAAATTAAAGCTTAATTAAATTCTGTAAAAAAAAGATTTATTGTAAAGATTTATCTATTTTTTATTTTTATTATTTTATTATTATTATTATTTATATAATACTGCATATTTTATTGTATTGAACAAAAATATAAGATATTAATTTGTGAGAAGTCGTTTGTTAAATTGCATCACTTTTACGTTTCAAGATAAACCTCTTTTCTTTCCGAAAAGTAAATATTTTTCAATCATACATCAACGATTTTATAATATTTACGCTTTACCGGTTACGTTTCATAGTTTAAAAATGATTTATGCTTAGAGTATATACGTTATGCTACTGATGTATATATTATTCGCACACGACATTCGCGATGACACTTTGACGAGCCTCTGATGAAGCCGTGACGCATAAAACGAGAAGCGTTCTGACTTTTACGAGTGGCTCGTTGTTTGCTCGAGAAATTATCAGACAAATGTGCCTTTGATCGTTTATCCTATATGACCGACTCAATAATTCAATTACGGCTCATCAGAAAGGAACGTCAATTGACTGTTAAACGTACGCTAGATTAAAGCAAGTTAAAACGGTCAAAAAAGAGTCGAGAAAATAGCTTCATTAATGTGAAAATTCCATTAAGCTGTATTAGATGAGTGTAGGTTAAGTTGTTGATTGATTTCTACGACATGAAAAAGAAATGATGTAAATTAATCATTAAATTGTTTGCTATCATTAAATGAAGAATTTAGAAATCTATTCAAGGAATCATCGAAAGGAAAATATGTTTCTTATGTAATATTATACTTTAAGGATACTCATTTAATAGAAACTTATTAATATTTACTGCCTGTAATATTAATTTTTATAAATATTTTAATAGTGTTTATTTTATATTAATTTTTATAAAATTTAGAAATTTAATAAAGTACAAAGAGAGAAGATTCTTTCTTCGCGATACTTATTAATTAATAGTATTTAGGAATTATAATTAATAGAAATTCAGTTAATTAATTATGTGATATACGGCTGCCCGATATTAAATTTACAAAGTAACTCTCTCGTATTTAAAAATTTACAATTATTATCCTTTTTAAATTATTACATTTTTTATTATTAAATTGTTAATTAAATTTTTAAGCTTTATTAAAATTTATACTATAGAATTATTTTTATAAAATTATAAATATTTTTAAAATATAAAAAATCCTCTCTCTTTCTCTGTCTTTTACATTATATTTATATTTAAAAATTAACCATTTTTTTTCTTTGAATTATTTTATATCAATTGAAAACATTTAATTATTATATTTATTAAAATCTTTATTATAAATTACTTGTATTATTTTTATTTTTATTATTATTATTATTTATATGTCACATTTTACATACATATTAGAATACATTTGAATATTTGAAATATCGTTAAATGTATTAATAAATAATAAATGATTTTAATTTTAATATATTAATAATGGCATTTATATAATTATATATATATATATATATATTATATCATATAAATGCCATTATATTAATATATTAAAATTAAAATCATTTATTATTTATTAATACACACACATATATATATAATATTATAATCTATATCTACATCTTTTTAAATTATTACATAATTTTTTAAAATTTAGATATAATTAAAAATACGTTTCCTAAATTATCAATATTTTTCATTAATCTTTTTTTCTATTTATGTTAAATTTTAAAATTTACATAAATAGCAAAGAGATAAAAGATGTAATAATTAATATTTAATAATGAAATATTATTTGGAGCATTCTCGATTATTTTTACGAATAGCACGTCC
The DNA here is from genome assembly GCA_030586385.1 of Camponotus fellah. NCBI lineage: Eukaryota > Metazoa > Arthropoda > Insecta > Hymenoptera > Formicidae > Camponotus > Camponotus fellah. The sequence continues at coordinate 71,369 of JAPIVC010000272.1, read as the reverse complement.
CAAAAACCAGACTTTGCTTCATTCGCGATACATCGTTGTTAATATATAATAACGCGACGCTGTTGAAGGGGCGGAAGATATCGCGTGACTGCCGGAGAGAGAGTCGGTTGCATCGCTTGCATTTTTATCAGTCGCGCTACTGCAACTAACTTTGTGAGCGAGTAACTTGCCGGCCGTAATTCTGCGTGTTGTCGGGCCTGCGTTATTAGCGTCCATCGACTGGTTTTCTTCGTGGTCGGCGCGCGGACCGGTTCGTTATTTAAAAAAGCGGATAACTCGTTATCAGTCGAGAGTTTCGTGATCGGCGTGCGACTTTTTCAACGCGGCGTCTCTCGTATATAACGCAGCTTCCCGCGATATCGGACCGAAGGTCGAAGCAGAAAACATCCGCGAGTGCATTCATTTGCTCGGGCCGTGTAACTTCAACATATCAAGGAACATTGATCATGTCTCAGCTTAAGTGATTTTTATGCTAATCGATCCTTTCGTTATGCATCTTATTTTAGGAGAAACGAGACGCGCCAGAGGTATAGATGAATGCTTCCAGATATATTCATCAACTGTATGTATTTAATATTAATATAATTATATTTTAATTCAGAAGAATTCATCTCTAGCATTTTATTAAAATCTTTATTATAAATTACTTGTTTTATTTTTATTATTATTATTTATTATTGTTATTATTATTATTTGTTGTTATTATTATTATTATTATTATTTATGTTATTATTATTATTATTTTGTCACATATTTTACATACATATTAGAATACATCTGAATATTTGAAATATCGTCTCGTTCTTTCTCGATCTTATGATTATAAGATGCAAATTCGCGAAAACGATGCACGACCCAATCAATAGACAATCCCTTTTCGATCGATCTCGCGTAATCCGTGGTGCCACTTGGACCACTCGCATCTTGCATCTCGCAGGTCCATTTTTATAACGGATTCGACTCTCGACCAGTCGGTACTCGGCCAAGGCTGGTCCGATGCTGGGCCGGCGCTCAGCTGTTCGTTGCGCCTGTAGGGCAACACGAAACCGGTGGATGCGGAAAAAAAGGCGTAAAAGAGAAAAAGGTCGAGCTTGCACCTGTCGTGACGCGGTCGTACAAGGCCGACCCCCGAAGAAACACGAGGCGAGGAGAAGCGATAAACAGGATTCGAGTCTCGCCTTAAGCGAGGCCGAAATTGCGAATCCATCGATCCCCTTGATCGACTTTCGTTGTCATATCGTTAATTAATGCATGCAAAGACGCGATCGTGGAAAATCTCCGTCTCTCTTATCTCGCTCGAGCTCTACAATATCAATTAACAATCATACAACAAAAATATTTGTCGTTATCAGAATGAAATATACATTGAAAGATATTAATTTTATAAAAGTTTGTATAAAATTTTTTAAAAGTATAACTTTTTACCTTTTTTAGTGAATTATATGTTAATATCTTTTAAATTAAGAAAAATGGTTTAAATAAAAATTCATAGTATTTTGAGGATTTAAATGACAACATTTTGTTATTTAAATAGTAACAATGAGTATGTTTAAAGTTAGATATTTGCATCGCAAATAAAATTCATTGACTCGTAACATTTATTATCAAATATCTGAAATTGCATTCGTAAATAAAATTCATTGACTCGTAACATTTATTCTAAAGAGTGCACATAACAACAGAAAAGTTTCGTGCTTTTTTAAATTGAATTAGTAAAAATGTCACTCATCAAAGTAATGATACAAGATTTTATCGAAGATTAGTAAATATTTCATCGATTCTCTTTTACTTCTCAATCTTATATTTCGCTAATTATGACAAACTTTATTAAAAAATATATAACAGTATCACATATTATGTTTGCAAGCTGTATTTAAAGTTTTTTTCTATTTATTTTATTATCTCGGGAAAAAGTTCCTGGGCATATATTTGGAAAATGAAACAATATGTAATTAATACTAATTCAGTGTATTAATATAAATTCAGAAAAAATTCAAATAAATTCAGAATTACATATATACTACATTTTTCACTCTCAAGATATGATAAATCCATAAAAAAATGAAGAAAACTTGAAAAATCAGATATTTGTTCAACAAAGATATTACTATAAATTTATTTCATATATAATATTATAATATACATAAGACTTTTATTTTCAAATATCATTGATTAAAATAGACACTATATATATATATCACTAACGATTCTTTCAGTAAGATTTCATTAATTTGCTATACTTATAACTGGTGTGAGACCATGATTATTCGCTATCTGTTAATGATAATGCACTGATTGCATTTGAAAGAATTTGTATTTCAGACATCTCTTCTCCCGAAGATTTTTTTTTCCAACTCGAATAATCGCGCGATCTTTCCCATTTCGTAAACAAGCTCTGCAAAAGTACATTTCCTGAGAGTACGAGATACGCAAATACAAATAATACCCAATATAGCAGCGAATACTCCGCACAGTTTATTAGCAACCGGTCGCGCGCGATAAAAGCGTAATCGTTGTAATTTATATTAGCAGCGGTAAAACAAGCTGCGAGTGAAGTGAAAATTAAAATATATCGCCGTGTTTTTCGTCGATCGGCCGGTTCTGTAAAATTTATTGGACTTTTTGCGACGCGCGGACCGGTCCAATAACAATATTAACCCGGAGAGATCTTATACGGAACAGTCGGTGACACGCGGTGTTAACCGCGCTAATGTCACACGTTCACCGAGAGCCAATCCCGGCGGTCTTGGAATGTCGCGTAAAATTCGTGTAAATGCATTATCCGAAGAAACATGCGATTTCTGATATAATTCGCCCGATAAGAGTTTCGAAATCTGTATCTTACCGAAAGGGTGACAATATACGTTTAATGTGTCGAATCGATTTACAAGAGAGTCACAACAAAAAAGAAGCAATCACGTATTATAAGTGTATACATAGACTAAGATATTCTCTCCGAGAATTGTCTGTGTATAAAGGAAAATAAAATAGATAGAGTACAAAGTTAGATAGAGTACCAATACCAAAGTTAGATAGAGTACCAGTGTATTTCTTGTCAAAATATAAGTATCTTTTATTTGATAAAATTTTTACAAATACAATGTTTTCGAGATCTCTTATGTCGATACAGTGCATCTGTTTTTCAATTTTTCTAATTTTTGTAAATGAAACTTTGAGTAAAAATTTTGTATAATATTTTGATATAATTAAATCTAAGATTTACATTTTATATAAACACTTGCAGAAATTTATTTTATCAATTCACATAAAATGAATTCTCTTATGGAAGTGTGCTTTCCGGCTTTAAAAACAAAAACGTTATCTATATAATTTTTTTTCTTAAATGGAATCACTCAATGATTATTCACAATTTATTAGTAATAAAATTAATTTTATTATTAAAAGCAGTAGACAATCACTGATAGTTTCACAATAAATTACAAGAGAAGATAACACTGCAAATCAGTTAAAGATTAAAACAGCTACTATCATATAATTAATTCTTTTTAAAAAAGAATTAATTATATGATAGTAGCTGTTTTAATCAATGATATTTTAAAGGTTTATCACATTTTATAAGAGTAAAAAAATTATAATATATATGTATATAATTTCGAATTGGATAGTTTGAATAATTATGCGTCAATCATCGGTGAAATCTTGCATTATTTTTTTAAATTATTTTTATTAAATTTTAATTTAAATTTTAATTTAAATTTATTATTTTTATTAAATTATTTTTATTAATTCAGATTAAAAGAACGTAAAGTGTCTTTATACGAAAAATATCAGGATATATAAAAAATAAAATTTTAAGATGCTTGTGGCTTTAGGGAAGTATCATGATATCGATATATTGCAATAATGTACGCAAAAATAAGATATCTCAAAAATGATGCATCGTTGGAAACTTCATCAATGAAAAAGAAGACTTATTTTTTCAACATGGAATACAATAATACCAGAGCCTCTTTTTCTCTCTAAATATTCTACCTATATAGAACACCCAGTATATGTACGAGGCGATATATTCTCTGAGAATCATCTTGTATATACCGCGACATGGTATTTGCGGCTATGTCCTACGCGAACGATCGCGAAGCCCGCTTCTTGGGTGGCTCCTCGAACTCCCCAGGGGGTGCCCCCTTCCCTCTTACTCTCCCCCTCAACCGCTTCCTCTCTCTTTCTCTCTCTCTTTCTTTTTTTCTCGAGAAAACACTGCGACATGACGTATTCTAATGATAGTACCACGCCAGGACGTGTTTCTCATCCTTCGTGGCCGCCGTCGAGATTCAGGCCGCTCGATCGAGGAACAAAATTATTTTTAGATTCGCGATGAAACGCCTTTTGTGCCTCGCAACATTGCGTTCGAACTGCCGGCGTCATCACGCCTGGTTAAGAAGCCCGTATATAATTAACTTTCCTCTCTCGATTACGTCGCAGATTACCGGGGAACCGTTTTATTTCACTAATCGTAGCCAGACCTCGGAGAGGGCATCCGATTTAATCTATCGACGTTGAAAAAAAAAAAGCTCTCTGATAAATCCAATCAGATCGGTTGTCGACGTGCGCGCGGGGGCCTTTTTTTCCCCCGCGCGTCTTCCAGTTCCAGTCTCGGTGTAAACTAGTTTTGTGAGACGGGTAAAGAGAAGAAGAGTGTGCATCCTCCAGTGATCACATAATCGTACGTTCACCTCCCAAGGGCCTTCCACCTTCTTCTCTCCCGCTTCTTCCTCTCCGCGCTTCTTCTGCTTCTTCTTCTTCTTCTTCGTCTCTTTGCTCTTCCTCGTCTTCTTCCTCCTTTTCCCTTTTCTCTCTCTTTTCTCCGACCTTCGTCGAGTTTCTATCTCGCCACGCCAATCTACTATCGAGCATTCTTCTAAGGTCGATCGAATCGTCTCTCGCGCTACCTTACACGATATGCTGCCTCGTTCAAAGGGACTCGCGTTCGCACAATGTTGCGGTCGTCGGATTATCTGTACATGCGAGCTTATATAGTATAGCCATCTCTCTATCTACTTATCTATCTCCGAGTATGAAGAGAAATATATATATAGAGTGTGAGGGCAATCTCTCTTCCCAAAAAAAGCTCTTGTAGCTTACCTCGAGAGCTTTTCAAGACACTATAAAGTATCTTTCCATCGAGTACTTTTCGAGTTATGAGACTTGAAATAATCTCTTAATTTTACATAAACCATAAAATAGTACAATATTCATATTTCGATTATCTTACTTTAATATTTTTATGCATAAAATAATGAGAGATATCAATTGGTGTAAAGAAGGCATATAATTGTTTCGAAGAAAAAATATGTAATTTACAATTAACAATTACATATTTTTTTCATTAGATAGTTTATGTAAAATTAAGGGATCATTTCAAGCCTCGAAAAATACTCGATAAAAAAAAACTTTATTATAGTGTTTTGAAAAGTTCTCAAGGTAAGCTACAAGAGCTTTTTTTGGGATGAGAGATTGCCCTGACACTCTGGATATGTATATTCTGAGAATGAATGTTTAAATAAGATCCCCTCCTCGGAATTCCTCTGGTGAGACTCGAATTTATCTGGAATAATTGCAATCTTATCGCTTATTCCGGGCGTGTCGGACGCAGTTTCCTCGTCCGCATCTAATCAGGGTATAACGGGTCGTAATTGCATAAGACCGTTTATCGATGGAATTTCGAGAAACGGTCACGATTCTTCCGCTTAACGAACGACATCGACACGTTCGAATTGGCAACGGATACAGGATAGAGAGCGCAAATATCGCTGACGGAGAATGCGGTCGAGATGTCTCTGGATAGACTTCTTCCTCCTTATTTCGTCTTAATCGCGCACTTCGACATGCATTAATCGTGTGTTTGAGGCCTTTTCATCGCGTCTGGAGCATGCGATTCCGAAACATTCTTCGTGATTCCCCCCATGAACGTTCGGCTATTATTTCGAACCGATCGGTTCCGTGAATGGAAGCGCAACGCGCGCTGCTATCACGTGAGGCCAACACACACCACGGGCCCGACAGGTGTTTATTGATGAAGATAGAGGTGTTCGGTTTACCGCGAACGGCGCGGTTGCTTCACATCGCGCGATGGACGATCAACGACCCGCGATTGAGCAAGAGCAATTATCGATGGTTGTCGCTTAACGCGATTAATCGAATTGATTTGGCGGGAGAGGGAGGCAATCGTGACAGCTGCCGTGATGGCATTTCGCTGATCTCGCGGAACCAGACACGTTTTCCGCTCCATCTTGAATCTTTCCTCCCTCGGAAGGCGATAAGGCTTTGGTGTAATTATTAAATTATTAAATTATTAAAAAACGTAAATGGGGTCTACATGATTTCTTTTGCACAAAAACGCGGAATATTAGATCTTAATTCAATATCTTAGAAAAATATTGATGAAAATTGTATAATAGTATTGGGAGTTTCAATTCCACGATAGGACAAATGGCGAAAGACTCGAACGAATAGAACCGTAAAAAGCTTATCTGATTGCGTGCATATCATTTCTTTTGCTCGAAAATGCGGAATATAAGATCTTAATTCAATATCTTAGAAAAATATTGAAGAAAATTGTATAATAATATTGGGAGTTTCAGTTCCACGATAGGACAAATGGCGAAAGACTCGAATGAATAGAACCGTAAAAAGCTTACCCGATCGCGTGCATATCATTTCTTTTGCTTGAAAACGCGGAATATAAAATCTTAATTCAATATCTTAGAAAAATATTGAAGAAAATTGTATAATAATATTGGGAGTTTCAGTTCCACGATAGGACAAATGGCGAAAGACTCGAATGAATAGAACCGTAAAAAGCTTATCTGATCGCGTGCATATCATTTCTTTTGCTCGAAAACGCGGAATATAAGATCTTAATTCAATATTTTAGAAAAATATTGAAGAAAATTGTATAATGATATTGGGAGTTTCAATTCCACGATAGGACAAATGGCGAAAGACTCGAACGAATAGAACCGTAAAAAGCTTACCCGATCGCGTGCATATCATTTCTTTTGCTCGAAAACGCGGAATGTAAGATCTTAATTCAATATCTTAGAAAAATATTGAAGAAAATTGTATAATAATATTGGGAGTTTCAGTTCCACGATAGGACAAATGGCGAAAGACTCGAACGAATAGAACCGTAAAAAGCTTACCCGATCGCGTGCATATCAAACCACTGGAATGCGTACCTGCGCCTTAATGCACGATTTCACGCGTAATGGCGCAATGAACTTGTATCAATCCGCTCACGCGAGCTCGACGCGAGTCTTGCCATTATTTCAAGACGACGCGAAAGAATATACAATCCTACGGGGATACTTTATAAAAATTCTAGCACGAATAGATAATTGCATGTCTACGAGAAATGATCCATCTTTCTTTCGATGAGAGGAATGGCATTTAAACATCGTATAAAATATCATAAATATTATACGAGGAATTTGCAAAATTTTCTGTAAATTAATAAATGGATTTCAACCAAATGGAAAAAATAAATATATAAAATATTAATAAATTAAATAAAATTTATAACAATGAATATAATTATTTAAATAAAATTAATTAATAAATTAAATTAGTACGATAGACATTTCATTTCGGAAAATAAGAAGATAATCTCGATATTTTATAACGAGAAAAAAATAATATATAACATGCAATTTATTATGTATACACTACTTGTCGAAGAATAATTTATAAATATCAGTCGCATAGATGTATTTCCAGTTAAGAGTTAATTAATTTATGAACGCAGGAATTACACGAGCAAAGTTTGCGTAATATAAATCGGAAGATTTCACACGAAAGAAATATATATGTACACATATAACCTTTATGACAAAGCCACGACAGGAACGCTATCGCCGCATGCGCGCATAACTGTGCACTTGGTACAAATCGATCATTGTGACGTATCGATGGGACAGGGCGATGCTCGCGTTGTTCGTGGACTCTTGGAACCATCGAGAATTTTCGGAAACCTCCTATGACGACGAAATGCATCTCATCGATGACGTATCGCGGCGTGAAATTCTTCAAGAGAATCAGTCCCAGAACCCCTAAATCTACGATTTAATTTAATTTTTCTACGAAAACCTACTAAGATCTAAATAAACGATTTAATTTAATTCGTAATCAAATTCGGGACAAAATATTATACAATGCTTGACAAGTATAAAATAAAAAAAGATATAAGCTCCTCGATTTTGTGCGTGCGCAAATATAGCCATAGCGTCTGTCATTCTACGTAATTAATTTCGCAATTATCATATATATAATTGTTACGCAGTTTTTTAAGAGATAAAATACAATATTCATGTATATTTAATTGAAATATGTTTCAAGAGAGATAAAATATATATTTTAAAATATTTTTATTGTATTGAAATTAAATATACATGCAATGTATAATACTATTTCATCTATATAAAAATTTGAGACAAAATATACAGTGCTTGACATGTATAAAATATTAGGAAGGTATAAGCTCCTCGATTTTATGCGTGCACAAATATAGTCATAACGTCTGTCACTCTATGTAATTAATTTCGCGATTATCATATATATAATTGCTACGCAGTTTCTTAAGAGATAAAATATACATTTTATAATATTTTTATTGTATTGAAATTAAATATATAATACATGCAATGCACTATTTCATCTACATAAAAATTCGGGACAAAATATACAATGCTTGACATGTATAAAATGTTAAGAAGATATAAGCTCCTCGATTTTGTAAGTGTGCAAATATAGTCAAACGTCACTCTACGTAATTAATTTCGCGATTATCGTTATATATAATTGCTATGTAGTTTCTTAAGAGATAAAATATAATATTCATATATATTTAATTGAAATATATTTCAAGAGAGATAAAATATATATTTTATAATATTTTTATTGTATTGAAATTAAATATACATGCAATGCAAATATAGTCATAACGTCTGTCACTCTACGTAATTAATTTCGCGATTATCGTATATATAATTGCTACGTAGTTTCTTAAGAGATAAAATATAATACTCATATATATTTAATTAAAATATATTTCGAGAGAGATAAAATATATATTTTAAAATACTTTCATTCAAATTAAATATACATGCGATGTACTATTTTATCTATATAAAAATTCGGGCATTTTTTTTCGATTCGCGTGACGCGATATCGAGTCGGAATCCGCTGAAACGGGTTAACGCTCTCGGAAAGCGGAATGAGATAGCGACGCGGGGATACGTTATCAGCGCGTAGAAAGCGCGCAAAGTTACTGCGCAGTTAAGCGGTTAAAGCTATGCTCTAAATCGCGGTATTTGAGACTAGTTGGGCCCATCGAAGCGGCTCGGCTCCTGGCACGGCTCGCGGACCCTCGGTCGGGTCCCCCCGTCGCGGGGAGGGGGGCAGGGGGGCCCGGGGACCCGGGGGGCCCTCGCGCCGAGCTACTCCAATCGAGACGCGCCGCTACAATCGACGAGGAGGAGGAGCGCAAGTAGGTGGAGAAAGAGTTGTGAAACCGTGTGTAGACCTCGCGTAGGTTGTTGCCAGCGACGACTCGTTAGGTCGTCCCGACAAGAGAGAAGCGACGGAGTCGCCGCAGAAAGTTATTGCCGCAGTTAACTCCATAACCGGGCGAGTTTGACGTTGACCGTCGTGTTATAACCGCGATAACGAGCCCGCGAGAGTGGCGAGAAAATCCTCTCGCGAGAATTCCATTAATCTAAATTCGATCGAAGTAACGCGGAATATATTTTCTTATTGCGTGTACCGAGTAGACGGAATGTATCTCTCTTCGCCTGTATCCCTCTTCTGCTATGAGTATATTGCGCATTATAGCCCGAGATTTTTCTCTCGCGTTGCTTTCCGCCTACGCTTTGACGTCAACATCAAAACATGAATCCGTTTTATAAATAAGTCACAATTCGCTCGGAAGATTCTATAATATTTTTTTTATTATATGTATCATTTTTATATAATTATTAATTTATTATTATATAATTTTATATTTTAATTTATATTTTTTTGCGTCGTATAAAGAGAGAGAGAGAAAATATATATATATATATATATATATATATATTTTTTTTTTCAAAAGGGCAAAATATATATATAAAATATACTATATAAAATTACAAATAAAATTCTGTTTTATAGTTTGGTCGCGAATTACGCGAATTAAATCGTTTAAATGCTTTTAGACATTCATCATATAATAATTAAAGTTGTTTTCTAGCGTTTTATAATTCTCAATTCCATATCTATCCGCGGCGGAAATTTCAAAGGTATATATTAGCATCCATGAGAATGAAATTTCCGGCAACAATCGTACTATCAAGACTCTGCAGAATTAAGAGCGTATTCATCGAGAGATTTGTATTCTAGATTGAGAGATTTATATTCTAGAAGAGGGTCAAAAAATTTATCGATGTCCTCGTAATGACTGTACTTTGCATCTCACAATCAGGATTTACGCGATCGTTGTTGGGAATGTCTGAAATTAGTTCTGTATGTATATTCGACCAGTTTTTTGCTAGAGAAAAATTACTGATTGTGAGCTTCTTTTGTCAAGCAATTTAAATCCTGTATTTTTGTCATCCTTATTTTTTATCTCCATTTTTATCGTATTTATTCTCAGTTTCTTGTTTTATATTTTTAATGCAGTTCATATTTATTATCGAATTGTATATTAAATTATTATAAATAGATATTACAAAATTTTCGTTTTCGTAAACAGCTGAAATATACGAAGAAATATCTCTATTCTTTTCGTTGTTGTAGAAAGATTAATAATGTATGTGATTAATAATTAAACGAGTTTTTACAGGAAGATAAAATCATGCTGACGATCCGCTGTCTATTAATGAAAAACAATAATTCGAGAAATTTTTATTATCTGGAAATCATATGCAGACAGATGACTTTGAAAAGAAAATAGACGGAAAATCATCACATCTTCTATTATTAAGTGGATCTTTAAATTGAAATTTCATTTCAAAAATTGCATATTTAACTTAAAAATATCAGCTTTTTTAGAGACCTCTTTCTTTCGATATCTATTATTACCATCTTTGCGACCTATTTGCGAGAAACATTTACATTATATATCTACATAATGACCGAAGAATACCTACATAATAATCGAAAAATGTTTCCAACATTCAGATAATCTTCTGACCTGATATGGTTACTTGAGATGTGATCGAGAGGACGCCTAGACTTTAGTGCAATTCGCAATGCAGTGACTTACCAGCGGTGTTCCTGTGCACGCGTCGAAGTCTCTAGGGAGGTTTCCTTCTCTTCGGCAAAGGCGGCGCGAGACCCGTTCGCGCGTGCTTCCGGAAGAACGACGTCGTATGTTTCATTTTTTCATTCATTCTTTCACTTGCCGCTCGTAAGTTGGGTTTCCTGCGGCTCGCAGCATCGCGCTTTCATCTGAATCTATCTTGAATTCTCCCTGAACAGGCTCTTTAAATCCCTTTTTTAACATCCTGAATTTATGTGAAATTATTCCTCGCGTCGAGACGACTTTTCCGCCCGATCGGGTGGATGATGGATCGGATGATGCTTTTGATCTCTTTTTGGTAGAAGAAACATGGAACTTGGCCGTTCAAAAATTCGATACGTTCGCATGACACGATCTTATGCTCGCTCGTGGTCGAGGAGAGGTCTGTTCATCGATCGCAGCATACGAGATGCTTGCGAAGCGGCCTTTCTCTCACGTTCTAAACTCGCAGGAAGTTGGCAAATCCTTCTTTTTTATCGGTCTTTCCTTTTCTCTCTTTTATCGATGGTCGCACTTTTTGGCGTTGCTTTTTTTCCGTCAAAATATATTCGCACGAAATAGATTGGTGTGAAAATTTCTAAAAAACAATTCTCGTTTGACGCTTCTCGATAAAACTCTTTTCGCTGCAGCGACTAAAATCATGGGTTTTACTACGAGAATTTCAATTCCTCTGAAAAACAGTGCGATGATTTTTAACAGTGCAACTGCATTCATAAAAATTTATTTCATATTCAAGTCAGTTTACGATGAATTTTGCACGATATCTATAAAAAGACAGAGAGAAGAAAGAGAGAGACAGGGAGGGATGGCAAATGTTAAAAGACCTAACTGTATCTCCCGCAAGAATTCGAAAAATCATTGCACGGAGATCATTGATCCTTGATCCTTGTAACGACGCCGAGGCCTCCGGGATCCTCGTTTGCCGGAATGATTTTTTGCCTTTCCGCTCGATCGATTCCGACCGGCGCGGCGATCACAGCCAACTCCCACTTCCTCGATCACTTCGTCGAGTGAAACCCCCGCGGCGTAATCCAACTCTCGGCACGCACGTCGGAGAATCCGCACGCACCACGTACGTGGTGAATCGCGAAACCGTGATCGGCGAGGCGACGGTGACGATTCACCTTCCGGATCGTCTTCCGCGCGACATTCGACGGATTATGATCCATAACGATCGCAAACACGTACGAACCACGCCTCGAATCACATCGCGGTTAGCATAGGCGCCGAGCCGCATTTTTCACCGAGACATCTCCCAAGAGCGTACGTCATATCGATTTTTTTTTTAATTAATCGAGATACGTGTTCGTCCCTGCAATAATCAATTCGCGTTCTTTTTATCTATTTTTAAATATCTATTATTAACATCTCTTTTTACACGAGCGAGATATATTCCTTTACGTAAAGCGTATTTCTTTTTGCGACGAACATGACTGGCTAACTTTGTATCTTCTTCGGGGAAAAAAGAGAGGAAATATCTCTCTTCTCCTTCAAGGTCGATAACATAATCATCTCAAGAATGACATGGTAGTGATAAAAATTCAAGCTCCACTGATTAATCGACACTTTTCGACGACAAATATTCGAATGTCATTGTTAATGTTATTACAACATTCGGCTCAGATCATCAGTTGATTGATTATTCAGAGTGATGATTGATCGAGAATCGAAACGCAAGAATCGGGATTCAAAGGTGCAAGGATTGAGTGGCGATTATATCGAATTATCACATCGATCCTGCTGCCTCACGATCCGTAAGTGAGGAAACTCGTCTGAGATTTTTCTCCCTCCGTCCCTTTTCGACCACTACGAGTGGCAGTTCGAGTATCCTCGATGATTATTCATGACGATCATTCTCGACAACTGCTGGTCACTGGGACGAGAATATACGGGCATATTCGATTCGCGAACGCGTATCATGGTCTCCCCCGCGAAAAGGGAAGGAACCAAGAAGCGACGAGCGGAATCGCGGCGAACCCTGTCCTAGGATAACTCGACACTCCTACTCGTCCAAGCATCAGCGAGCGACTGAGGGCTGCAGACAGCGGGCCCAGAAACGGGGCCCGCCACGCCACGGCCCCGGGGGCCCTCTCGAGCCCCCCGCGCCGTCTTCCAGGACCAGTTCGGTCGCTTCGCCGCCGCTGCTGCTACTGCTGCTGCTGCTGCTGCTGCTGCGAAGGAAGGAAGGATACACGCTGTGCTCTCCGCGAGGACTCCCCACTTCTGCGACGACCTATGTCCTAACGTCGCGCATTCCGCGTCCTGCGTCCCGAGAGACGGTCTCCTCCACCTGATCTTGGCGCACGCATTTCGCGCCCTCGAGATCACGTCCGGGAAATTTGCCCGCGTCTTGCAACGCGTGACGCACGAGACGTTATCAATTTGTAAGAATAAGGGCACGTTTTATCTAGATTGTTTTTGTGTACATTTTCCTTCTCCTTCTCTTCTCGTGATTTAGGATTATTTCGGTCAATTATCAGATCAGTCTGAAAGATTAGACTCTCTCGAAGGATTTTTAGAAGACATATTTATATGAAGAAAATCTTGAGAATAATGTGTAAGGAAATCAGCTGTTTTTCATGATACAAAAAATATAATTTTTAGTGTTATAAATTTAAAATAAATTTAATTAAATTTAATATTTCATAAATTATATTATATAACATATAATATAAAATAAATATAATAATATTTACTTTATATTATTTACCCTTTTTCTTTCTACAATATATTTAGTAAAATAATTAAATATGCAAGTAAAATTGATGTGTCCAGGAGATCTTAGATCTAATGAATCTCCTCCCATTGATTTATTAATTAATTTGAAGTAGATTTTTCGTTAGCGATTTTGTCAGAAATATAAAATTTTTTCTTCCGATAAAATTTACTCGACATCTTGATAATTGAACCGATTGAATCATGCTGTCTTAATATATTTATCTCATGAATCAGATCGACAAGATTAATTAATTAATTAATTAATTAACAGTGTTCCAAACAAAACAAGCTCGTAAACAAAGAAACCGATGAATAGGCGTAATAATTCGTTTTATAGTGAAGCTGTGGATTCGCTAACTCGTTTGTCCCCTTCCTCCGCGGCTATTTGTGCTGCCAATAGCATCATGTGCCCCCTGATGGTCCACCTGGCCCAACCTCTTTGCGTCCGACGGGAGCCAATCGCGTGTCTAACGTACGATCTAATACCATCGCTCGTAACGGGTGTCGAAAGTGGAAGGGAGATCGTCATGCTTACGAGTCGCTTGGGTCCGACAGAGATTTAGATTGTTGTCGCGTCGCATCTCGCGCGCTTGCGTCTTCATCCCCGGTATCGCAATATCGAATCAAAAATCTCGTCTCTTTCAGAATCTCTCTGTTCTCGAAACATTCAGGAAGAAACAATATGTTTGAATTTTGCATTATAAATTTTCGCACGCAGTAAAGATAAATCGAGGCCGAATAGATAAAAGCGCATCAGAGAGGAAGTGCATGAATCTTTTAAATATAGAGGATATATTTATTTTATATATTTATTTTCTATTTATTTTCTATTTATTTTATATTTATTTTCTTTCAGGAGATTATTCTAAATTAATAAGAAATAAAGGGAAAAATAAAAACTGTTAAATTACGATATAAAAATATAATGTTAATTATATAAAATAAAATATATTATGTATATTTGCGTAAAATATATTATATATATTTGCATACGAATATTGCAGATAAGATATCTTTTTCAAGACTTCTAGACTAGATAAATTTCACGTTGCGCGATAGTGCAGGTGTGCGATATCTCATAAGCTCGTTTAATCTTATAAATTAAAATTTTATAAGATACGAGCGCACACATTCACGCACATATGCAAACACGTACGTATAGACACGCGCGAACGCACGGGAGCATTTTTCGAGTGCACGTGAGATTGGTCCAGCTACAGGAATCAGGTTCGGTAACTTGTCCCATCCATCACTAACCCGGACAGCCAGATGTTCGCAGGGGGTACAATAGTCGTATAAGGTATTACCCCTTCGTGCATAATGCCGCTAGCAGAAATTATCCAGCAGCACCCTCCGCATGGACGTAGAAAATTTTGGATTTTACGTCTGGGGTGTGCGAGGGATCTTTTCTCCTTCTTATAACGTAGCGCGGAAATTGCATCTGCGATTCGCGAAACGAGCGAATATATATTTGAGAAAATTTATACGTACATTTGGAATGATTAAACTGATTAATATATTGGAATGATTAAAATGATTTTATATATATATATATATATATATATATATATATAAATATACCAAAATATATATTTTAAAAGAAATAAAACAGATTTTGGTATATATATATATATATATACCAAAATCTGTTTTATTTCTTTTAAAAGAAAATAGATGAGAGAATTTCCTGAATATTTTGATCTATATACATGTATAATAAATATATATATTGTTGAGGGAAGAGAACGCTATATAAATAGGACAAGCAAGATCGCTGTATTTTTTTCTCGAATCTCTTTCCGAGAATATATCGTTTTTGACCGAAAGGAGCGTGAGGCAGGAAATTTTATCGAATTCAGAACACGATGAGAGAATCGATTTAATTCCTTGCATTTTCGTGCTTGAAATTTCTCGTTAATTTTGACAATTGATTTGTTTTTTTAATCGCATTAAAAAAAAGAGAATATATACACATACACGTCTACAAAATATATTATATATGATATTAATACATTTATTATAATAATTAATTTTTTCTCATTTAATTGCATTTAAAAAAAGAGAATATATACACATACACGTCTACAAAATATATTATATATGATATTAATTACATATGTTATTAATCATATTATTAAATTATTAATAAGAATATTTATTAATAATAATTTATTAATCAATTATTATTAATGAATATTCTTAATAATATTAATATTAATAAATATAAAATTATTAATAAATTATTATTAATAATTTATTAATAATTTATTAATAATTTTTATTAATAAGAATATTATATATATATATATATATATATATATATATACACACACAAATATATATTTGAGAAAATTTATACGTACATGATTAAAATATATATATATATATATATCAAAATCTGTTTTATTTCTTTAAAAGAAAATAGATGAGAGAATTTCCTGAATATTTTGATCTATATACATGTACAATAAATATATATATATATATATTGTTGAAGGAAGAGAGCGCTATATAAATAGGACAAGCAAGATCGCTGTATTTCTTTCTCGAATCTCTTCCCGAGAATATATCGTCTTTTACCGAGAGGAGTATCCCCTGTAGAGTTTTGCCGCAGGTGGTACGGCCCACGAACGAACGGCGGCGGCGGCGGCCTGGCGTTTTCGCATCGCATGCGTCGCCGTTTCGCTGACCGGTTCGAGCCAAGCCAAGCGTCGAGCCCCACCGCTCATTCACCGTAGAAATGAAGCTTTCGATTAGCAATATCATGTCAGGTTTTAGACGACACAATCGATCGAAGAGCGATGAAGAAGCGAAAGAAAAATCAAAATAAGCCCGCGAAATTCCACGCATCTTTTTCCAGATGACGGAAGTGATGCAGATTATTTGGACCACTGACTCTTTTATTCTCGCTTACGAAATTCCTCAAGCTGTCGCTTAATTCGTTCAAAAAAAAATCTTTTCATTTCTTATCATTACAAAAATTATATTTAGCTACTCTTTTATTTTTTGTATCTTGGTTTAAAAAAAATTGACACTATAAATATGTTATATATACAGGGTGTCCCGCAACTACTGCTCCATATTTTAAAGGTAGATTCTCTGACCAATTTAAAAACGATTTTTCCTCAGCGAAAATGCCGAAGAAGATCATTATTTTTTGCATATTCCTAATTTTTGTTATGATGTATCTTTCTAACTAAGCCTTAAATTAAAATTCTATTAAAGTAAACTCTACCTAAAATTAACTAAAGAATGTGACTTTATTAATATTTTATTTCCATAAGGCTTAGTTTGCGAAAAACCTTGTTTTCAAACTTTGTTTTCAATCATTTATAACTCGAAAACTATTAGTGCCTCGACATTTTCGCTGAAGAAAAATCGTTTTGAAATTGGCCAGAGAATCTATCTCTTAAAATATTGAGCGGTAGTTGCGGGACACTCTGTATATGTTATATATATATATATATATATATATATATATGTGTGTGTGTGTTGTGTATATATAAGAATTTCTTGAACTTTTGAGTCATACACATGTATAATATATCGTTGAAAGAAACGCTATTTAGATAGAACAACTAAGACCACTGTATTTTTTTGTCGAGAATACATAAGTATTTCGTAAATTTCGTAATTTCGCTTCCAGAATGTTTCACGGAAATGGTTTCTAGCGTCTACTTTTCAAACGGTTCCCACGGAGAATCCCGAGGAATGTAAAGCGCAAAATTTGTTAGATTCGTTGAGCGATATAAAAGCCAAGGATCCGTCTAAACCGAGACAAATTTATTCGGGGGACAGATTCATACCGTGTCGTCGCGGGTACAGTTTCGAGGCGGCTCACTCTCTATTAAGAAAAGAATCCGACAAGACCGGAATTCATAAACTGCAGGATATTCATAAACAAGTACGAGAAATGTTATCCATCTAAAAAATGTGTTATATGTTCAATTATACAATCGCATTTTGATCCTCTCCAGATCGAGT
The DNA here is from genome assembly GCA_030586385.1 of Camponotus fellah. Classification (NCBI taxonomy): domain Eukaryota; kingdom Metazoa; phylum Arthropoda; class Insecta; order Hymenoptera; family Formicidae; genus Camponotus; species Camponotus fellah. The sequence goes on along the minus strand of JAPIVC010000272.1, from coordinate 53,371 downwards.
TATTGAATATTACGCATCAACGCGAAGCTTGGCGTGCGTTAATGACAGAACAGAATATCATACCAGGTAATTTTTAAATTATAATGAATACACACACAGAGTGTACGAAAATTGACGATAAATATTTTAATAACAAATTCTTTGTAATATTTTAAGACGAATTTTAATACGAAAGTGTCTAGGCTATAATAGTTTTTAAATAGGAAAGTTTAAAGAATGACAGGACTAGAGTTTTGCGTGCTCAAGGGCGGCAAAATGGTCAATGGTAAAGATACTTACACGAATCAGCTGCTTTCGACATAGGTGAAATTATTGTAAAAATTAAAAGTTTCATTAAAAATCTATTTCTATTTAACCATAATGAATCATAACAGTTTAAAATATTTTTATTCAATAATTTAATATATCTTTCATATGTTGATCAACCTCATCATGAAACAGGATCAACCTCATCAGGAAAGAGTTAAATATGACATATCAATATCGATATTAAGTTATTGAATAAAAACATTTTAAATTGTTGTTATAATTCATTATGGATAAATAAAAATAGATTTTTAATGAAATTCTTGAATGTTTTCAGAATAAATAATTTCACTAATGTCAAAAGCCGATTCATGAAAGTACTTTTTACCACTTTGCATTTCTGAGCGCGCGAAATTCTAGCCGTCATTCGTGATCTTTAAAAACTTTTTCCATTTAAAAACTATTACAACCTTGAAATTTTCGTTTTAAAATGACAAAGAATTTGTCATTAAAATATTTATCGTCAATTTAGGTACACACACATACGCTCGCGCGCGCGCGTGTACCTAAATTGGTGTATATGTGTGTATCTCTCTCTCTCTCTTCTTTCTCTCTCTCTCTTTCTCTCTCTCTCTCTCTTATATATATATATATATATATATATATATATATATGTATAAAGAGAAAGAGAGAGAGAGAGAGAGAGAGAACACAAAGCTAAAAAAGCTCGCACAATAATTTCTCTATCTATTATTATACATATCTTATATTTATTATTTTTCTATTTTATATTTATTTTTTCTAAATAAAAAAAATTAGTTATTAAAAAAGTTATCTTTGTTTGGAATTCTTCAAAGTCTTATACATGTAAGAAGAAATTTTTTATTTTCTGTTCTAAGCGTGAATTAAAATGCTAATAAATAGATATGCTTGTTTAGATTTAAATCAAACCAAGATTCTACACTATAGCAATTCAACGATGCAATCTCAGAATGTGCAGCGTACAGAATCTAAAGAGGAAAAAAGGTGGAAGTGCACGCCGCGCCAGAAAACTTTGATAGGAAACGTAGAAAAAGTATTATGTCTTGATTCTTCAGAGGGTACGACATCAATGATATCAATTTAAATTAGCCGAAATGTAGTTTACTATTAATTCAACAGTCTCTTTTAATAATAGAAGATAATAAGATTGGACTAATGGACTGGAGCTGCAACGGTATAATCAGTTTCGGTAATCAAAATGGAATTACGATATGCAATAGGGACGGCGAAGAATTGGCGACGTGCAAAGAAGAGAATGCCAACGTCGTTAAATGGAGCAACGACGGTGAGTAAAATACATCGTGTTAAAAAAATTGATCGCGTCAACATTCATCGTTTTGCATAATTCGATATTGAAAGATGTGAGATGTTTCTTAAATATTTTTTTTATATACATGTAGCCTTTATATGAGAGTTATGTATCTTCAAAGATAATGTTTCCGAGATAATGAAATTTTTTAAAAGGAATTTATATGATTCTCTTTTACATTTTAGTAAACATTAATAGGAATTCAACAATCGATGGGGAAGAAAATTATATCATTTCGTTGTTAATGTTTAAAAATAAACGAATAATTATACGATTCTATTTTATTTTATCAACGATAACGTGAATTGTGTTATTTTAGGCAGTAAACTGGCGATATGTACAGATTTTAGGATCATATTATACAATTTAGAAAAGAAAAAGACCATGTGGAATATCTTTACTAAATGTTGCCCAACGATTCCTGAGTTTTGTCGCAATCAATCCATCTGCTGGTCTTTCGACGATCGTTATATCATTATGTAAATATCGACTCTATTATTTTAATTGAATCGATAAAAATGTCACTGAGTCAAGCAGCGAGATAAGTTTTTATCAGAAATCAGTGATATTTCAATATTCAAAAATATTCGTTATTGTTTTTTTTTTTTTTAATGTGCATGTGTTATTGATTATGGCAATAAAATTTCACTGAAAATAAATTATAATCGCACATGTGTAAGATATAAGTAGCTTTTTTCTCTCCATTTATTTTGGATTATTTTTTTTTGGAGAAGCTTTCATATATATATAAAAAAATGAAACATATATATAAATAAATAATATTCAAAAATTTAAAATTATATAAAAATTAAAACTTCTTTACTCTCAAGATGTGATAAATCTATAAAAAATGAACAAGATTCTTAGTTAAAAAGTAGATATTTCTTTAAATTAAATATTGCTCTAAATTTATGTCACATGTATAATATTATAAGATATATTTTAGAACATGATTGAATACTGATTGAAACAGTCATTAACTGATTCTTTTAATGATATTTTACTGATTTGCTATTTATAACTGAGATTACACAGTAACTATTTACTATTTTCCTCAATAATATCTCTATTTAAGAAAGTATGATTAATTCTTTTTTCAATATTTGAAAATATGTTAATCGGATAAATGATGGAATTTAGAATCAAACTTTAGTTTTTATTTACCTAATTTTATTGCTCTTGTCGGTAAGCAATTTTATAATTTAATATATTCGTCGTTAGAACTAGTAAATACCTTAATTAATTAATTAAAATAACGAATTTACCGGACAATTTGAGCACAGATAGTCGAAAAAGATTATATTAATATAATAATTATAATTATAGAGTAATAATTATTAAATAAATTTAATGATTAAGTAACAATTATAAATATAAATAATATTTAAAATAATAAAAAAGTAATAAATGAAAAATAATAACCTTAGTCTTCTGCTTCCTAACAGTGGATGTGAGGAATCGATAACGGTATATGAAACCGATACAGGCAAATTGATTAAAACACTTTACTCTAGCACATACGTGAATCGTATTTCGAGTCTGGATTTTTCGCCAAATTACAGGTATCTGGTATCAACTGATGATGAAGACAATTTTGGAATATTTACCTGGCCGGATTTAAAGTTTTGTTATTACATCGAATTATCGCTCCATAAAATAAGAGTAAGTCGCGATAAATTATTCTCGAGATATTTCATTTTTTAATACATCAATATAATGCATTTGCTATTTCTTAATTTTTCACGTAGAAATTGGCAATTCTCATTTATAATTAATATTTATATTTTTATAACAGAAAATATTTGAAGAAATTTTATATGAATAGACATATGATAAATTTCCTTATTAGAACCGAAAATGTACTTTCGATTTTTATGTAAAGAAAATAAAGGTAAATGTTTACTTTACGTCACACAATTCAAAAAATTTTTATTTTCAGATATGTAGAGGACACATTCCTAAGTAATACGCCATTTAAATTTTGTGGCGCTCTCTCTTCATTCCTGAGATATGCAATTTGGAAGTTTCATACTTGTATTTCGTTACTTTCTAAATATGTTTATATTTTTGTGTTTATATTTCCTGAGATTATCTTTCTGAATAACCTTCAGAAGGTTTTAGCTGCTTATTGTTATTTATTAAATAGTTATTAACAAAAAAAGTTTCAAGAATAAAATATAATTTTACGACATCATGTATGTTTAAAAAGAAATATAGGCGCGCCACACACACACACACACACACACACGCAGGGGGGTGCAAGGGGGGCCTTTGGCCCTCCCTCCCGCAACTACTCTGTCGGTAGGGGACGCATTGCGAAGGGGTCAATCATAATGAATATATGCTGTAAAGGCCCTGGCACACAAAAAAACGTAAGCAGTGAAACGTAGTCAGTAAGCAAATTGACCAATCATAATTGAACAGTAAGGCAGCCATATTAAAACGTAAGAAAATGTAAAAATTCCGATTGGCCGATTTCCTTACTGATTACGTTTCACTGCTTATGTTTTTTCGTGTGGCAGGGGCCGTAAGCTGTAAAGTGAAGTCCATCTTTACCGGTGGGGTGGTTGCAGGAAGGGGGGCTGAAGGTGTGTGTGTGTGTGTGTGTGTGTGTGTGTGTGTGTGTGTGATATACACACATACATTTGTGATATTTTTTAATTGTATTAAATTGTATTAACTCTTTAGCGACATGGAAGTCACAATGAGCAAACGTAAACAAAAAAATATAAACACAACGAAAATATAATATCAAATCGTGTTGAGCAAATGTAAACAAAAAATGTGAACACATAAATAGGATATAACGAAAAAATGACATGAAAGTATGAAATTAAATTCTTGAATGTCGCCAGTAGATAAAATAAGACAACGTAATTTAAATCGACCACACTGGCACTTTATTGGTTGATAAAAATCACGACGTTTCGACCATTGGTTTTGGTCCTTTTCAAGTGAACTACAAAGGTTTACAATATTATAAAAAGTATGAAACTGAAAGTATGAAACTTCAAAATTGCATATCTCAGGAACAAAGAGAGAGCGCCACAAAATTCATACGGTGTATTACTTAGGAATGTATCCTCTACAATATATGTGAAAATAAAAATTTTTCGAGCTGTGTGACGTAAAGTAAACATTTACTAAAATAAATCATATAGATGTTAGACACAAATCTAGACACAAATGCATTGTATTAACATATTAAAAAGTATAAAATCTTGAAAACAATGCATTTCCTAAATTGGAATAAATGGAAATTTTGTTAAAGAAAAAAAATTATTTTTTGATAAGAAATAGTAATATATTCATATATAAGATATCTTATATATTTTACACGATAAAGAATTAATTTTTTATTCGTAACATTCTTTTACTAATATATTACAAAAAATAGCATCAAATATCTTGACGGAATTTTTATCTCACAATAAACAAAGATAAATAATTATAATTTAACGAATAATTATAATTTATTGATTAAATTTATTGATTAACAGCAATGCGTTTTCACATTGACGATTTGTATAAAAGTGTAAAATATTCGTACTCTCTGTTGACAGGCCGTCGCCTGGCATCCGCAAATGTCTAACACACTTTGCATAGGCAGTGGCAATTCCTTGTTATTATGGAGCATCAACAAGAAGGCAATTATAGACCATAAAGCTATCAAATCCAGCGATTTTCGCGTGGAAAATCTCGCTTGGAATAAGTTAAGCGGCGAGTTGGTCGTACATTGGTCCTACATGGAGGGGAACAAACGATACTCAATTGTCCCGGTGCTCGCTAGTTTCGATCGAATCGTCGATGCACTGCCACTGAAAAAAACGCACATATCCTTCTTGAAATTCAATGGCACGCACGAAGAGCTGAGTATGTGAAATAATTATAACACGTTTCAATAACATTTTTTCAAGTTTTAAAAAAGTGCGTAATCTAAATATTTTGAGTGAATGAAAAATAAATAAATTTTATAAGGAAAGAAAAGACCTTACATTATTTAGAAGCACAACGTGATCTAATTAAAAAATCGAATAATGCTTTTTTTAACTGGATACTTTTTTTTTAAATAATAATACGAAACAATTTGTTTCTATTGTTATCAGATGAAATATTTTTTAAATCGTTCGACCTATCTCTCTTCGATTATATTTAAATTGAATATTTGTTATAGTAACATGTGATAACGAAGTCTTTTCAATATGGAATTTTTTTGGCAAAGAATCCAAGTACAAACGACAAGTACCTCTCTATCATTCAACACGGCAGAAGCACGGAGTTCTCAATCTTAATCCAATTCGATAATTATATATTTAGAAAGCTTGAAGCTTTCTGAGGCATTAGCATTAAATTGTATTTTTTTACAAATTTTTTATGCAAAAGTTACGCGTTTATTTAGATACATGAAAAATATACCAGTAACTTATAACTCCAGAACTCCAAATTTTAAGGTGTACGGAGAAAGTGCCGCGGTTTAATCTGTTGATGAAATTTTTCAAATGTTTAATACTCATATTATCAGATAGTATGATTTATGCGAAAATATTATCTGTATTTTTACGATATCAGCGTTATTTCATAAATGAAAATTATCGAATACCTTAAGATCAGATATGTTCGTATAAAGTTACAACAAGAGTATGAACATTGAGTAAAGAAAAACACTGTCACCAAGTAACTGACCATTCCTGTTACAATTAGCGCAACATACGGTAGATAATTGCTCAGCTCATTAAAATTAATGGCGCTAAAATTCATTTAGACTGATTTAGTATTCGATTTAGCAACGCTCGTAAATGATTAGCTTATCTCGCAATAGATCGGTAAAGCTTGTACGCCGAGAATTTAAGTTGTTAATGGCATGTAAAAAGAAAAAAAAAAGAAAAAAACTAAGATAGAATGTAACCGTCTGGTTTTCTCTGGTCAATCTTCTTGATTTTACAAGTCGCGCACACAATTATTAGAATATATTGCATGCAAAATATATATATAATATTAATTTTACAGATGTAAAAAATATAGAAGAAGATTGTAAAATAAAAATATAAAGCTTTTCACGTATAAATGGCAATCAGAATATTATATTGCAAACTATATATTACATTTTTTTGTTATTATTAATAATGTATATTCCCTGTATATATTTATAATTAATATGCGCGTTTTTATATACATTCTATTATAATTTATATTTATTTATTCTATTTTAATTTCTAACATTAATTATGTAATATGATATAATTATATGATTACGATATCATTATATTATAATATATAGTTTGAAATATAATATTAATTATATAACAGATAAAAACGTGAAGAAAGATGGTAAAATAAAAAGATGATTGTCATGTATAAAGGACATTATAAATTATTAAACGTTATATATATTATTGCTTTTGCAGGCTATATATTCTATTATTAATTAATGTTATATCATACACGTATATATTCTAGTATATTTATTTTAATTTGTTTGTGTTTGGCTCTTAATTGTCCGAGTAATTTAAATTATGTTTTCACATAAAAAAAGCTGTTTTAAAATCTCTTTTACTTTTTATTCTTCGTTACTTTTTATTCTTTTTACTGTTTATTTTAATTGTATACCAATATAATTACACAGAATATAGTTTCCAATATAATGTTAATTAACAGATGTAAAAAACTAGATGATAAAATAGAGATAGTAAGAAAAAAATGATAAAATAGAATATGCAGCTTTTCATGTATAAATAATATTATAAACAAGATGTTGCATAAAAAAATCGCTGGTACGATATACGATAGTATCTCGATAATATTTTGTTGCATTAATGGTCTTTTTAATTTTATAGAATATCCTGTTTAATATCACTTAAATATAAAAGATTTCATGTTTTCCTTTTTTAAACGTTTACCTATTTAACCGTATCTCTATTAATTAACATTGCAAGCCGTATATACTCTAATATAACTGCATATTATTGTATAATTAAAATATATTTTCCGTCTTATATAAGAGAGGCAGTGTGATTGTTCAACAATTTCTTCATTCCTAATGCGTTAAAAAAGGATCAAATTATATAATAATTTAATTCTTACATGATATAATTAAAAAATACAATATCTTTTATATAAATTCTCTTGTACTTTATTATTAATTACACGTATATCACATAAGCATATTCATTTACACAAGTCGTTTCCTCTGCAAAAAGTTAATTTCCCTGCGTTGCATTCTACTAAGCATCCATTGTTCGGCGTAACTTTTCAAAAATTGCGGAACCTCCCTCAACACACTTTACACACCTCCTAAGGCACGCACACGCGAACGCGCGAGCGCGTCAATGACTGCGACCATCGACGATAGGAAGCAGCGTCCAGCCACCTACACACGCGAGGTATACGCGCGACACGCCACAGGGAGCACGCGTGATTTCGCAACGCGCGAAGAATGCCGCGAGTGCAGCAGCTGCGGGTCGCTCGGCATCCGGATTCCAACGGACGGAAACCCCGAGAGAGCGAATCGGATAAGCCGTCGGGGTCGTCGAGCCACGCACACGCGCGCACACGTACACACTCTCGCACACACATGCACACATACGCATCGCATCTGAGAGTGAGAGAGAGAGAGAGAGAGGGAGAGAGAGATGAGAGAATTTCCGAATTGGATTGCGCGGAGGGGAAGGAGGCCGGAATTCGGTAATAACTAACGGTACACTACGGGAAGCGGAGGTGTAGGCGGACGCGTCCTTGATCCGCGGCGATAGCGATCGGGAGACTCCTCGTCCTCGCCCGAGACCGACGTTCACTCATCCTCTCCGCCTGATCGCCCTCCGCCTGATTGGGCCGCGACGGAACTGGATTGCAGGACCGGTCGCGCAGTCACGTGTCGATGACTTTAGCAGGAATCGATGACCGGATGGAAGTCAGTACCCTCCTCTCCGTTGGACGGGAAGAGAAAAAATCTCGAAACTCTCTCGCGCGCGTTGTATATATATATATATATATATATATATATATATATATATAAATATAGATTTTTAAGTATTTTTTAGTTTATATTTTTAATTTTACACATCACACATGTGAGTAATATTAAAAATCAAACGCACACGCGCACAGATATATATATATATATATATATATATATATATATATTCTGCATTTCTCTCTGTGCACGTGTGCGTTTGATTTTATTAATATTACTCACATGTGTGGTATGTGTAAAATTAAAAAAAATATAAGAAACTTAAAAAATATTTAAAAAAATTCTATATTTTTCGAATTCGATCGCAAGTAAAGAATTTTGAAAATGAGTGATAGTCCATTATGCGCGATTCGAGCGATAAGAAATAATAATTCATGTCGCTAATAATATTATCTGACAAACTGGCGCTATATAAAACGCTCTCGGATGGATACGACGACATCGATCACTCCTGCATCACGAAAGACCGACAAATTATTGTCCAACGTAACGTATATCGTTTATATTTATCACTTATAATCCCATGTATCATTCGCTATAACGCGAATGTGCCATTCATAGCACTCAATTGAATCATTCAAAAAAAATAATCATTGTTTTCTTTTCAAATTAATTATCTATCTTTTACAAGTGTTAAAAAACGGAGATTTATAAAAATTTCAGATTATAATTTAAAATTTATAATTTAAAATTAATAATTTAAAATTTAAAATTTATAATTTAAAATTAATAATTAAAATTTAAAATTTAAAAATTAAAATTTATAATTTAAAATTAAAAAATTAATAATTACAATTAATAATTATAATTTAGATTCAATTAAGATTTAAAAAGAATAAAAGTTTATAAAAAATAAATAAAATATAAAAATAAATAAAAGAAATTAATTAATTTTTTTAAATTCAAACTATGTGATTTCTTGCATATTTATAATGTAACATAAGATAATTCATGTGTATGTGTATGTGTAATGTATGTGTATATATTTTCATTCTAAAAAATTCTACATTCTCTTAAAGGAAGAAATTTGAAACTATCTAACATAATTATCTATATAATAATCATAAAATTAAATATTTTATATTTATATGCGTACATATATATATAGAGAGAAAGAGATAAGATATCCTTGCCTTCCTAGATACCGGGCAAATTTCGCAGCCTCATAGTCTTCGTGTATCTATGTTCGTGCGGAGAGTGTACGGATCGTGTCGCGATACTGTGAATTTACGACGGTCACCGAGTGAATCCATTTGTTTCATCTGCATCTGCTTAGCACGCTAATACCGCTTTCTTCGTACGCTTTGCCTCGCCTCGTTCAATTCTTCCTCCCTTCCTACCCTCGAATGGAAACCACGAACAAATTCTTTCGACATTATGTTTATTGAACTAAGAACAGATGTATCGAGAGCTTCTTGGTAAGAAATTATATTGAAATGTCTGAAATCTAATACATATGTAACGCGTATCAAGAAGCCTGACAAGAATAAACACATAAGTTTGAAAGTATCTTATCAGTTCAAACATCTCAGAAGAGACTTTCATTCGAGTCAGTCATTTTATTCAATGTTTATTGCAATTACAATTTAAAAAGATGATTTACGTTAAAATTATGTTTCATATAGAGAAAGATAAACCTGAGAAATGAATGTGTGTTGTCAGTTCAGATTCGTTACTTTCAATTTAATTTCGATCGCTCGAATTTTGCAGAACATTTTTTTTTTTTTTAAAGAAAGGCTCGGCAATCTGGATAAAATCTGACGTAACGAGATAGGACGCTAATGGCAGATAGCATTCCAGTCATGCTATCGTCTATCGATGTTCGTTAGTACGGAACATAGTTGGCGTTCCTGGTTGATCTTTGTCTAGCTGTTTATAATTAAAGGAACGTTCGTTCTCTTCCTGGTAACAATTATTCATAAGAAATTATTTATCTTTGCCATATCATTTTTGCATTTTATTTCTTATGAATACTTAGTTCAAAAACTACTGCTTTCAGATATTATCTAATAAAATTTTCACAAGATTTCTCATTTTATAGAAGTTAAAAAAGAATAAAAATTCCGAAAAGTTTTTTAAAAAATTGGCGAGAGTTTGTCTATTAATATAAAAAGGAATTATCTTTTCTATCAAACATTAGTGTGTGTGTATTTTGTTTGTGTGTTCACATAATTGATAATTTTTAATTATTCTTAACTGAGAAATATTCGAATGTAATAAAAAATCTGAAAATATCATTGAATCGTCGCATAAATTTCGAGTTTTTCGATTAATATCAATTAATATGATTTAATAATTTTTCGAGTATCATTTTTCTATATCTTATTATGAATACTTAGTTCAAAAACTACTGCTAATATTATATATCTAATAAAATTTTCACATGATTTCTCATTTCATAGACAGAAGTTAGAGAAAAGTAGAGATTCCAAAGAGTTGTTTAAAAAATTCATAGATCCTGTCTAAAAGGAGGAATTTGTCTATTAATATAAAAAAGAATTATCTTTTCTATCAAACATTATGTGTGTGTGTGTATTTTATTTATGTGTTCACATAATTGATAATTTTTAATTATTCTTAACTGAGAAATATTCGAATGTAATAAAATATCGTTGATTCGTCGCATAAATTTCGAGTTTTCGATTAATATTAATTAATATGATTTAATAATTTTTCGAGTATCATTTTTCTATATCTTATGAATACTTAGTTCTATATCTTATTATGAATACTTAGAAAAACTACTGCTAATATCTAATAAAATTATCACAAGATTTCACAAGATTTTATAGACAGAAGTTAGAGAAAAGTAAAAATTCCGAAAAGAGTTGTTCAAAAAATTTACAGATCTTCCTGTCTATAGGAGGGAGAGTTTGTCTATTAATATAAAAAGGAATTATCTTTTCTATCAAACATTATATACATATGTGTGTGTTCACATAATTGATAATTTTTAATTATTCTAATTGAGAGATATTCTTATGTAATAAAAAATTTGTGAGAAAATATCTTCGCATAAATTTCGAGCATAAAGTTCTCGATTAATATATTAATTAATAAGATTTAATAACTTTTCGAGTATCGTTTCACAGACCCCATCTTTGCCGACTGCCTCGGATGAAAGTAACTCGTTATTTTGAATCCCGGCGCGAGCGAACACTGTTCTTACATTCTGTAACACCGATCGAGTTCGTTACATCATAGTAATAATCAACCGGTTGACAATTCGTCCGAGATACAAGACTTGTCGAATCGACGATATGAAGAATATTTAAAATCCGTCCGAAGAAAAAAGCAGAAATGATTATTCGGCAGATCGTTTCAAGAATGTACTCTATTTACATCTGAATTTTTTAGAAAGAATCATCGAATTAATAAATGACGTTTTATTATTCGCGATTTTGGGAAATTCGCGTCCACGAGGCTTTCGCAAAATGTGCCTCTTGCGCATATGATTTTGCAGATGTATTTTATAAAGAAACATTTAATAAAGGAGAATCGTGTGTGTGAAAGGTGCACGAGGGCGTGGTCGACCATTCACGGTTGACCACTGGCCCAGTGGGCCCAGTTTACGGTCGAGCGATTGCGACATCGTCGTATCGACAACGACGGCCAACTGGTTCGACCACTGGCGATTATTCGATATCCGCCAGCCTCGTTCTCGTAATTTTCTGACTTTGTGCAACTCGCCCCGTTCCCTCGTCCTTTCAACTGAAAACCGAGCTCGCTTGTGCAAACTTCAAGTCTCTGCCTTATTATAGTCTTCGCGAGGTCTTGGAAAAATGCGCAAAAATCACGAAAACGAGGAGAAGGGATGTAAGCGGGAAATTTTACCAATATATCGATATATCGAGATAAAATTTTTTATAATTAAAATTTTTTATAAATTGTATTAGAAAAATTGTTTGAGTCAACAAATGTCATAAATTTAAATTCAATTAAATTTATTATCTTAGGAAGTTTTTATCTTGCAAGTGATTCTTGATCTTTAGGTTTTTTTTCTTTCACAAAATTTTTACACTTCTCTGGCGTAGAATTATTATATCGCTGTGCGAACGTATTTACGTCTTTAATGCTGTGCTTTGAATAGCATATCATGTAGATATTTATATCGCTCATTATAAGCTTACAGATTGCAAAATTAGAATCTGGAGTCGCGAGTGTCATCGAACGTTACCGATACGATTCGTTTCGTAACCGATTAGTTTTAATAGGATTGCATCGCACATCGTTCACATTTATCAACCGTGAGTTATAAACCGCAAATTCTAAATACGAATTGCGACACACTGTAAAAAAAAAAGAATCGTATGAAAAAAAAGAAATCAAATACTTTTGCTTTTTGTTTATTTAAAGTAAATGTATTATCGCACTTAAGCACCGACTCTCGCGAAGGTAAAAGAGAGAGTTAAATTTCGATTCGTCGCGATATCTAGAAATCGGCAAAGTCGATTAACACATGTACAGGGTGTACTAAAATTATCGAATGTCTTTTTAATGATAGATTATTTTAACCCACTTGAAAACAAATTTTTTTCTTTGTGAAAATGTCGAGAAAAGTTATCATTTCTTACAATTTTTTCCATTATATATCATTCTAAGTGTCGTGAACTAAAAGTTTCTTAAAATAAATCTCATCCGAAATTAAATAAAAAAATATAGTTTTGTTAATCTTTTAATTCGAAAGTTTACGAAAGAGTCGAAACATTTTTCTTTCTTAATCCCTCATAATTTAGAAATATTGATATATTTCAATATTTAATATTGATATTTCAAAATTTTTATTAGGGAGAAATTGTCTACAAATCGATGAAACTTCTGCTATTAAAGAACATTCAGTGATTTTGAGACACCCCGTATAAACTTAATGTCGCTCGATTTCAATGACGCATTCCCGACTCTGAATGCCAGACAAATGTCAGTTGCCGCGCTTGTTTCGGAAAAAAATCTGAGATAGCGAGATAACTATGTAATTCGCATAACAGATTCTGTGCGCGCAACGATATGCGTGTATCTAGCGATCGATCGGAGCATCGACCGTTGCGAATACTTATAAATCCTTAGAGCTCAGATGCAAATACGCTGCTCTCTCACTAAGTCACAAATTATTTCATCGGCTTGTTTATCGTGATAAATATCGGTCTCAGCTGCTTTCTTATCTAAATATTATCTCAACTTACTTGCATTCGAGTAAGGTATAATCAGAGTCAAAGTGTGCTCGAAATATCTTTTTCTTCTTCCAACAAGTAATTGCTAACAGATTTATATTCTCAGATAAGATGTGATAAAAAAATAGTAAATTAATATTATTCTCGATATGATATTATAACTTCATTATCTTAGATTTATGCATTATTGAAAAAATTCAATAAAAATTTCTCACGCAAAATTTTTTTTTTAAATATAATTTCGATTAGAATTCTTAAATTCGTTCCAAATTCATATATCGTATTAAGAAGTCTTGTATTTAATCCATATCGGTTTTTCGATCTAGAATTGAAAATGGTATGTAAATTTGCATCTTTTTTTGGTTAAATAATATCAATATTTTTATGGAAGCGGGGGTGGAAATCTAATTTTTATATCAGGAATTATTGAATTTATTTCTTACGATAGAATAATGAAAAAAAAATAAAATAAAAGTATATAATAATTTCTTTATTTATATTCAGCACATGTGCGATGTATCAAGTTTCTCATATGTAAATTTCTTTACTACATTGTATACGAAGCCTACAAAACACGATTACTAAAAATAAAAAATTTATTTTCATCATTTAAAACCTAAAATATCTTCGTTTAAAATCGGATTTCATCTTCACAAGAGAGATAAAATTCGAGTGTGTGTCATTCGGAATACTTAATTAATTTCTCCATTTGATTAAAGACCAGAAAAAAAAATAAATAATCATATCGCTATAATTCCATATCATAAATTTTTACCTATATAGAGAAAGAGTGTTAAATTTCCTAAATTGTAATGTGAAATAAAAATCAGAAAAAAAGTTGTAAGAAGACAATGGAAAAAGCAACTGGAGATGCGATCTGAATTTTTACAAATTTCCTAAACCCGGAATTTCACGATTCTTTTGAGAAATCTGTGATTGTACGATTCAAATCAAATTCCTTTCTACGCGGGATTATTGACAGAAACGTGGCTACTTTTACATTGACTATATAAATACAGTGAAGCAAAAAATGGGTTATCGTGAGAGAAATCATTTCCGGCTTCTTTTTTTCACCTCCTCGCCGTCGATTCGCTATTTCGAATACATATAACATTATTGAAGCGAACTATCTCTGGATGCGCCGTCAACGCAACTCATACAGCGATGTATATATCCGGAAACACACAAATATCACCATTCCGAATACAGGACAGGTTGCATAAGAGAGTACGCGATAGCGGCTAATAATCGCGAAACGCCGTCGCGACTCCAAGTTATTTCACGCTCCGTCGAATCGTGCGCTTTATTATGACGAAGAATATGCTTTTGCGCTTTACGGTTAATAATTTTTACGATCGGCCGCGCGCCGAATCCTCCTCTAAGGCTAAATGTGTGTGTCGCGCATTCGACCAAAATAATCTAAACGTCAAAATTTCACACCTCCCGTCCTCACCCATCCGCGTCGAGTCCTTCACCTTGAAATGATTCTCTCGTACGAGCCAATGTTAAAATGACGTTCATGTTCTAAAGGTCAAAATGATCGAACGAGAGGATTTTTCCATGAAATTTCGACGTAATTTGCTTAAATTCTCGAAATCGATCCGGATCCTTGACCGATATTTTTGCAAACTATAAACATACCTGTGTAAATATACAAAGTGTTTCTTAATAAATGCGAACAATTTTAGGAGATGATTCTTTGTCGAAAATTATATATAAGGAGAGGATTTTCATATAAACATATAAATTCCTTCCTGTGGAGTTACACTTCTCCAAAAATGAAGTAAAAATTAAATTTTAATTTTTTTAGATTCTTAGGTTTTTATTATAATTTTGTTTTTTTTACAATTTTTTCAACATTTACTCTAATTTTATTTTTATTTTAAAATTTAATTTTTCGTAATTCGAAACTTATGGTATTTAGCATCGTACTGTGCATAACATATTTTATTTTTTTTTGAAAACTACCGATTTTATGAAAAAAATAAAACAATTAAAAAAGTTCTAAATAAATCAAACTTTTTAATGCATATTTTTAAATGATCATATTCCGGCCCATTAAAAAGTCCTAATAAAAAATTGAATAGGGATTGCCAGTTTCATCCCCTTAGAACAAAATGAGAGGCTGAAAAAAATATTAATGAATAATCTTTTTACTAATATAAAATATTCACTTAATTTCATTTCTTTAACTTATTCCAAATTCGAGAAAAAAATAGAAACCTAATTTTTGTCCCCATTTTTGGAAGAGTGATGAAAAGAGTTTTTGGAAGAGCAATTCCACTGAGGGAGGGATGTAGGAGTATATGTTTATATGAAAAACCCCCCTTAATTTTCGACAAAGAATCACCTCCCAAAACTCCTCGCACTTATTAAGAACACTCTGTACATATTTATATACATGTCGCGTATATGTACGATACGAAAATGTATTTGACCATTTTATAATCTCCTTCTCTCTCTGTTTACGAATCGAATTGCTGGATACGTCTCTCGCATAATCGAGGAGAAACTGGTCGTTTCTGGCGTGTCGCGAGTGAAACGCGCATAAGCGGAGCCTATTGAAATTCGGTTCATCTCGCGAAAAGAAAGGACATGAGCGTCGATACCAGCCAGGTATAATTATTCGCGCGGCGACGCGATAAATGTTAAATTTGCTGCGGCGCAAAAATATGTCAAAACGCAAATAAATGATGAACGCTCGTAGAATAAACATTCACTTCGATAACAGATGATACTTGTTTTAAGCATCGTAGCGTTAACGAAAAACAAAATGTGTTTTACGAGTCGAAAGATCGTATCTAGCGAGGTGCAAAGTCAGGTACACATGGCGTATAAAAGATTGCAAAGCGAGAGAATATTGCATTTTTTTATTATTACAGCAATGTTGGAATTACTTTCATCACGTTGAATAATATTCTTGTCGCGTGTGCGTTCGCTTAAACTTTGTTGCAAAACCTCCCATTACATTTCCATGACATTAGATATCGAACGCAACACCGATAACAATTACAAGCACGCGCATGGTATCAATATGCGAGACTCGAGACTTTACAACGGCTAATCGTCAAGTCGACGGCAATTAAGTAACGCGTATAGTGTATGTTTGTACTTGCTGTTAGTTTTATCACAGAAACGAAGAGCGAATAATCAAGTGATTTTGCGGTAAGAACAACGAAATAATCACGTAAAATACGGTATCGCGAATAATTCCTTGCCTACTCAAATACGATTTTCTTCGTAATAAATTGTAATGTATTAACAAATTAATATGCTCTTGTATAAAGATAACGATTGCGAATAATTTACAATCTGCACACGGAACAATGAATATGTAATTTGTTTTTCTTCAGTTGTGTTATTTATTTTGTCGCTGAGATAATAAAGAAAAAATATCGCACGTTGCTATCAGTCTTTTCGTTAATTATACTTCTTTTATGTAAATTGGAATAGGCTGTCAATTTGCGAAAATAATTTTAATGATAATGTACAAAATTTGATGTTAATTTTTCCTAAAATAAATAGATTGCGAATTTATTTTGAAATAAAAAGAAATTTTTCCTAAAATAAATAGATTGCGAATTTATTCTGAAATACAAAGAAATTTTTTCTAAAATAAATAGATTGCGAATTTATTTTGAAATAAAAAGAAATTTTTCCTAAAATAAATAGATTGCGAATTTATTTTGAAATAAAAAGAAATTTTTCCTAAAATAAATAAATTGCGAATTTATTTTGAAATAAAAAGAAATTTTTCCTAAAATAAATAGATTGCGAATTTATTTTGAAATAAAAAGAAATTTTTCCTAAAATAAATAGATTGCGAATTTATTTTGAAATAAAAAGAAATTCGATTGGAGGCAACGCAGACGGAGTGAATATATTTCTTATATAGGGTGAATGTAAACCGATGTTTTAGCGATTATGCGGGCTGTCCAAAAGAAGGAGGAGAAACGTTATACCTTCTGTATAGCTATAGATACGGGCCAATTATTTTTTGGAACGCACAACGACACGAACGCCCGTATATAGGTACTCGCCGATCGAGAGCGAGGTCGAGATAAGCTGGAACAAGTGTGTGCAACGAAAGAAAAGCGAAGCGCGGATAATGAGACACGCTTTTCCACGCGTAGCTTATTAACGTAATCCCGAGTTGGAATCAATTATCGCATTCGATATCTAGTAACAACGTAATGTTTATCACGAGAGAGAGAAAGAGAGGAAGAGAGATAGAGAGAGAGAGATAAAAGAAAGTGAAAGAAAAACATTCATGGCCATTTCTGACAGATTATTTGGATGAAGAGCCTCAATGATTGCGCGATTTATCTTATCTCCAAAATAAAAAAAAAAAAAATACACACGATATTGATTTGATATCGATGGAATTGATCGCGCGTAGCTACTTTCTTGACGTGCATCGATGGGTTTATCGAAAGCGCAAGTTACGATCGAGGAAAAGCATTGGGGTAACTTTAAAACCTCGGTCGTGCCTCTCGAGTTCGATACGCTCGAGAAAAGATTGCGTTTAATCGCGCGATATCGAGTGAAACGCCCGATCGAGAAATAGTTTAAATCGGCTTTAAGTAAGATTAGACTCTTGAGATCTGTCGAGTATATCGAGTTGCGACGAGCAAATGTCGCGATTATACAAGCGGACAATACACATCATCTTTGCCGAGATTAATCATAATTACTGTGAGATATTAATCTACTATATCTTTCGAACGCGCGGCAAAGCTGCTGATTCAAAATGATTTCGCGTACAAATTTTTGCGCACGCAATCATTCACGCACGAAAGCTTTTGCGAAATGAGTCCAGCTTTATCAGTGCATACGGACAGATTACCTCTGACCCCGATTACTCCCTATCGTTCACCTTTCGATTGTATAAAAGTTGTCGCAAAATAAACCAGTTGCTTCACAAGAGAAGATATAAATATTGAAAAAGAAATCTTTATAGGAAGGAAAGTTTTATATCTTATTTATTATTTATCATCTTAAATGTCCTTCTTGAAAACAAATTTTATAAATATTTATGGGATTTTTAATGATACTCATTTTCAAGTTTAAAGTGGTGCTTTAAAAAGAAAAAGCGAAAATATATATAAATAAATATGCCTCTTTTTTTAGACACCAATAAATAAATATGTCCAATAAATATAAATATGTCTTTAAAGAAACATATTTTATTTACTGGAAATGGAGGAAGTGAGCGAGACTACCTATAAAAAACAAAGATATAAAAGAAAAAGAAACCTGTCGGAATCTTTTCTTGGACAAACAGAGATGTCAAATAAGATGTTTCCGCGTAAATCGATATAATGGTAGTGATACAGTTTTCTCGATAAGACTTATTTTTTTCGTAAATTTATTCATTGAATTCGGTCCCGTTTTACGACGACCAATTTAATTAGGATCGAAACGTTTCTCGGCGAATAATTTTTTCTTTTTTTTTTTTTCGCAGAGCGTCGAAGCGAATCGAGTGGAGAGTTTCTAACGAGTTTCACCGATCGGCGCGCGAGAAAGATTTATATCTCGAGTATCTTTCTCGGAGCATTATGACGTGCGCGAGAGAACGTTAGACGAGACAGTGATAAAAAAGTTGGACGATCGATGGGCCGATCGTGCGTTTCGCGACTAGCTAGTTTCGCGAATGAACTTATCAAGATCCACTGGAGCGAAACGTTGTATCGTCGATCATTATCCACCCCGTAATCGCCGATCAAGAGGTTAATGGAACGGGGATTTAGCAACTCTGGATAAGGAGTCAAAGAGTTTCGAGAGTCGGCTCGATCTCCATCTTTCGCGATAATCAAGAATACAGGCAGAAAGAGAGAGAAAAAGAAAAAGAAAGAGAGAAGGGAAAGGTCGAGAAAGAGAGACAATCGTTGTTTTTATTTTATTTTTTTTTAACTCCCTTTCTTAGAATAAGCAAAAAGGGGACTTGTTTTGGCGGATAATTCATCGAGATGTTTTCTGTTGACTGAATGAATTTGCCGATGCAGCGCACTTGTGTAGCTGCAGATCGCATTAAGACATCGTCCCATATCTGTTGCTTGGCTGCCAAATATTTGCCTCGTCTCTCTCTCTCTCCCCCCTCTCTCTCTCTTTCTCTCACCGGTCGCGCACGTGTGTAAATACGTACAGATGCGCGGGTGTGTGTTAACAAGTGTGTCGTAATCGACAAGGTCGCGCCGTGAAACGCTGACGTTGACGTCGCTCTTTTTAACGACGAGGGAGGCGGCGAGGGAGGAAGAAGGTGCGCGGTCCAGGAAGACCAATCGACGTGCGTAACGTATTGTTTTGTGATGTGTTTTAATGCACCGTGTTCTCCCTCCACCTTGCGCGTCTCGCGACATCGGAGGATAGTCGATTCCTCTTATGCAATTTTCGTAGAACGCGGTCTCTTGTAGATTCCGGTTCGATCTTTATGATTCCAGTCTGCTCCGATGTGTCGCAAAAAAATATTTATTTATGCCGAGACCTCGCATCGATTCGAAAGACCGATTCCAAAACCGGCTCTTTATATGTAGAAAAAAATGCATACACACGTATAAACACTTATCTTTATTAAGAAAGATTTATTAAGAAAGAGAGAAAAGATTTATACAATTGTCTACTGTCAAATATTTTTTTTTTCAGAAAAATCTTTGTTTGCCACAGTATTTTAAAAAGAGTTATATATATTTTCGACTGGATTATATTATCTCTTCAAAGTATTTCGTTACTTGACATTTTTAAATATGTTTTCATTTACACATCTTTAATAAATAATATTTTTTCAAAGAAAAGTATATATTTTGAAAAGTAAAGCTTTTTGATAACAAAGAAGATTGAATTGAAATCTTCCTCTCTTGATGTTTTCTTAAAAAGAAATTTACGAAACTATATTTTAATTTTAGTTTATCTTCTTTAGATAGATTTTGGAATAAGAATTGTCTTTCAATATATTTTGCGATATAAAAATGACATAAAAAAATAATCTTAACGAATGATTATATATACAACATAAAGTTGTCAAACAGTCAGTGTGTTTTTTTCTCAAAATCGTGAAAATTAATATAAAAAATTATATATAAAAGTATACGCGAAAAGATATCGGTATTTCGTTATGATATTTCCTACATGCTTTAGCACACACACATGTTAGAAAACGGAGTAAAAAAATTAAGTACACAGAGAAAAATATCATTTTATTGCCAAGAAAAACGATTACTCAGTTCATTTTTCTTTTTTTAAGTAATAGTTTTTCTTCAACAAAGAATATATTCTTGATAATAGTCTTAAAATATACTCGTCACAAGTGTTGGAAAATCTCACTATGTACTCGAAAGAAGAATTTATTTTCTCTTCAAGAATATTGTAAAATTGTATGTGTACACAGAAAAAAAATAAGTGTCAAATCAAAACTTACATACTTAAATTAAAGTGTTCATTGTTTCATATATACGCAACAATTTCTAATCTTCTTAGAAAAAATTTAATAATTTTAAATTTCAACAATATTATAGTCTTATTTTAATATTATAATTGTCATCTCAAAAATATATAATTATTTAATTACTTTAAGAAAATTATAATCTTTGATTTAAAAATGTTATTTTCTATCTAACATTGGTTCACATTGTAACATTGTTGTTAACATTGTTTCTTTTCCATTCATCAAGAAAATTAAATCTTAAATCATAAGAATATATTTTTCTTAATTGAACTATATAAAATGGCTTCCTTCAAGTAATGAATTATTCAAGCAATTATATTTTTCTTTAATTAACGCAATATAATCTCAAGATTTCTATATTAAAACTAAATATATTTTCGAAACAAGAATGTCCTTTTTTCTGTGTATCAAAGAAAAATCAAACTTATTTTACGTCAATTCTATATAGTAAACAAACCAAATTTTTGTTTCAGTTTAACCCTTAAAGAGTACTCTGAGTATCAAACACCCAACGTCCACTTTACACTCTAATAAATCGTACTAAATTCGAGAAAATCGAACATATGGCATAAAATAAAAAACTAAAATAAAAAAGTTATAAATTTTTGAGTGAAAAAAATCATTTTTTCTATTTTTTTTCAAACAGGATTTTTTTAACTAATTCAAATTCCATGAATAGCTATAAAATCTTTTTGTCATTAAAGTAGAGACATTAAACTTTATTCAGTAATTTTTTTGTAAAAAAATATCCAATATCTGCACAGCAAACATATGAACATCCGTGGGTGTCAGACACCCAGTGTGCAATTTATGTAATTTTATGGAAGTGTGCCCTTTAAGGATTAACTAAAATAGCGCACTTACTAAAATTCAGAATATATTCCATTAAATTTAATGCTTGTGATAAACTTATGATATATTTGCGGATATACAAACTTATGATATACTTAAAATAAATAATAAATTCACACGAATACGGTATACATTTTTCTCTGTGTACATATATCACACGCAATTGCAAACTTCTTATAAATATTCCCATTCCGAGTACTGCCGGTGCACGACGTAGGAGTCACTTTCCCTCGCTTTCGTCGATTTCATAACGCGGCAACGAACCGCCGACCGTCTCTTTATTTGACGCACACGTCGCGCAAGATCGCTATTATCCCGTCGAATAATTGACCGCGCGAGACGCTCGCGGAACAAAAGCGGAGAACCGTATGTATAGAGTATATTTAGAGCCGCTCTTCGGCCTCGTTGTTCGCGGATCCATCGCGCGTTTGTCGGTCGCAATTTTCTTGCCCGCGACGGCCTATCGAGGGGGAAGGGGACAGAGAGGGAAGGGGTCGCGCATACATCCCGAGAGATTCTCGGGGCTAACTGTAAAACGACGGTTCCGCTACGCTCCGCGCAAAAAAGAGCACGTCTCGGTGGCAGGCCTCACCAAGGTGATTGCACGGCCTTGTGTCACGTGTGCGTCCATTAATGTCGCGCACGTATGTAGGGTATGTAGAGTACCCGCGCGCGCAGAAACGCACACGCGCGCGCGTGCCCGACACACATGTGCGAGCGCATCTCTCACGCTCGCGAGATCGTTCTCCTCACGTGCGGCATTCCTTTCATTACCGCCTCCTTTTATTCCGCCGCGGTTCGGGAGAGCCGCTTTAGAAAGGATTGCGCGTTCAAAGGTTCGCCGCGGCTCTAACTCGAGTAACCATACTCGGAGTGACCGAGAATCGATGGAGAAGCGCGATACCTCGCACGATTTAAAAGACCGTTCTTTTCGTCGAATCGGAGAGATCATTTTCAGGATACGCGAGCATCGAATTTCGAGCGGGCTTTTCACTCCATCGCGCTTCCTCTCTCTCGTTGGAAGAATGACGATTAAAGCCACGTGCGAAGTAAGACACCCGTTAGATTCGCGCGTTCTTACGCGAGGCCTAGTTTTTAGACTCCCACCCACGATAGCCTCGAGGAAAGCAGATTCCAGAAGAGAACACGTATACCGTAACCGGCCTGTTCTATCGTTTTACGTCTATCTACGATCTGCAGGGCACACAGCGTGAAATTTATCCAATTTAGAGTGGCAAAAATATTTTATTTTATCCAATTGCACGTAAAAGAAAAAGTAGATAAAGATGAATCTCAACGATACCGCATTAATCTCCAACGATTAATTGTATCGTTCATTTTTCTCGAGTTTCTCAAAAGGGCGCGAAAAAAGCAACACATTTACACAATTAAAGTGATCCGACATGAAGCGAAAACCGCTGTATCCGTACCGTTAGTAACAGTAAAACAGTAAGACCCGTTATTCACTCTTACTTGCAATCATTCTACGATTCGATCGTTTTGTCCGTCGCTTTCGCAACGCAGAAACCGCCGGTGCCAGGACGAAAGATGCCTGGCGGGTCTCCGAGAGTCTCCCTCTCTCTCTCTCTCTCTCTTTTTCTCTCTCTCTCTCTCTCTCGGTACCAAAAAATTCAATTACGCGACCGATCTCTCAAATCGACCTGGATCGGATCGAGTATCCTGAGCCCGGGAGCCTCGGGATGTGTCTTTAATGCCGCGAGAAAGGCGCGGAGAAAGTGCACCTACTGCGCTCGATCGCTCTGCGATTTAGAAATCGTGCGAGAGCGGACTTGGAGCGATTTCAACGTCGCGGATCGCGCGCGATTACGGCGCGATCGCTGAATGAAGGGAAGAAAGGGGAAAAAAGATGCAGAGGAATTCAGCGACGAAGCGAACGGAAGAGCTGTTGGATGTACCTCGTTTATGAAGAACGTCGTACGTTTAGTTTTTCGTGCGCGCGACTTGACGGCAAATTATCTATCGTACAAGGTATCCTACTGGGTATTGTACGCAGAAAAAAAATGTATACTGTATTCGAGTGAATATTATTTATTTTAGTTTAAGTATATCATCAATTTGTATATCCGCAAATGTATCATAAGTTTATCACAAGCATTAAATTTAATGGAATATATTCTGAATTTTAGTAAGTGCGGTATTTTAATCCAGAATATTAAATTAAAACAAAAATTTGGTTTGCTTACTACATAGAATTGATGTAAAATAAGTTTGATTTCTTTTTTATACACACACAATTTTACGATATTTTTGAAGAGAAAATCGATTCTTCTTTCGAGTACATGATAATGAGATTTTCTAACACTTGTGACGAGTATATTTTAAGACTATTATCAAGAATATATTCTTTGTTGAAGAAAACTATTACTTAAAAAAAGAAAGATAAACTGAGTAATCGCTTTTCTTGGCAGTAGAATGATATTTTTCTCTGTGTAAGCGCAATAATACAGGATGCTTCATAAAAGACAATCTCCATTATGGAGAAACTTTTTCTTGATTAAAAATATATATATATATATATATATATATATATATTTGCGCGATCTTGTTTTATGTGGTTGCGCAACCATATGAGAGCGCAAAGTTTTATCGGTGCGTGTTATAATGGATCCGCAGGGGATTGGATATCGAGTAAAAATAAAATGAGAGGAGAGAAAACGTCGTTCAAGCTGGATTTCTTAAAACATTGATAGAAACTTTCGATAAAACCATCTTACAACTGCGTGTTTTAAGATTATTTTTATTATTTTTAAGATTATTTTATTGATATATTTGTCATTCTAAAGATTTTCGGTCAACTGTCAAAATGTCAAAATTTTTCGTTTTGCTCGTTGTAAAGCATCCTATATATCAGATGCGTTTTAATGATTTTTATTAAACGTGTTTTAATTATTTTTAAGATTATTTTATTGATATATTTATCATTCTAGAGATTTTTTCGGCGCCAACTATCAAAATGCCAAAATTTTTCATTTTGCTCGTTGTAAAGCATCCTGTATATTAGATGTTTTAATTATTTTTATTAGACGTGCTTTAATTATTTTTATTATTTTTAAGATTATTTTATTAATATATTTGTCATTCTAAAGACTCTTCTTTTTTCGACGTCAGCTGTCAAACTGTCAAAATTTTTCACTTGGCTCGTTGTAAAGCGTCCTATATAATCGCATCTTCAGTTTGAGAGATAAGAAAGACGAAAGATGCGTTATCCGGAATGGCACATACACAGTCGTTCGCATTCTTATCGTCTCTAGGACGATAAAAATTTTATAGAAGTATTTCTTTTTATGAAAGTCGTGCAGCGCCTGGCGATAAAATTCGCGATTCGCTTCACGACCGACAGATAGAGGCGTAACTCTTGGTCGCACGATTTTCGAATTGCCCATTAAAATCCTCCTCCTGTATCTTTATGGGTGATCGAACAGAATATTTTTATCCCTTCTAAAATGGGCGAGTTATACTTTATATCGCGTCAACAACGTTCAGAGACAGAGTGTTATAATAAAAAGAAAGGCGAAAAAAATAAACGCTCGCGCGTGCAAACACACGCACACGCATAAATTCATATATGTGTAATTCGAGCGGCAGAGAGAGACGGAGAGTCGTTAGCCATTTCTTCACTATTAATTATATTCCCCGCCAAGGCAAAGGAGTTACATTCCAGACAGCCGCAAGCGTTGCACTTTTCCCGCGTCTCGATGTCGCTTTTACAAAACCAAACGAAATAAAACCGACTCGCGCCGGATGAGTTTGGAAAAAGGAAATATAACGCGGAAGAATTCGAATATTATCAGTTAGTGGGCATAATTAATTGCGGTAGAAAAATTTATGGGATCCTTCTTGTCCTATTCTCTTCCATTCTCGTATATTTTACGTTAAAAAAGTGAGATATCCTTTTCTCTATCGAAATTTATATTACAAGATATTTTCTTATCGAAGAAATTTCAAAATCAGAAGTTATGCCACGAAAGAGAGAGATAAGTTTGAGCCAAAGTCCATTTAAAATTTTGAGAAATCTCTCTTCGCTTTTATGTCTGCTCATATAGAAAAGAAATAAGTGTAAAATCAAAACTTATATACTTAAATTAACGCGTTCATTATTTCATATATATGCAACAATTTATAATCTTCTTGAAAGAATTTAATAATTTTAAATTTCAACAATATTACAGTCTTATTTTAATATTATAATTGCCATCTCAAGAATATATAATTATTTAATTCTACTTTAAGAAAATTATAATCTTCGATTTAAAAATGTTGTTTTCTATCTAACATTGTTTCTTTTTTATTCAAGAAAATTAAATCTTAAATCATATAAGAATATATTTTTCTCGATTGAACTAATATAAAATGGCTTCCTTCAAGTAAGCAATTATTCAAGCAATATTTTTCTTTAATTAACGCAACATAATCTCATTCTAAGATTTCCATGTTGAAAGTAAATAGATTTTCAAAACAAGAATATCCTTTTTTTCACTTTTCGCACTTTTCGAAATAAATCGCTCGGAGACTTTGTATTAATTAATATCTTCGCTATCGACGATGATACCGTGTGTAAGAGAGCGTGTCTCTCTCCCTTTCTCTCTCTCCCCCCCCGAGATTTCGTAATTGGATAATATCGCGCCCGCGAAAGAAATCACCTCGCGGTTCGCGCAGGCTTTCCGGATCCAATTTTTCTGGATCGAAGTGAGAAAAATAGCGTCGCGCGCGCAGCAACACGCGTGCGCCAGCACCGTTCTCCGTTCGCTCGCCTTTACATCCGCGTTTGCGTGACCTTTCGCGTGAGCGTGCGAGCGGGGAAAAATTCCTGCGGACCGGAATACGTAAGTAGTCCAATTAACTCGCGGCAGGCTGGATTTCTCCGACAGCGGGCGAGGGGGTGGGAGAGAGAGAGACAGAGAGAGAGAGAGAGGCGGACAAGACATACGCTAAAAATTAACAACAGGCAATTTCGTTAATAACCGAGAGCGTAAACGCGCGATAACCGTTCGATACCGTAAAAATAGCAAGGCTCAGGTCGGCGGAGGGAGGGGAAGGGAGCGATAAAGACGTCGTACGATTTCTCGCTCGAAAATATACGTCAATATTATCGTCCGAATGTCCGAGCCCGGGCCTCATTTCGCACCGATTATTTTAATCGAGAGGCGAATCGAGCGGAGTCGAGCGCCGATGCGCCGATCGTCCCTCTCTCGGGTTCGTCGTTCGTCTCTCGACGACATTCTCGCGCCAGAATCCGGGTGAAAGGAGCATTTTCACGCTGACGCGCCGCTCAGCCTCAACACGTTGAAAATCCTCTGCGCGGCTGGATGGCGATTATTCTCGCGAACGATATCGCGAAAATCTCGAACGAGAGATCCGAAGCGAGATCCGACACGACGACAAGATGCTCCCTGATTTTACACTAATGAGATCGTAAGCTTTTGGAGAGCGACTTTGAGATTTCTTTTGTCTCTCGTCCACTGGAGTCTGGCCAAGGTCGACCAAGCCGACTTAATTTAACCGCCCGCGATACCAAGAAGCGATAAAATTCGTTAAACGAAAGGAGAATTCACGGACTTCCTTCCTTTCTTTCCCCCCCCCCCCTTCCCCCTCCTCCCCCTCATCATCATCTCGCTCCCGTCGCTGACTTCGACCTGGATCGTTTGAGAGAAATTCTGCCCGAGGCGAGGGCGGATTCCTGCCGATTTAATGGAGCTCTCGTTCCTCCGTTTTCGGCCTCGCGTCGCATGTCGATTCGGCGATAATTTGAGGCCACGTACCGAGTGTCCGTGACGAATGATACGTATGACGTTGATTCGAGAATGAATTCGCTCTTTTGAATTTGAAGATTAAGCGAATCATTGTTTATCGTTCTCTTTAATCTACGTGTTTATTAAACACATTGCAAGGTAACAGAACAAGAAGTAAATTTCTTATCGCGATATAAAGTAGCTGAAAACAATCTATTTTTTTGCTGTATTACTTGACTAGTTACTCCATGCATATCAATGACGTTTAAAACGATATCGTAATACGCTAATCGATAAAATAGATTATTTTGAAATGGAAAGTTCTCGATAGTTAGTTAAGAACTCTGTCGGGTTGCCGTGTGAGACGTATAAACGCATATAAAGCGCAAACCGAAGAAACCGGTCTTTGATAACCGCATTCAAGTTAAATAAGATCGAGCGATCTTTCCCCGTCGTTTTAAGGATCCTTCACTTGCCAAGAAAATATCGATCACGAAAAATTGCCGAAAAAAATTGCTGGCATAAATATTGTTCTGTTTAAAAAAAATTATTTACATACAAGATGTTAATAAGTGCGAAAAATTTTAGGAGATGATTCTTTGTCGAAAAGGGAGGGTTTTCATATAAACATACACTCCTACAAATAGTTACTCCTCCAAAGATGAGAGGAGGGGAATAAAAATTAAGCTTTTATTTTTTTCTCAAATTTGGAACAAGTTAAAGAAGTGAAATTAGGTGAATATTTTCTATTAGTAAAAAGGTTATTTATTAATATTTTTTTCAGTCTCCCATATTGTTAAGGAGATGAAACTAGCAACCCCTATTCAATTTTTTATTAGAACTTTTTAATATTTATATGAAAAATCCCCCTTAATTTTCGACAAAGAATCGTTTCCTAAAATTTTTCGCACTTATTAAGAAACATCCTGTATAATTTGAAAAAAAAAAATCGTATATGTTTCTCTTTATATTTTTTTGTGCGCAGAAGAAAAAAGAAAAAAGTGACGTTATTTTATAGGATATTGTGTTAAATACTCTATTCTCAATTACGATACAAATCGCGATTACTGTGTAGGTGCATGTTATTTTAACACAAATGTCGAGATAAATATAAAACGATCATGTTATATTACCTATTCATGTCAAGAGTGTTTATCTTTGGAAGCCGAACAGTCTTAGTTAATATAGAATGTTTCAGGACTGACGCGAAAAGTAGACGTAAATAATATTTTTTTCGCTGTTAAGTGTAGACTCGATCCTCATTATCGAAGATGACGAGACATTAATAGCTTTTAAAAGAAATTTAAAGCTGGAATAAAGGGCTCTTTGCGAATGGAGCTCTTGGAAAAAATGGAGTGCAACCGAATTGGAAAAGATTTTTATTTCAATGGAGAATTTTTTTAATTCGTGCGATTGAAATCGCCAAAATGTCGAGTGTCGAAAAATTACGGCAACTTGTCACTATCAAAAAAATCGATCGCAGATCGTTACATTATTAATTTTTCCTTGAGTTTCAAGACACACTGGTACAAGTCGGCAAGATGCTTTTAATGGGTCGAACATTGTCCCGGGACATGGCAACTAGAATGCGAAGCGCGCACTTGTGCAGCTACGTCGGAGCATGCGGAGAAAAGTAGGTGTGTATATCAATGTATTTTCAGTTGAATTCTTACCGAGTCAGGAGAGCAGTCCACTGTCTCTCACCGTGTCGTTAATCTCGATATCGATCAAGCGGACCAATCGCGAACTAATCGCAATATCGAGATTCGGGGAACGCTGTCGCTTCATAGTAAGTATAAGTTGAATTCAAAGAATGCGAATTAATTATGTCAGATCGATCAAAGAGCTCTTTCATTAATAAAGGAAAAAAAACAAATTCTTCAATTAATCTACAATTTTTAGGGACTAATTCCGAATCGTTATAATATTAAACATATGCACACTGAGAAAAAAAAGTTGTTAACTTGACCAAACCATTTAACTAAATTATTATTTTTTTAATCGAAATATTTAAATATTTAAGTTAAATAGATATCATGTTATATTTAATATGTATTTAATTTAATTATTTAATTGAAATAATTAAATATTTCAATTAAAAAAGTAATAATTTAATAAAATATAATAATTTAATAATAATAATTTAATTTAGTAATAATAATTTAGTTAAATGGTTTAATCAAGTTAACAATTTTTTTTTCTCAGTGCAGGATATTTTAGAAATAGATGAATTTTAAGAGCGTATTTTAATGCTCACAGAAATGAAAAAAATCACATGAACGTGAGAAATGCCTCCTTTTTCAATTATAAATACTTTTTGTTTACTCTAGAGTTTGGTAAGAGCACCTTATTAAAGAAATTGCTGGAAATGATTTCCTTCCGCGGCAATGCATGCCTTGCACGTCTGTCGAAAATTTCCGGAGTACTTTCACAGTAGCAATGCGAGTATCATAAATGCGAAAGTTTTGAAATGTTTCCATAAT
Organism: Camponotus fellah; assembly: GCA_030586385.1. Classification (NCBI taxonomy): domain Eukaryota; kingdom Metazoa; phylum Arthropoda; class Insecta; order Hymenoptera; family Formicidae; genus Camponotus; species Camponotus fellah. The sequence continues at coordinate 23,110 of JAPIVC010000272.1, read as the reverse complement.
AAATAAAAATCCAGAGAATGTAAATTGGGAAAGCGTGCAATTGATCCTCTTCTGATGTTAATCTATCGTTCCAGCGAAATTATTATTAAAAATTAAACTTAAAAAAAATAAAAAAAAAAAAAGGAAGCGTTTTTGGACGATTTTTTTTCATCCTTAGAATGAATATAATATGATTCTAAAGTTTGGCCATTTTTATTTGAAACATTTGACACATGTGCGTATTATACACATAGCATTGTATTATCAATTATTATATATTATCTATGTTGTACTTGACATATATCCCGATGTGAATTTAGTGAGATATATCAATTTGATCAAATGGCATTCTCAAACATACGAGCGTGTTATCTTACCGTTCGATTACGTCACGAAGATACAGTACGCGTTCACAATGTGTGTGTATGTGTATCGCAATGTTTCTATACGATCGTTACGGACGTTAATCGCGTGTGTGGTTCATCATTCGCTCGTTCGTTAGCTCTGACGTAAGAACGCATTGTTCTCACCTAGCGTAACTCACGTAGATCTAACGTAAAATACATACCCGGCGTACATTTTCTCCCGTTTGTCGGAGCGAAAGGCAGGAAAAACGAGAACGCGAGACCGAGTTGGAGAAAAGAAGAAGAAGAAAAGGATCTCCGCGCGCGCGCTCACCTCAGGTAAGAGAAGGTGAAGGTGGTTCTCTCGCACCGTACAAATGTGGAAGAAGGTAGCGGCGTGGAAAAGGGGCCTTGACCGATGCGCGATCATCGGCTATGGACAACGAGCCATCGACGGACGTACTCGATTGATTCAGCCGAGCAGGAATGTCCCCGGTCGATACCGTTATATCGCGAGTCTCGCGAAGTAAACCGTCTGTCTGTCCATCGATGGCGATCTAGAAAGGAAGCGCGAAAGTGTTCCGGGAAGCGAAATCCTAATCGATACCGATATTGATTGTCGGCCGCTTTATCCGTGATAAATGTCACAACAGCATCAAAAGTGGAAACATTGATGCTTATAACCGGTGTACAGTTAGCAAAAAAGCTTATGGATTGCCCTAATTTAAGATCATCAGAAACAGGTTCGGAAGAGAAACGAACAATTCTGATGGATATGGATGGCAATAACCTCAAGCACTTTATACTTTAGGAGAGGAACGATGATTTATATGTCAAGTTGATTCTTGTATGTAGACAGATCGTTCAAAACTTGTCGGATATTTTTGATCCCTTTTAACAAATCTCGAGATCTCTTTTCTCGAGGAATATTTTATTATTTGTTGCATCTCTTAAATTTTGACGTTATATATCTTTGTAAATAAATCTCAAATGAATTTCTATTAAAATTAGGTATCCTTGATTTTTGAAAAGAAACTTTTGTTTTCTTAAAAATTCGTCAAAAGTTTGTTGCGCCAAAATTTTCAATTTGTCAAAGTTTCTCGTTACTTAATCATTTTAGTCGGAACTCGGCACTTTCATTAAAGAAAAGATCGATTCCAAATTCGCTAATGAGGATCTATCACGTAGATAATTATTTTCTTCGCACAAATGTTTATGAAATATTCCATGTAAAAAATGGAAAACGAAAGAGGACAAGAGGTAAATAGCGATACATTTTGATAACCGTTAATAATATATTTGCAACGTTGATGATAAACGCGCAACAGGTTTCCGCACATTTCACGGAAGTCGCGCGATTGCATAACGTCAAGTGTCACGCTTCCTTGGTGACATTAAGGAAAAAAAAACAAGAAAAAGAAAAGAATGATAAATATCGTCCGTCTCTCGAAAGGAAGAGTCTTCTAACGAGACAAACGACTCCGAGTCGCGGGTCGTACGATAAGAATTACGAGATCGGAGTAGACCATCGACGCACACTTGACCAGAACCCCGGAGATAGCGGAGGGTAAGAAAGGGGACCACCTCTCTCTTCCCTCATTTTCCTTTTCGAACCAGTTTTCGTATCGAGAAAGATTTTTTTCATTTTTCGGCCGGGTAATCGGCCGAACGCATTCGGAGCAAGAGAGAGAGAGGGGGGAAGAGAGAGAGAGAGAGCAGGTGGAAGAGCGGTTCTGGAGCAGAAACTGGTTTGGTGGGAGCCGCGAGGCGGCTGGTACCCTCGGTACACCGCTGGTAAACCATGGCATGGTTGTCGCGAGATGTATATTCATTCGCGAGTGGCGGGAGTCCCCGAGAGAAGCCGGTGGGGCCTCCTCGCGCCGACAAGTGATCGTTTACAGTTATAGTCAGTCCGCATCGGGCGCTCGGCCGGCCCTGACCGTATCGGTATACGTATGCACGCTGATAAGGTGTATCGCTTCCTTCGTTTCCTCTGGCTTTTTCGGATACGCGTGCGCGCCACCGAGGAATTTCTCTTTCCCTCTCTCTTCTTTTCGGAGACGGACGGGTCTCTCTCTCAAGACGAGTCGAAAATCGAGCAGCAAATAACAGTGCGGTCTGAGCCTCCCCGTCCGATTCCTCCTCTCGGATCTTTTCGAATCTTTTTATCGCGTCGCTCGTCATCGTCGATCCAACGAGACGGCGAGATCGTTTTCGACTTTGAACTCGATAACAGCGACTGTAGTGATTGACAGGGCGTTATTCGGTACTCGTCCAGGGTATCGGGCAGTGATTTAGTGGGCGAAAGATCAATGAGTGTCGTGTGAAAGGAAAAGTGCGAGACGTGACTTTTGGGTTCGGCGGCTGCGAAAAACCCGCTGACGCTGCGTGCACTCGTCGCGCTTTACGCACGAGGCACACTGATGGAGAATAATCGGCCGACGAGGTAAATTAACCATTTCCAACTCTCGACGCGCAATATCGAGCGACGAGCCGGGATTTAATGCAAGTTTACATTTTTTTTCCGCGATCGGAATGCAGCCGCGAATTTGAGTTCTGCAATGTTTTTACCGCGTCTCTCCCTCTCTCCCTTCACGTAATCGAAGAATATTAAATGATATGTATTATACATGAGCTTTGTAATATTTTTTTTTTTCAAAGTCAAAAGAACCGTCAAAGAGAAAAAGGAAAAAAATTTTGCCTGATGCGTGTTTTTTTAATTTTTTTTAAATGAAATACGTCTTTGAAAATAATTTTTATCTGCAATTCTAACGTAAATAAAATTATAAATAATTATTCGAGAGAGAGAGAAAATTCGCGGCTTTTTCCGATTCGTTTTTAGATTCGGAGAAAATTCCGAAAGAGAAATTACTTAGATAGCTTCACTGAAGCGGCAGATAATCCCGTCGATAAATCACAACGTGGCATTCGAAGGTTATCTTGTGACGTTAATTATTTATCGGAGATTGTTCGATTATGCATCGTGTTGTTCTATCGAAATCGCTCGCGAATGTATGCCGAAATTCGTGGAAATAAAAAAATAAAAATTCAAATTCAGTTTTCTGAAGCTGTTTACATGTCGCCCTTGACACTTTATCCGATAAGTGGCTACTTTTCTTTTCTCGTCGCGCGTCAAGTGTCCCCTCCAAGTATATCACGCTGATAATAATAAATTAATGTCTGATAAATACGAATAAATAACAATGAAGATAGCCTGTTTTCGAATTTGGTTTCCGGCAAAAAGCACTTTCGATAAGGAATTCCTATAATTTATGTCGAGCCGTTATTACAGACACTTATATGTACATATCACATGGAGTGGCACGCAAGAACGTTAATAGTAATAGTATGGTAGCAATCATAAGCGGTATCGGATACGAGTGCGCTATTAAAAGTTAGACGTGGACAAACGTCATCGTAAAGCACGTGTTCTCGCCAATTCTCGCGAATTCGTCGCGTGAATTGTGTTTCGTATCGACATGCAAAAAAAACCGACATTCCGCTACTTTGTTCAAGTATAAGTTAATTTGTCATGCTCGATATAATATGCGAACGTTAACGAAAATATGCTTACGAGTCGAATGCGCGTTTGACTGCAATTTTTTTACTACTGACTGTGCATTCTTTAGTTTAGTGCATCTTTTTGTTTAATCGTAGTTGTGATACGATTCTAAACGAATAACACTTGTCGATATCATTGTCCTCTATTTTTCTTTTGCGAGAATCTTCGTGTAAATTTTATGCGAAAATAAATTGGAAATTTGACATATTAATTAAAATATTTCGCGTGTATGACTGAGCCAAAATTAAAAATTTTCTTCAGAAACTGTCAAGATAGAAGAAAAACACATAGTTTGTATTCTTTTTTGAGCATCTCGAAATAAGAGAGCCTAGAAAAAATTCATCATTAAACCACTGCAATTCTTCGCAACTTGAAAAAAATTGAAAGTTCTCGATATCAAGCATTATGCAATTCGGCTGCATTACTCAATTTCACAGACAGTCCTGTTCGCGTGTTTTTGTGTCAAGATTTGACGAAATCATAAATACTTTAAGTGCCATAGTAAGAGAAAGTAGTAGAGCAGTAAAAGCTATATCGAGATGTCTCGCGTCTCGCTTCCAGCTTAAATCATCAATCTCGGGTCTAACAATTGAATTGAACTCCTTTTGGTCTTTTAACATGCACACGCGGACACAATTGGGGGAATTTTTGCATTGAACAAAGTAGGAAAAACGGGGATATCCCGATTCGATTATCTTTGTTTGCACGCATATCAATCTCTCTTTCTCTCTCGCTTCACTGTCTTCTACAGACTTCTTATTTTTTTAGAAAAATCATATCAGTCGTGACTTATCTAGCAGTATTTCAGAATCGTCGAGCGAAATTTTGTTATTAACATCAATAATGACGTATAACCGATGATTCCGAAATTCTTTCTGCGTTGCTTTCGATCGAATCGCAACATAATTGCGTTACGCATTTTTTTAAAATATGGCTCAGCGCAAATATTGCTGATTGCAATAATATTCTTTTCTGCTTATTTCAAGTTTCGAAGTCTTATCAGATTTGACACACTTTTTTTAAATCTTGAATAATATCATTTTATTTTGCATAAACTTCGATATTTTTAGCGAACGCTTTAGGCACAATTTGATACTTATTTTATTTCATTAAATAGTAAGTATAAATTTATTCACATATGGAATAAATTATTTTTTATTAAAAATAGATTTTTTTATTAATAGCTGTTTACAGTATTTTTCTTACTCTCCTCTCTTGCTTATTATAAGTTTATAGATACATGTTTTCTTTTATAGAAAAAATAGAAAGACAAAATTGTATCACATATTTGCATAAGAATTTTGCACCTAATACAAATTTCTTGAAGATGATGCGATATGTTACAGAGGGTCCGAGCTGTGATTTTGATCAGGATAATGCGAAGCCTGGATAGGCTATCGGGTAGTGACCAAGACTGCGGTGATCGGGAAATGTACATCGACCTGGACGACGCCTCCGTCGACTCGCTTACCGGGAAACGTAGTCGCCACCATGTCGTTGGCGCGGAGGTATTTCACATCATTCTTTTCCTTCTTCTTTGATTTCCTTTTCTTTAAATTTTCGCGACACATCATTCGACGATTTCATTTAATTCGCGAAAAAGAGAATATTTTTTTCTCCCCGTATTTATAGAATCCAAATTTTTCGTATTTTACACAAGTCACGCGTTTGCAGTTACACAGAAAGAAATAAGTGTCAAATCAAAACTTGTATACTTAAATTAATGCGTTCATTGTTTCGTATATATGCAACAATCTATAATCTTCTTAGAAGAATTTAATAATTTTAAATTTCAACAATATTATAATCTTATTTCAATATAGTAATTGTCATCTCAAGAATATATAATTATTTAATTCTACTTTAAGATAATTATAATCTTTGATTTAATTTTCTATCTAATAGTGTTTCCATTCAAGAAGATTAAATCTTAAATCATAAGAATATATTTTTCTTGATTAAACTATATAAAATAGCTTCATTCAAGCAAGCGATTATATTTTTCTTTAATTAAAACGCAATATAATCTCATTTCAAGATTTTCATTAAAACTAAAGATATTTTCAAAACAAGAATGTGAAACTTTTTTTCTGTGTATATGACTGAAATCAGTACAAATTTTTCATGACAGATAACATTAATCAGATCCAGAGACTGCGCGGTAACATCTCATTATCTAATTATTAAGATTGAATAAATAACCCTTTTATCAACATCATATAACAGCGAAAAAAATTGCTAACATTTTATCTATCAAGTTTTATCGCTCAGACAAACATCTGCAAAGCGCATTGCTGCATGAGAGGGGACTGAATCAAATATATTTCATTACGTTGATGAAAAAAATAGCTTGACAAAATCTCTTCATTTAGATTAGATTAGGAAGAAACCATTATGTAATATATTATCGTAAGTCAATATAATGTTCCTTTACTTATAATAATATTGTTCGTATAGAAAAGTATGAACATGAAATATATTGTTTTTTGAAGTATATTCACAATTTATTTCTTTTATAAATATATTGTTAAATTTTTTAATTTAACACGAATTAAATTATATTATTCAGAGAATTTTTATTACAATGACATTTATTTACATCATCAAGTTACTTATAAATGAGAACATTATATTATGTGTTTTACAATAATATATAATATATAATATTATATATTATATTATATATTTTATTACCAAATTAAAAAAAAAATCTTGCGCGTTATATCCTCACGTATGATATTTTCTGTCTCGAAAACAAACTTCCTTTCTAGGACATTTTCAATGGACATTCCTTTCAATGGACATTCGTCCATATTCATATCTTGAGAATGCGCAATAATTTATGTATAAATAGTACATTCGAAAAAAAGTCTATTCTCTGTCATAAGAATCGAATATGAAAACAGGTGGGCGAGGAAAGCGACAGCAGCGGAAGCGAGAGGAGTCCGAAGCAAGCGAAGAGGAGAAACCGCGGTGGCGCACCGCCGACCACGAGGAGACGGAAAAGCGGAATTTCCGCGCGTGAGAGGAACCTGAGGAGGCTGGAAAGTAATGAGAGGGAGAGGATGAGAATGCACTCGCTCAACGATGCTTTTGAGGTAACAATTTGTCGAAAAAAAACTGTGCCGAGCGATTAAATTAAAGTAAACACAATGAGAGCGAAAATAATATTTGATTAATTATTACGATATAAAATTATTCCATAGAACCGCTAATGAACAAACATTCGAAAACAAGTTTTGCCGGCGTTGAACGTTAATGCAAACAATGGCGGAGTGCGGAGAAATCGATTTGTGTGTAGAAGATAAATGATGACAAGTCGCGTCTGTACAAATCGATAGAGTCTGTTCGACAAGCCTGCCCGTTTTATTGATCGATCATATAACAGCATCATTAAAAATCTATCAACTCTTTGCGGAGGATCATATTCGATTAGAAATTGCAATCTCTGGCGCCGTATATAATATTTAACGCGAATTTACGGCTCCATGTAACAGATAGATCTTCGATTTACTTCTCCCGTCGTAATTTCCAGCAATTACGCGAGGTAATACCACACGTAAAAATGGAGAGGAAGCTCAGCAAGATCGAAACGCTCACGCTGGCTAAAAATTATATAATGGCACTGACGAATGTCATATGTGAGATGCGCGGCGAGGAGCAACCGTACACGTGAGTATTGTTCTTGTTTTTCAAAACATAAGATAAATAGATATAAAAATATATATTAAAAAATATATATAAAATATATATATAAAATATATATTAAAAATATATAAGATATATATATATATATATAAAAAATATATAAAATATATATTAAAAAATATATATTAAAAAATATATATCAAATATATATATAAAAAATATATAAAATATATATTAAACATATATAAAATATATATTAAAAAATATATATCAAATATATATAAAATATATATCAAATATATATTAAAAGATATATATCGAAATCAATAAAAAAATTAAAAATATGAGAAGCTAAAAATAAAGATTCCAATTAGATGTATGTAAATTTATTCGGAATTTTTTCGGCGCATATTTTAATGCGAATATTTTACTATTTAATATACTTTGAATAAACAAATATTTCTTTAGGTTTGTCGATGGTGAATGCGGTTCTAGCAGCGGTGACAGTACCGGTCAATTAGAATTAAGCGGGGGCGAGCAACCCGACGAATCATCGCCCGCATCGATCCACGAGGCCAACAACAATAGCCTTCTTCACGAGGATCTAGAACGCAGGATCTAAGGAAATTCAATTTAAGCGATACTTATCGAGACATGTGTTGCACATGCACATATACACATAGACTCTGTGATAAACTATCATGTTAGTGCCTTTCGCAAGGACAACAATCCGCGATGATTCACTCATTGTCGCCATGGATCTTCGTAGATCGTTGTATGTTTTTGAAAAATTCCGAAAAATATAAAGATGATCAAAAAATGATTTCATAGATACACGCAATGAAAGGAAATCAGATAGAAGAGAAAAAAGAAGAGACAAATATAATAGATATATATATATATAATAGATATATATATATGGAAAAGAGAGAGAAAAAGAGAACACGTGTTTAGAATATATGTATATTTCAGAGTTAGCGCATAATATATATAAAAAGATAAGTCAATAAACAAAAGGATTCAATTAGATATATGCAAACTTGCTCGGAATTTTTTTCATGCGTGTTAAGACGATTTAATATACTTTTAATGATACGAATACGATGAATGAACATCGTTTGCGACCAATTAACGATACCGATTACGATAAGTTTATTGACAAGATCAGCTTTGAAAATGTTATTCATCTTCGTTAAACTGTCCGATTCTTCGGAATCAAGAATAATGAAGTTATATAACGACATCAAGTACAAATCTTCTCCAAGTTTTAAACTTATAATGGCACAAAATAAAACACTTTAAGAGGCGGACAAAAAAAACAAATGCTCAAGAAATATCCGAGTAATCAGGCAAAGTACTTCAAGTCTTCGACCATTTGCAATTAAAGTAAGAAGAATAAGTGCCAAGTATTGATAAAGTACAGTTGAAATACTATGCGAAGATTCTGCAAACAATAACTGTCTGTTACAGAAGAATATATCAACCTGGCAAAATTAACCAGAATTTATGAAACTGCTGCAGAAGCAGATCCAAATAACAAAAACTTTAACTAACTAAATTCTAAACGCATTTTTTCATGTCGTCTGGATGATTATAAAAAGCAATAACAAATTGCTCTTATATTATACAAAATGAAACTCATACTAACAACTTCTAATGATTGTTTCATAGAGATGTCTATTGTATCGAGATGAGATTGTATAAGCATATTATTCAAAATAGAAAACAAAGAGGTATTCATTGTCACATCGACATGAATCAAACAGCATTTTATCTACAGTTATTATAGTGAAGTGAAACAAATTAATTTATCTAAACATTCTTTCAAAAATTTTATAAATTCCTGAATTTTTATAAAATTCTCGTATTATATATATATATATATATATATATATATATATTTATATATAAACGTTAAATGATCTGCAATCCTTATAATTGGCTATAAATTTCGCTATAATCAAGAGTTGTTGAGGCCGAAAATAAATTATCGAGAGGCACGACAAAAACCTGATAATCCAGTGAATCTAATTGAAAATGCCTTACAAATAATACATAAATGTGTGATCAACAGCGACTACTAGATTAGTCTCCAAGTGAATACGTACGAGCAAAATTTGGATGTGAAAATTTAGAACTCGACAGGAGAAACTATGTTATAATAATAATATTAGCTTATAACAACATTGCTGCAAAGATTATTATTGTCAACTCAAATGTATAGCTAATAGACTACGTGTATAAAGCCAGATAGAAAATAGCTGGCAATTTATCTCGCACTGGACATAATTCATTTTTCATATAAATCGTACAATCGCTTTATTAATTATTATATTGCTCATTTATGTTTCGCTAAAAATCACATATACGCTGCAATTGTTTAATATGTTTTTGCATCTGTTAGGAAGTAGTTGGAAACTTGTAGGTAAATTCTAATATAATGCCTTTCAAATAGTGTCATTTTTTCAATTTTTAAAAAATATTTCAAGCTTCATCTTGGATAAGCAAATTTCAATATAAATATAAATCACCAATTTCCACTTCTTCTCTAAATTGGCTGAAATATTGACAAATAAAATCTATAGATTATAAACTGCATTGCAGGTCTTAAAGATATAAGAGAATGCATTTTAATAAAAGGACTCAAGTATGGTGCACGAATTCTCTTTTCAGATGTATTATTGATATTATTAAGAAAATTCAAGCATTCAGTCGGTTATTGAAGCTTTAAAGTCGAAAAATAATTTTGATAAAGTGCTCAATTGTTAATATTTTAAATTCGCGATAGCAGCCTTGGAAAAGTATCTTGTTTTAAAATTACTCTTTGTTGCGGTACATATAAAGGACTAAATAATACATGAAATATATCTTTATATGAATCTTGCAATTCCAAACTCGTTAAATATATAAAAAATTCCTAATTTAAAAAACTTTATTTAAGAATGACACATTCCGACTTTTGATTTATCGAGGAAGATTTATCTTTAAAAAATGCGCTAGATCTCTGAAAATATAATCTAAAATACATATAATCTAAAACGTACACTGTATCATCTTTTTCTCTCTTATCATTTTTCTGTATATGCATTCTATTATATTTTCTCACTTCTTTTTTTGTATTTTTTCCATATTTTTTTGTCTTGTGTTTCTTTCTTTTCTTTTTATTTAGACTCGTCTTTCTTTTTATTTCAATAACATGAATTCGTTCAAAAAGATACATATATTTCGTTGTACATACATATATAATAGAATATATCAAAAACATATTCAGAAAATATTTATATCGTGCTGCGAAAATAAAACATGCATGGTTGTGTAAATTCATTACGATTTTTTTTCTGATTGATCGTTAAATTATCATTAATTTATTATTTTATCAATGTTATCTCTCGATCTAGCACAAGATATATCGGCTATTATCACGATTATTATTATTATTTTTATTTTTATTATTACATTATTTTTTTACGACTAATACTATCTCGTTACTATCATTATTATTATTACTATTACTATTGCTATTGCTATTACTATTAAAATTATGACTCCTACTTTTAATTCCTATTACTATTACTGCTATACCATTACATTACACCTACATTCCTATATTACATCATTATTATATGGTTGTTAAATATTATATCTCTTAATATTTTATAATTCTCATAATTCTATTATTTTGTAGAATATATTTCGAAAGATTATTATTATTTCTGTTATTTTATTATTACATTATTATTATTGTTACTTTATTAAATTAATGATATGTTACTTTAATGTTTTATAGCGGTCATCTTTCGCAACTTGCATTTTGCTCACATTCCGTCCGGAAAAATTATATGAAAAATAAAACTTATATTTTAATACGTAAATATCCAGGTTGTAAATGAATGGTTATTTGACAAAATGATGTGCGCTTGCTATCTGGATAATCAAACGTATCGTTGCAGTGCCTTTGCGATCGATATTAATCGATCAATAATTACATATTCATAACTTTTAACACACATTGGCTATCAATCTCTCACCAATATTTTTAATTGTAAATTATAATAGTAATTATTCGTCTTTGGCCAATTATCAATTATGAATATAATCAACAAATGTAAAAATTAGCTAAATTTTACATCTGATAATTCCGTGGTTTAATTACAATTTCAGCCACATGTTTTTTCTAGAAAATATGCGTTATATAAGTTTCCATATATAACATTCCATAAAAATACAGATCTTGTTTACGAAGCATAATGATAATGTGATAGGGCTAACCAGATCAGCCAAACTAACAGATAACGGCTATGCTAAAACCTTAGTTTTGCGTTTTCGGCAAATCGAATGCGATTAAATAGTATATTATTTAACTGTCATAAGTTTCACGCAAATACGCGTTATTGTCATACAAGTAGTCTTATTACCATTAGATTATGATTAATTTCTCAGTCACAATTTTACGCGTTTCGAAGCCGTAAGTCATCTATAGTTTATTATTACTATTAGCGATAGCATTATCACAATTAATTATTATAGCATTGTTATCATTGTCATTATCATTGCCATGGTCATTGTCAAGTAAAGTCACTTATTAATAATTATATTTTACTACTGATATTATTATCGAGAAAAATTATTATAATGCGTGCGCACATTTAAACGATCACTTGTGCTTGTGAGTATGAATTATTTTCGTAAGCGTTAGATAAAAGCAATTAGAATTTAATTATGTCCTCACACTATTTTTACATAATTAAATCTAAGTCGGCTTTGATTACAGAAACTATTTTATCATAAAAGATTGCGCAACTTTATCGTATGTGACATTTTTCATGTAAATATATTATACGTTATGTTTTAAGAGTTTTACACAAGAATATACAGGGTGATTCACACCCAAAAGTGGCTCGTTTATATTAACTTCTTTCCTAAATACCTTAGATAGACACTTTTTATATTTTTATTATTCAACAGAAAATTGATATAATGATTGATTAATAAAAAGCAGAGAAAATAGTCTTCAAGTAAATTCAATTATTAAATAATATATTTCATTTCGATTTCTCACTATTTTCAGCAACTGTTAACAAAATAACATATATCACAGTGAAATAGATCGAATTATAAGACTACGATAGAAAAATACATATGCAAAATTAAAAAATCATATACGTTTTGACAAAAATATCTAACCAATTTAATTTATCAAGTATTACAAGCCTCTCATCGAGTTCAACCGTAGGGAGTAAAATTCGTAAAAGCAATACATAGTTTGAAGTCATTTTCAAATGGTCAAACATTGCAAAAAAATAATTATCAAATACTTTAGAAAATTTATATAATATATTAAAAGAGCGAAAAAGAAGATAACTAAAAATCACAAGAAACAGAGAACCAAAGAAATCGGAAACGCATTAGATGAATCAATTCGAATGTTTGTTGTAATTATAAATGTGACCCGAGAGAATGTTTGTTGTACAAATGTGATAAATGTGATATTATGGATAAAAAATAATCAAGTAGATAATTGTCACAAACATAGTGGAGAAATGATGTAATGAGCGCGGATTTTAAATTTTAAACAATTTTTTTATAATCCTTAAATAGGCATGATATAAACATTCAGTATCGCTTTGAAGATTAAGACTGTTTTCATCATTTAACAAACATTTCTGGCAATCTTTCATCCATAACAAAGTTCTTGAGTGGAAATGGAAATTTTGTATGAGTATTAGATTCTATGAGTAAAAGATTGTTGTCAAAAATGTTTTTTTTTTCATTAAATGACAAAAAAAATTTTAATTTCCAAATCGATACTGAATACTTACTATATAAACAATATTTGACTACCTGAACATAATTTCAAACTTTTGTTTTTGTGTATTTTTCTATGCGTAAATTTATAATTTTGTTAATTTTGACAGATATTTCGAAACGTATTATTTACACATAATATAATTTTCTTGAAAATAATTTATTTCGTTGAATTCTTATTAACTTATATTTATTTTATATTGTAATATGAAAGACATTTATTTATTTTTAATAAGAAAAAAATTATGTTATTTTAAAAGGATTATATTGTGTGACAAAATCAGTTTTATAATCCAAGTTCTTATCACTATTTTTTGTAAAAATCTTTAAAAAAACTTGAGAGATATGAGATTGATAAGAACACTGAGAAAGATATTATAATTTTCTACTGTAATACACTTATATTTATAAGAAATAAAAGATGCTGATACTAAATTGAAAATCAGAAAATAGCGATTTTTATTAATTTATTTTCTTTTTAACATATAATAGACATTTTTATATTGTACAAACTATTTTACTTAACTCTCTAGAGAAACATATACACGGAATTTAATTTTTATTGCTCTTGATGGTGTGTACGATAATGGCAACAATTAAAACGAATAATGTTCCTAACAATCCAAGCATAAGCGCCATGAAAAATGTATCGATCGATAACCAAGGATCTTCCTCTCGAGTCCAAATAACGGATTCAATTGTTGTAAACAAACTGTAAATGTGAAGTGGAATGTGCTTGCAAAACTGATGTCTTTTTAGTCTTATATTTTTTGATAAAAAATAAATATGATGACATAGAATCATGAAATAAAAAAAGATCAAATAATATAATAATCAACATGTTACATTCAAGAAATATCGAAAAAAAAATTTAAAAATTTGATGACTTATATAAAAAAAATTACTTTAAAATGTAAGTCTAAAATATTTTCAAAGAATATAATTTCTCTTATTTCATGTTACAAAATTTTCATGTATAGGAAGTATCAAGGATAGCCTTTATATTAAGAAAAGAAACAGTGCATAGAGAGGTCAAGGTAAAGAGATTAGATTATTAAAATTGCCTAGTCAGAGTTAGGCAATTTCATTTCAAATACAAGTGTTCAGCGCACGTAGGAGAGTAGAGATTTATTTAAATATTTCTTTATATTTAAAAATGTATATGTAATTTATATAAGAAATGCCTTTATGATATTTAAATCGTTCACTTTATCCGTGTTTAAATAATGTACTTCCGTCCTCGCTTCGCTTTATATTTTATGATTAAAAAGTACTTTTCGCATTTTGTACGTGAAGTATATTTTGCATAGCCTTGAAAGTAATTAAGGATGTTGGAGTGCTGACGTGCTAGTTTCCATTTCCTCGTCGGCGACGAGATCCTGGAAAGGCGACGCGATAGCATCGTCTAGATCTTTTCCCAGTTGTTTGAAGGCGGTTTTGCCGAGCCAATCGGCGAGATCGTTGCGATTTAGTTGTCGAAGACGATGTACTATCGCAGCATGCGTCTTTCCTCTGCCTTCCCCGGGGGAACTATTCCAATGGAGCAATTGACGCAGACACGGAATCTCCTCATCTACTTTACGCTCTTTCATTCGCGGAAATAGCATTAGATATTTTTAGTATGTGAATAAATAAATTAGTTAATTATTAAAATAATTAAAAATTTATTAATGATTAAATTTAATTAATTATTAAATAATTAATTTAAAAATTAATGAATAATTAAATAAATTATTATAAATTAAAATAAAAATCATAAATTAAAATAAAAATTAAAATAAAAATCAAATTAATTAATTAATTAATGACCGGAGAATTTTTTAAGCGAGATAAACGAATCACTCAGAGCGAGGGGAAAAAGGCTAACCAGCCGCTGCCAAGTTCTTTGGCAAGTCGTAAGTCGTGTAATGAAGCGCGGCGATCAATCGCCGACACTCGAATGGATCAAGCCGTGCCGCGAGATACTCCAATTCGCTGAGGTTCACGTCTATCGTGGCACGAACTGTCAATTCGAAAATTGTCACACTAATCATGACGTAAATATCGATCGCCCAAGATCGCATTTTTCTTCAAACAAGGTTAGAAAAAGGGAGAAGAAGGGATTGCGCGAACGAAAACAAAGAAAGAAATTGTCATTTGGTGATATCGAGATTTTCTTCAATTCCCCAAAAAAGATTCAGGTTCACTCGTTTACTTATCGATCGATCTTTCTCTCTCATCATATGTATCATCGTGTCTGTCTCTTGGGTCTTCTCTTCTTTTTTCTGTAACATTTGTAACAAGGGATTGCATCTTCCGATCTCTCCGGCTCCTTGGGAATAATCGGCGCGATGACTTCCGGCTCCACCAATTCTGGCGAAAGAGTCCTTTTCCTTTTTCTCCGTAATTTTTTCACTCGCTTCTTCTTCCGTCCTTCCTCGATATCGGGAGGAGGATACTTCCTGAATATATTTCGCGCAGATTAAAATCGTTCTCTCGAATCTCATAATATCTCGAAATTAAAGAAAAAAATTTGCCTCAAAGAAACGCAGAGAATGATCTCATACTGACTCTTTTTTCTTTCTCCCTGTAAGTTTATTGATGATTCTCGCGCACTTGTTTCTCAGGAATAAAGTGCAGCAGCAGGTCAGAATTATAATCCCGATAATGATGCCTCCGGCAACATGTAAGGATAAGGAGATCGATCGACGTCCTAAAATACAATTGTCATCGGAATGTCACTGTTCTCACGTCCTTGCTCCAAAAACCTTCATTCAACTCACCTGACAAAATATCGGAGATAGGTGCGCCACTATCATTCATTCCTCGTTAATTCAAACACTTTTTATATCATCCTTTATTTTTTTCATAAAGATTAATAGTAAACAATAAGCAATTGACGTTTAACGGTTAGGCAAATTATAAAATATATAATAAATAAAATATCGAAACATATCGCGCGCGAATAACACAGATTTGGCTAACATCACGTTTTCTTAATGAGATTTCACCGATTTACAAATGAAATTTTTTATAAGATCGATTCACCGATTTACAAATACAATTTTTTATGAGATAAAAATAGAACGAGAGAGAGAGAAAAGGTCCTTAAGGATGTAGCTGAAAAATTGCTACAATAGATAATTTACATTTATTGTGAAACATATAACACGGTATAAATTTTATCACAATGTCGTATTACATCAGTTTCGTTAATCGATCATTTTTCGTTTCTCGAAACGCAAATCGATATATTTGTAAGAAACAACAAATATTATCCTCTCTTTGCCGCAAAATTAATTATATGCGAGTGTTTAGTTATGTTAGTTGTATGTAAGTTGCGTAAAAATCACGTTAGGCAAAACCGTGATCACTCCATCACGATTGATTATAAATCTTTTGATAACTGTCATTATTTTCAAAAGTTATACGTATATAATATATATTATACATTTTTTGTCAATTACAATTCAAAAATTGCGACATACCCACACACATTCAAGATATCTTAATTTTTATAAACCTCATGAATGACCGAATACATCAAATCTAATAGCTTTTTCCACGCCTCTTCCGCCTCCTGTGTGTACTGTTTTCCGAATAAAGAGGGAAAGAGTTTCACCAACAGCTGTCTTAAATTCTGAAAAAAAAATGTTTCTTTTTTTTAAGAAGAAAGAAAACACATTTCGGAGTTATATGTCATAAGTTAAAATAAAAATCTTAAAATTAACGAAGTCATCAGAGATTGTTCCCCAAAGAAAACTTTAATACATATAATTCACATTTACGATCTATTTCATTAATTAAAGGATTCTTATCTACAGAAAACACGAAGAATTTAAATTATTCTTTTTAAAACGGTCGATTAAATTATGATAAATTACGACAAAAAGATTGATGGTTCATAAACAAAATTCTTAATGCAAGATGTCGTTGTTACATCATGGAAAACAAGAAGAATCTTCACTTACTTCAAACTGTTCCTGCGTTTGCCCGCGAGTCTTGTGCTTTTCGATTAGATTAATCAGGGTCGCTTGCATCAATTCCGGATCGCACATTTGCTCAATCAGTTTGCTAATTGCCGATATAATATTGACACAATGCGCTTGAAATCTCTTGTTTTTCGGCAACTCGTCAATCGGGACATCCTTAAATGGCTTAAATTGCTTTTGATACTCGGGATATTGTTTGAAAAGGCTATAAGAACGATTCCGAGTTATATACTGTATATTTTGAAAACAAAAAATAAATAACAAGAGATTTTTTTCTTTAAGAAATAAATTCATTTTTTCAAGGCTCTTTATCACTAAAGTTACATTAAATTTTCTCAAGATAAGACTGTAGATAAAGTGTTTTTCTTTGCATTATGCATTAAGAATATGAGAATAAATAATCGGTGATGAAAACACGGTACTCATTGTAGGTAGAAGTTAATATGAATGAGCAACTTAAATGAATCATTCTATTTATGTACACAGTTTGTCATAAAAGAATTGCGAAATCGATCTTCTGATACGCATTATATCTTTCGTGTAAGGAACATTGTATATCTTCTTTTCTCACATATTTCACGAAAAAACCTACGAATATTACAATTATGTAATTTTAAACTTTCAATATTTTTACTTAATACTTTGTGCTCGTCATCTTTTATAAAATGAAACAGCTTAACGAGCGAGAGAAAGAGAGAGAGAGAGAAAGAGCGAGAGAAAAAGAGAGAAAACGTACAATTATTATCAAGGATTACTACTTATTATCAACAACTATTATAAACCAAGGACTATCGAGCAATGAAATGTTTAGATCGATAATGCAGCTAGTTTTTCCGTAATAAAATCACAGATTCGCTCGACTTAAATCTTGAAAATTAAAATCATCGTTATCAATAAGCAAATTTAACTTAGAAGCGTGTCGTATATGTTTGTCGTCTTTCACGTGCTTAAAAATCGCAAGTTCTGTGCGCATCATCGCTCTTCGAATGTGCAATTTTCAATTGCACCGAGGGATAATTGCAATAATTTAATTCCGTATCGTACAACAAGACTAAAATTGTGAAAATTTTCGTAACGTGCACTCTCTGTCGCGTCTTTCGCGATACATCGCGACGCAATAGCATCGGCGGATCCGATTGGTTTCGACGAGACGTGAGAGTTGTTCGCGACGAGGTCTGCGACGCGTGACATGGATGTTCAATGATACGCATCGATAATTAATTAAAATAAATAAATGGCTCGTTAGAATGCGGAAGTTTTCGAAAACGAAGGAAGTTGTGTCAATAGGAAGACAGAGAGCGAGAGAGAATTTCAAATTTCGCACGTGCATCGCAAGACTATTATTGACGTCTGCAAGAGAATTGTTTTACGATATCCTCAAGCTGCCAATGTTGGCCAGTGTTCATCGTCCTTCCGATTTATCGTCACCAAAGTCGACCTAGCGAAAGTGGAACGGATGAAGAAAAACAATAATTCACTCACGCGATCATAATAGCGACTCCGGCCGACACCTCGTCTTTACGAGCGATCGCCCATGTGTTCTGCACCAGCCTCTTTTGCTTCTCCGTCATGCCAATTTTCTCGTCTAACTTATTATCGTCCAGAAAGAAATTAAATAGACCGCGAAACCACGCCATATTCGTCGCGCCGTACAAGAATAGAACCTAATCTATGGAAAACAATCATGCATCGTTGATCAGATGATTATTCCACGTGTAACCTTCGAAAGAAGCTTTTAAGAAAGCTCAAGAATATAGAAATGTGATTAAAGGAATATGACAATTTACTAAACTTAATTAAAAATAAGGCGTTTTATAATTTTGATTATTATTGCTCGATGACAATTTTATATCTGTATCATTTAAATATAAAATATGATGAATATAAATGAAGAATCAAATTCTTTCAAAAATAAGAGAGGTAAGAATATAAATATTCTGATAAAATGATAATCGATTTCATATTTTCTCCCTCTAGTATATTAAATTTTTTAAATTTTTTAAATTGCGCTCGTGTAGCAGAAAAAAAATTAGAAAATATATTACTATATATTTCTTGAAGAGATAAATATAAAATATCACATACAAATGGTAATAATTTTGAGCATATTTGTCAAAAATGCTCTTTCTTTTTATGCATCTTATGAGGAATTTACGTGAATATCAAAATTAACATTACGTTAATCAGTAGACAAACAACAAAGTGTCGATTGGTAAAAAGAAAAATCAAAAGGAATCGAGACAACATCAAAAATATCAAATAGTATGAATAAATGTTCGTAATCTTTTTTTTTTCTCGCGATACATATTCATTTATCATTCTTCTCTCTTTTTGGCCACCTTGATATCGCGATTATTTAAATCGTCTATGGAAAATGGAGCGTAAAGAATAACTGTAAGCCGAGTGATACCAGGCAGGAGACACCCGCAGACACTACGCGAGCAACTGCAAATTGGCACGATGATATGAGGCCCGCTTATCGAGAATCGTATCAATTTACTCTATAATTCAGTACGATATGTCACGTGCCACGCGTGCACACTGGTCAAGCAGCGACTACTCGATGCTGCGAGCGATCTAACTATTTTAAAGCTGTCCCCACTCTCCACTTCCGAATACACCGATGAAGAGAAATTGCGTTACATTTACGAGACACTCCAAAGTCCGATTGTCTTCAAGGATCTCGTTATTAAATAACAAGCGCGAAATCCGCCATCGATAACGAACGCCGGATTGTCCTTTCTTTTCGGTTCCGTAGATTCAATCCATTTTCGAATACGCGTAACGAAGAAATTACATTGCGTTGGCGAGTTATTCTAAAGTCCATGAGCTCGACTTATCATATATAAGTCTCCAGAGATGTCGATTGTATCAATAATAAATGAAAAATGTGACACGGATAATAATCGCGAAATCTTTTCGATAATTGCATAAAATAAATTTCATACATGTTAATGTAAATTACGTTTACATTTGGAAGAAGGAAAACATATTTTCTAACTGCATTTAAATATACAATCGTTTGCTCTTACATTTCCTTATGTTATATTAAACATTTCCCATACAATGATGTACACCATTTTAAAATGTTTAATATAATGTTTAATATAAGATGTAAAAATAATATTATAGATGTATATATATATATCTCTTTCATATATTGTTACATATTATTTGTATCTGTGCATGAATGGTAATTGAGAAGAAACTGAGAGGAAACTGAGAGGAAATAAATAATATATATATACACATATCTCTTTCATATATTGTTACATATTATTTGTATCTGTGTATGAATGATAACCGAGAGGAAACTGAGAAGAAATAAAAATTTATTTTTGTTTCTTCTCAGTTTCCTCTCAGTTTCCTCTCTAAAAATTTATTTTTTTAATTATCTAATATTGATTTATTTTTTAATAAAAAATATTAACACCCTTCGTTCGAATATAACATGTATTCTCATTCAATTTTGTATATTTCATGATATTTTATATTGTTCCCAAATCTTGAACGAGATGTAAAAATTTCGAATAATAGGTATATACATCTTATATTGTACTTGCATTATACTTTTGTCAAAGACGTCAAACATGTCTCACGCATATCTTATACAGACAATCTACTTTTGTCAAAGACATCAAACATGTCTTACGTGCGTGGTTAACTTGTTTTGACATATATTGTCAATAATCACGTGTATAAGACATGTTTCACATTTTTGATTCAAAAAAATACAATGTCCAGGAAACGTGATCCCAATAAAAGATAAGTTCAGGTTCAGACAGCCCTCAATTAAATATTAATATAATATTAAAAAATCTCAGAATTTTAGGAAATAAAAGACAATTTTGACTTAAAATTCTAAAATTAGAATCGCGATTTTTATAATTTACGCAACTCATTTCTATCAATATCATTTCTGTGAAAGTGAGCATTGCTTAATTCAAGTCTTAGAAAAGATAAAATCATGATAAATCTACATGTCTACACATACCTAGTGATTGTGCATTTGTTGCATTTTTGACGAAGAGAAATGACTTCAAAGAAACATCGATCGAACCCGCAAAAACAAATCGCCAAAATCGAAATTTAATGATATCGATACTATGTGTAATAGCAATTGCACGCAAAGTTTTCACGTTACAATGAATTACGAGACACTTCCGGTGATTATTCGCGCGTGAGATTCACTATTAAATAAAAACGATTGTGGGAAATACCGAGTGATTTAAATGCAGTTTCACGAATTCAAAATTTACTCAAAAACGATATTGCGATTCTCGAAGTATCGAGAAGATCGAGTCAAAGCAATTACAGAATGTAATTAATTACATTCATTGTAGTCGAATCTCTCTTGAATTTTTTGTAAATATACGAGTACATCCACGTTTTAGCCTCTTTGATGAAAGAACAAAGAAAATAAATACGAAAAGTGCAATTAATATATTATATGAACAGAGCTAATATTTTTTAACGTATAAAAAATAAAATTAGAGATATTTTGATAGAGATAAAAATGATGGAAAAATATATTTAGCGAATTATTACAAGAAATATATAACACTGGGAGAGATTCAAATGCATAAATGCGATTTCAAATAGTAGATTTGATATTGCGATTCTCAAAGTATCGAAATAATCGAAATATCGAGATATTTGTAATTGGTTGCATGCATTTTTTTAATCTCTCTCTCTTTTGATACGAAATAAATATATACACTCACACGTTTTACTCTCTTTGGCGAAAGAGCAAAAAATTAAGCATGAAAAGAATACAATTAACGCACGAATGGAGCTAATTTTTAACATATGAAAAAAAATTTATATATTCTAATAGAATTAAAAATGGTGGAAATATACTTAGCGAATTATTACAAAAAATACTGAGAGAGATTCAAATGCAATTTCAAAATCTATTCAAAGAATAGATTTAATATTGACTCTCGAAATATTAAAATGATCGAGATGTGTGATTGATTACATGCATTTTAATCGCATCTTCCTCTGTATCGTACTTTTCATACGAAATAAATATACACACTCACACACACTTAAACTTCTTTGGTAGAAGAGAGCAAAGGAAGAGAATAAATAACGTGAATTTAGCTGATGAACGAGAATATAACTGATATTTTTAATGTATTTAGAAATAAAATTCAAAATATTTTAAGCAGTAGAAATGATCGCAAAATATATATTACATTAAGCAAATTTTATTACAAAAGATACAATACTGAGAGAGATACGATTATATCCAACAATAATACGTAGTATAATATATACATACATACATTAGACGATCCATCAGTCGCACATCGTTGCACGTCGATGAAAACTTGAAATATACCAGATCGACTTCGACGAATATCAGGAACACAGGAATAGATTGTTGTTAAAATTGCACCATGTCGACGATGTCCACCAGCACTATTTCACCAAGCACTTTTAATAATCCTTCGCGCGCGAGAGAAGATTCACTTCGAGACGAAACATTCGCGGGGAGTGCGCGTTACTTGTGGATACGCGATTTGCGTCAACTGTCACTTGAGTGACAGTTTTCGCGAATCGTCACGACGCGATTCGAATTCTATTCAGATGCAACATTATTATTATTTCGAAGCAATTCGAATCGACCAGCAAGCCGGTGTTCGAAGTATTTACGCGATAAACATTCCACTTTATCGAGATACTCGCGACAATTTTTCGCGCGCGAGATTCACTTTAGGCACAAACAATCGCGATTACAAGAGTGGAACGAACAAACAGTTTTGCGTGCGCTTCATTTGGCGTTGACATGTATG
>JAPIVC010000271.1:0-302951 GCA_030586385.1 Camponotus fellah | reverse complement strand
GCTCGAGGAAGACGACGAATTCGAGGAATTCCCTGCGGAAGGTACACATCTAGATTTGTTGATATTTTGTTGCGTGATATTAACCTCGAAATCGCTGATTCATTAACTAGATTGGACCGCAAAGGACGAAGACAGCGCGGACATCAGCGTTTGGGAGGATAACTGGGACGACGATGACGTTGAAGACGATTTCAATCAACAGTTGAGGTACTATTACTTCGGCAAAAATTTTTGTCAAAATTTAGGACGAGCTATCCAACCAAATATTTACTCTGCTTTAGTTAAGAATTATTATTATTATTATTATTATTTAATTATTATTTTTTATTTATATTATTTGTTATTTATTATTATTATTATTAAATTATGTTATTTAATTATCTATTATTAAATTATTTATTATTATTAAATTATTATTAAATTATTATTATTAAATTATTATTATTTATTATTTAATTATTATTATTATGTAAAATTTAAAGAGCGCTACAATTGTTTTCAGAGCACAACTAGAGAAACAGAAAGCAAGCGAAACAACCAAGGAAAGTTAATTAGATATTAATACGTTTAATCTTATTATCTTACATAATAAACATGTATTAATTAAATATTAAGTCTGTGTATACATCTAAATTTAATTTCATATTTACTTCATACGATCTTTGGAATGTAAAATAAAGTTATTAATAATTTGTATACTTTGTACAATATATGCACCATATGTTTTGCAGATACATTTTCTGTAAAATGCAGAAAATGCAATTTCTTTGTGTGTATGTGTGTGTGTATAAAACTTAATTATTAAATATAAATGCTTAGTATAACTCCAGAAATGCATATAGTGCCTTCCAAGTGACTCGTTTCACCTTATTCAATTGGTGCGAGCCCATTATTCTCTAATGGAACAAATACTTGGCATGTCTTATTGTAAATGTATAATCAGGTACAGTCTTTATTTTAAAAAGTCTGTCAGTTTTTTGCGAAATGTAAACAGTCAACACATATTCTACATATATATATATATATGGCACACATCAATTCTTTTTACATAAATATTTTGATATATCTTAATGATTTTCATGTATCATTAAGAGAATAAAATAATGTGCAAATCTTGCAAAGTACTAAATGTTTTTTTTGTCTAAAGGATTGAATAAATACTGATTTTAAATTAAATTAAAATTAATTAGTGGTATCTTGATTCGTTTTACAGGAAACCAATAGTTCTGATATTAACGCATCTAACAGCTGCATGTTTAAATCCATGTTAATCTTCTTGATTTCATATGAACTTAGTAAATAATTCAGAGCTTTATGTACATTGTCCTCACCAAATATGAATTTTACGCTGTATGAGATTTTTTCTTTTAATGTGTGAACCAACTTGTCTTTCAGTTGTGCATTGGTTTCATTTGTGACATTGTTATGTGATACATCGGCAAGTAATGAAGAATTACTCAAGGAGTCAAATAACCAAAGAATCATTTTCTGCAAATAAAATTAAAGTTATAAGAAATTCGTGAAAAATACAATGCTTTTTTTTATTTTTAGATTCAGTTTCTCACCTGCAAGATTGGCTCTGAAATGTTTCCTAATAGCAATTTAGTCCATCTAACAACTGCTTCTTGCTGTAATGTATTATTACTAGCAATCCCTGTCAGAAGCTCACAAATCAGATCTATGGTTGTGCATGTCAATGTCAGATTAGAATCCAACTCGTCAATTTCATCTGGAAAATGTAATTCACTTTTTATTATTATTATAAATGATAATTTTTTTTAAGTGCAAGAGGAAAGACTATTATTACTGTAGCTACCATCGTATGAAGCGTTAATAGTTTCCCACCAACAATCCAATAACTCTGAGCTGCCACTGGTTTCCATCGAGTCAACCGCCTCATAAGCTGTGTCTACCATACAATATTCTGTTCTTTCTGCGATCAATTGTTGTAATTCGCAAGCTAGACTTTTCTACAACAATGAACAGACATTTCAAGAATATTTTTACATATTTTGTTACATGCATAATGTATTATTATTATTATTATACAGGGTGTTTTAGACTGTATCACCTATTTAAAAACTAGAGAAGGGCATTTTTTAAAAAACAAATTTTTTTTATAAATCGGGTGGGTTCTGTCGAATGGTGATATTTTCAACTTTTAGTTCCGGCCGGAAATTGGCGAGAAAAAATTGGATATGGAATTGTTAATTGCAAATTACATATTTTTTCTTAGAAACAACTATGTGTTTTCTTTACACCAATTGGATTCCTCTCATTATTTTGTACATAAAAATATTAAGGTAAGATAATCGAAAATGAATATTTTACAAGATATTTTACGGTTTATGTAAAAATTAAGAAATGATTTCAAGCCTCATAACTCAAAAAGTACTTTATAGAAAAATAATTTATTATAGTTTGGAAAGCTCTCGAGATAAGCTACAAGAATATGCAATGAAAAATAGGGAGTTCCATTTAAAAAAACGCACTTTCGTTCTGAATCGCCTTTTCGACCGGAAACAGAAGTTGAAAATATCACTATTCGATAGAGCGCCGATTTATAAAGAAAATGTTTTTATTTTTTTGAAATAACCACTTCTCTAGTTTTTAAATGGGTGATACGTGTGATCTGAAACACCCTGTATACTACAAATATGTGTCGTTCATATATTATATTGTTATATATTTGAATAATTAGTATATTCAGGCTGCAATTTTAGGTTTTATTACCGATTTTATATCCTCGACAAATCTCCAGGGTATGTCAGACAAGGGCATTAAAGTAGGTAGAGGAGGAGCTTCTTCTTCATGATCCATTTCGAAGCCCGGTACAACTGTCTTCAATGTATTGAAGACACCAGTTACGGTCTTAGCCAAAAATCGATCCAAACGAGGCGCTATTGCATCTGCTTTTTTGCCCGCGCTGCTGCTCGGTCGAAGAAAGTGACGCAATTGAGGTGGACACTCATTCGCTAATCGCGTACACAGTGTCTTCAAATATATTTCCAGTTCGATCCGCCCACCCTCGGGTAATACTAGGTCGGACATAATATTAGCTAATGATGGAATCTGGAATTTACAAACATGATTAAATTTAATTATATATTTAAGTTAGCCAAAGTTATTATTTTTCTGTAAAGTTATATATTTAATATTTTTATATATTTAATATTTTTAATATTTTTAATATTTTTAATATTTTTATATTTAATATTTTTATATATTTAATATTTTTAATATTTTATATTTAATATTTTTATGTATTTATAATATTTTTAATATTTTATATTTAATATTTTTATATATTTAATATTTTTAATATTTTATATTTAATATTTTTAATATTTTATATTTAATATTTTTATATATTTAATATTTTAATATTTTTATATTTCTCATAAATATATATCTTACTTCTTCTAGACTGAGGTGCAATTGAACAAAATCAGAATATAGTCTCCTGACAGTAGCAGTAGTGGTTTCAAATAAATATACTCCATGTTGTTCGACATCGTCGAACTGTATGCAATAGAACAATTGTTGCGAACCATCCGTTGCGGTATGAAATTCAGTCCATGGAATAGATAAATTTGTAAATGGGCATCCTTCATATATCACATAAGACTTTTCTTCGGCATGTCTGAAATTTGCAGATGCAACCTGATGTATTTGACTACCAAGTATTTTACTAATTTTTTATAGCATTTTTACTAACAATGGTGTGGTTGCTGTAGACTTCTGTTGTAATAGATTTCTAAGCCTAGCAATAGTCGTGGCGAAATCAGTTGGTTCTTCATACACTGGCGAAATCTTATCCTCATCCAATTCCAGATCCGTTATGCTATCTCCCCAGAGGCCCCTGTGCTCCGTAGTGAGACCCTCTAAACATAGAGACGATCTTTCTGGAGTTGCCGTTATAGCTGCATTCTCATCTTTATTTGCAATATTTGCAGATGGACTAGATTTAGGTGCGGATTTTGGCAACTGTTGCGGGATCACAGCCGCTGTCGCGGATACGATGCCATCGCTCAGAGCAACAGTTATGGTACCCTGGAGGAATGATTAAATTTTATACATATCTTTCAATTTTCATAACATGATACTTGCATCATCGCAGTGTACATTTTGCTTAGTTGGAGTAGCGACAGCATTATTTGCAGGAGTTTCCAATAATTGCAATAGATTCTTGATCAACCAATCCGGGCAGCTTATTGTGTCTATTGTTATCAAGAGCTTCTTCGCTAAAATGGATAACAAAAGTTTGCATGGCGATGAACTGGTTAATTCCCATTGCAAGAACTCTTGCGCTAGAACAGTGACTAAATGATGCAACATATGTTCCAGTATCGATGCACTGCGAGAGCCAGGATGTAAATATTTATATGCTTCCTCCACGCTGGACGCAGCACCTTTTTCGACTCGACGTAGTGCCCTAAGGAACGTACTGATAAGCGACGAATTCTTGCGAAAAGAAAATCTCTTAACAGATGGATTCATACCTACGATATTCCTTTAAGTGTAACAATAATATATTCGCCAACTTATTAACGAGTTTTATTTTATCTATTAAATTAGCCTTCAAAACAAGCCTCGTCAAGAACTTGTCCAGCAAATCTTGCGCTTCGTTAGGGAATGACTTGTCAGTACTTATATTTTTATACCAAATTTCTATACACTTTACATCGATTTCTCGTATCGTATCCATTATCTTCTCCCTTTCTCTTTCTGTTAAAGGAATGTCGTTCTTACAGGAATCTCGTAAGATTGCATTATTATTGCACTTAGCGCTAGCCTTTTGTGAAGAACTCTTCCCTTGGTCTTCGCTATCACTTACATAAATAATTTCTGTACTCTTATTCTTGTCTATTAAAGAATCCAAATTCAGATAATTCACCAGCCTCTTGCGGATCCATTCGTTCAGAAACTCAAAAGTAATTGGACTATTGGCTTTCAGTGTGAGACGTAATAAGCAGCAGCTCAGCCATACCGATAAAATTGTAATAAATACAGCCCAGGAGATGGAAACATATATCGACAGAGGTGCGAGATCTGTCCATCCTTCTACAACTAAGGACAATACTGCAGCTGCTATGCTAGAAACTAATAATATTTGGTTCAACCAACTCATCGGTATAACTTTCTCCATTCTGCATTTGCTGGTGCTTCTAACTTTAGCTGTATAAATTAAGCCTCACATTTTTTGTTACAGTATCCAGAACCTGTTGCAAAAAAAAAGACTCTTAATCCTCCACTTGTTGTGCTCTGTATCAAGGTAAAAAAAAATAAAATAAAAAATAAATAAAAATAAATAAAAATAAATAAAAATAAAATAAAAAAAATTAAATAAAATAAAAATAAAATTAAAAAAATAAAATTAAATAAAAATTAAATTAAAATTAAATAAAAAAAAATAGAATACTCTCGATCGGAAAATCGATATATTTATTTACAAAAGGAATATGTGTGTGTGTGTGTGTGTGTGTAAATGAAAAACAATTTAGTGAGTCAACATCACATGTGTATTTTGGAGCAGTAGGACTGACATATATATCTGTACAAATGGGATTAAATATACAGAACGAATTTTAGTTATGTACAGGGGACACTGGAAAATTCGGACACGCGTTTATTGACAATTCTGGAGACCTACCAGGCGTCCATTCTCTCTTTCGTGCAGCTGTTTGCCATTCCTGGCGCTTGCTCGCGAAGAGGCTAACCTCGTTAACGAGTCGGAGGATCGCGAAGAGGCTCGTGCATGGCTTTTTGAGTGTGTTATGACATATCCGTGTTGCACGGCGAGCTCTCTTTCCTCTTTTTTTTTTTTTTTTTTTTTTTTACGTTGATTCGTTCGCGTAGCGATCGTCTGTCAACATTCCCGTTACACGACGCGATCATAGATCAGGCATCCTTGCAAGATAACCAGCCGTGATTCATTCCTGGGCGAATCGCGTTTCGCGTTTTACTCGACCTACCACACTCGTTTATCTAGGCGTTCCAATAGAAACTCTGCTACCTGTATCACCTGCGCTGATCTCGTATCGGAAACTTGTTGGCGCCAAGCTTTTTTTAATTAGATTTTTTTTTATTTTTCTTTATTATTTTTCTTTATTAGATTTTTTTTTATTTTTCTCTCATATTAATTTTCAGTTTTATATTAATTCAGTTTTATAATTATTAATTATTATATAATTTATAATTAATTATAAATTTATAATTAATTAATTATTTAATTAATTAAAATATCCTTAAAAATACAAAATATCCTTAAAAACTGAAAATTAATATAAAACTGAAATTATATAAAACTGAATTAAATAATTATATAATTAATTAATTAAATTAATTAGATTAATTAATTAGATTAATTAATTTAATTAATTAATTATATAATTATTTAATACAGTTTTATATCATTTCAGTTTTATATTAATTTTCAGTCTTCAATTTTTAAGGATGTTTTGTATCTAAAATTGGAGACTGAAAATTAATGTAAAACTGAAATTATATAAAATCGAATTAAATAATTATATAACTAATTAATTATTTAATTAATTAATTATATAATTATTTAATACAGTTTTATATCATTTCAGTTTTATATTAATTTTCAGTCTTCATCATTTTTAAGGATGTTTTGTATCCTAAAAAATCTATTTTCAAAATATTGAGAATTTAATGAAAATTGTATAGAATGTCTTTACATATGTTTGGAATCTTCAGTATAATTTTTAAATCGATTCTATTAAAGCGTTCACAAGTTATAAGAATTTTAATTTGCACCGAATTAGCATGTGTTCTTATAGGAAACGTATAATCACGTCGATTCAAATAACAAAAACACATGGGAATAATATTCAGAATTTATTTAAAATTTGCAAAAGTTTAGATACAGAGGAAATATTTGGTCAAATAATATTATACAAATACTAACTGGTTAAAAAGCTTTATAATAAATATAATTTAATAAAGTTAGCTATGTATCTGTCACAAGGCGAAATTCTTTGCCAAAAGTTAATGATTTCGATTAACAAAATTCGGAATATTTCAGCAAAAACGCAATAAATATTAAAAAATACATCTCTGCACTGTAGCTAAGATCAAATTGTAATATTCCACACAATTTCTTACTCAAAATACACCAAAAGTGGATTCGTCAATAATGATTTTCAGCTACTTTTTGCTTGAAAATAGATACAAAACATCCTTAAACAAATTTTTAATTTTTTAATATTATTATTTTTGAAAATTATTAAAAGCAATTATTTTGTATAACAGAGTTTTCAAATATTGAAATATTTTGTATTTAAACTTGTACAAGTTTTCTTAGTTGGCGCAATTTTTTTTTATATTATTTTTTATTTTATATTAATTGATATTAACTAATTATTATTTTTGTAGAATATATTATAATTATATTAAAATAATCTATTATACATATATATATTGCATAAACTTGGCACCTTTCTTTTATCTTTTTTTTAAAAGATAAGTTTTTAGAAATTAAAGTAAATATTGTATTTTTGTATATACAGGGTGTCCCAGACCACTCGTACACTCCTTTTAAAATGAAAATAAATGGCTTTTATAAAAAATTGCGAACAATTTTTAAATAAATTGGGTACGCTCTATCAAATGGTGATATTTTCAATTTTTAAATTCGACTGGAAATACGTCATCCGGATGGGAAGTTGAATTTTTTTAGGGGAACATGGTACTTTTTATTACAAATTCGAATTGTACGTGAAAAAATAAGAAACTTTTGTATCAAACGTTTTTTCTAAAACTGCCTCTGTCAATCTTAAAATTGAAATTCATTATTTTATCATGATTACCCAGATAGCACAGAGAATTTAAAAAGAATTCACTTTTATGTCACAAGATGTAAGTTCATTTTCAGATGCAAAAAAAGTTCTTTTACATAAAAGAATTCTTTTTGCATCTGAATGTGAACTCAGATCTTGTGACATAAAAGTGAATTCTTTTTAAATTCTCTGTGCTATCTGGGTACTTTCAAAGTCTTTCAAAGTACTTTCAAAATATTAAGATTGACAGAGACACTTTCACAAAAAACGTTTGACATAAAAGTTTCTTATTTTTTCACGTACAATTCGAATCTGTAATAAAAAGTACCATGTTCCCCTAAAAAAATTCAACTTCCGATCCGGATGATGTATTTCCGGTCGGAATTTAAAAAAATTGAAAATATCACCATTTGATAGAGCCTACCCAATTTACTTAAAAATTATTCGCGATTTTTGATAAAAGCCATTTATTTTCATTTTTTCTAAAACTGTCTGTGTCAATCTTAAAATTGAAATTCATTATTTTATCATGGTTACTTTCAAAGTCAATATTAAGATTGACAGAGGCACTTTCACAAAAAACGTTTGACACAAAAGTTTCTTATTTTTTCACGTACAATTCGAATCTGTAATAAAAAGTACCATGTTCCCCTAAAAAAATTCAACTTCCGATCCGGATGACGTATTTCCGGTCGGAATTAAAAGGGGTGTACGGTCTGAGACACTGTGTATATAATCAAAGATTAGTTATATTTTGTCAGATATTCTTATTATATTTAGAGAGAATAATATTTCGATATCGAAAATCATTCCTTACATGTTACATAAACTTAAATAGCGACTCCTCACATACAGAATATTGTTATATTATTATAACATTGCAGCAATATTGGAGCAATATTACAATATTGCTGCAATATTACAATAATATTCTGTGCTGTATGGATCCATTTTCTCGCTCGCATAATTCAAGCAGCTAGAATCTTAATTGTATTAATTCAAATAATTGTATCAAATAATTGCGTTAATTAAATACTTGTATTAATTCAAATAATTGTATTAATTCAAACTAACAATAAAATCTGCGTTGTACAAGCCCGTCATTAATCGAACGATTGGTCCGAGGAAACGGGGGAGGGGAAGGGGAGCGTATACAGGGTGGACCAAAAGTCTGGATACAGTCGAATATCTCGTGTAGAATGCATTTTAGAACAAAATGCTTTAGACAAAAGTTGTAAGGATTAAAAAGATGTATTTAACTGTAATATCCATTTGACATTCAGTGGCGTCGCCAAGGTCAGGGTAAGGTCAACTTGAATTTTTTTAATGGAACCCCCTATTTTTCTTTGCATATTCTTGTAGCTTACCTCGAGAGCTTTCCAAAACACTATAATAAATTATTTTTTCCTCAAGTACTTTTTGAATTATAAGGCTTGAAATCATTTCTTAATTTTATATAAATCGTAAAATATCTAGTAAAATATTCATTTTTCGATTATCTTACCTGAATACTTTTATGCACAAAATAATGAGAGGAATCAATTGGTGTAAAGAAAATACATAGTTATTTCGGAGAAAAAATGTGTAATTTGCAATTAACAATTAAATATTTTTTCTTAAAAGTAACTATGTGTTTTCTTTACACCAATTGATTCTTCTCATTATTTTATACATAAAAATATTAAGGTAAAAAAATCGGAAAATGAATATTTTACAAAATATTTTACGGTTTATGTAAAATTAAGAAAAGATTTCGAGCCTTATAACTCAAAAAGTATTTGGAGGAAAAATAATTTATTATAGTATTTTGGAAAGCTCTTGAGGTAAGCTACAAGAATATCTAAAGAAAAAGAGGGAGTTCCATTTAAAAAATTCAAGTTGACCTTGCCCTGACCTTGGCGACGCCACTCCAATGCCAAATAGATATTACAGTTAAATACATCTTTTCAATTCTTACAACTTTTGTCTAAAGCATTTTGTTCTAAAATGCATTCCATATGAGATATTCGACTGTATCCAGACTTTTGGTCCACCCTGTATATTTCTTTCTCTGCCATCTTTACGCGCGTATATATCTCTTTCTCGCGGCCATCTTTACGCGCGCGCTCGCCCTAATTTTAGTGCTTGAGAGGGGAAGGATTTTAAGGTAAGAACCGCAACCGGGATTCTAGAAGGGGCTCTATTTTTGCTATTTCTTCAACCGCGTGGGTATCGCGCGTATATTATTGTATTTCGCTGATCCTATTGAGTTACGCGCATCCCCGGCACGTGGCCGACAACATGGCGTGCCAAATATAACGAGCTGTCGCCCAAAATACGCGTAGCCCGTTGCTCATGTATGGTCTAAAGCGACCTGAAACGAATAACGATATAGATGATTCGCCTCCCC
Source organism: Camponotus fellah (assembly GCA_030586385.1). Taxonomy (NCBI): domain Eukaryota; kingdom Metazoa; phylum Arthropoda; class Insecta; order Hymenoptera; family Formicidae; genus Camponotus; species Camponotus fellah. The sequence continues at coordinate 292,757 of JAPIVC010000271.1, read as the reverse complement.
TTCTTGCAACGTTCTTTCCACCGGGAAGAAGCATTTCACATTCTTACCTATTCGTTTCGACGATTTTCCTCTCGCTCTTGGCGGCTAAGATAATGTTACATCTCCTTTAAGAGAAAAGGAAAGGAAGAGTAGGCGATGCCAAGCGGATTTTTAAATTTTAAATTGTAAATTTAAATCATAAATTTTATATATTGTTTCTTTTTATTTATATATTTATATTTATATTATTATTATATTTATATTATATTTATATTTATATTATTATTATATTTATATTATATTTATATTATTATTATATTTATATTATATTATATATTTATATTATATTTATATATTTTTTTATTTATATTAATTATATATTTATATTTAATTATATATTATATATTTTAATTATATATATTTTCCGATTTTGAAACTGTAGAAAAATTCGCAGGAGCACAGACTTGTTCTGGTCTACATTAATTCTGGTCTCTTCTTCAGCATTTCGAATAAAAAAATATCATCAATCTGCGTATATTTGATATTTAGAATATTTTAGAATATTTATATTTATATTTTCGATTTATTATTTCGAAAAATTCGAGATGACACGTGGCATTATGTCATCCGTTTTGTATTCAAAAGCTCGATATATTCGAACGAATTGCGCGAGGATGATGATTTTCTTTTTTGCAGTTTCCGATAGAGCTGTCATCGCGAGAACAACATTGGTGAAAAATCATAGTCTAACGTGGAGTTATTACATAACATACGATTTTATTATCATTGTTAATTAATCGTAAGGTACAATAAGAACGCGATTTGCCGGACAGCCATGCTAGACGTGGCCGACATCGACGTGGCCGGATGTGCTTCGTATCCCTCGTTGTTGCTGTCGATAATCATGTTACGAGTGTCGCAAATGTCAAACTTACGCGATCGTCTGTCTGTGTGGTAGATATGTATGCGTACGTTTGCACGTGTGGGAGGAGGACTCATTGCTCGGGTTGTCGGAAAGATGATAAATTAATGAATTAATTAATATTCATAATCAAATAATCGTGTTGTATAAACTATTAAGTACGATAAATGTGTAGCATAAAGGCAGTTGATAGAAAGTAATAAGTTTTTTCTGCGATCTCGTCTCATACCTCATCTTCCCTTCTCATCTTTCTCATCTTTTTTCCTCTCTCTTTTTATCTCTCCTTTCCTTCCCTTTTCTCTTTATCTTTGGATGATGGATATTGTATAATTTGTAAGTGCAGGTCTAGTGTATCGAAAAGGAGATAGATAAGGGAAGGAAAAGAGTCACGGCGATGGTGCTTGAATGGACGTTTGATTGACCCTCGATGTATGATTCTTTTAGAAGCATTTGCGGTGGACGATGCCAGGGCCAGACTCGTCGTATTCTTGCTTGGAGATCCACATTTGCTGGAAGGTGGACAGAGAGGCCAGGATAGAACCGCCGATCCATACGGAGTATTTCCTCTCAGGTGGAGCGATGATCTTGATCTTGATGGTTGAGGGCGCGAGGGCGGTGATTTCCTTTTGCATACGATCAGCGATACCGGGATACATGGTGGTGCCACCGGAGAGAACGGTATTGGCGTACAAATCCTTACGGATGTCGACATCGCACTTCATGATGGAGTTGTAGACGGTCTCGTGGATACCGCAAGATTCCATACCCAGGAAGGAAGGCTGGAAGAGAGCCTCGGGGCAACGGAACCTCTCGTTACCGATGGTGATGACCTGGCCATCAGGCAACTCGTAGCTCTTCTCGAGAGAAGTGCTGGCGGCGGCGGTCGCCATTTCCTGTTCAAAGTCCAGGGCGACGTAGCAGAGCTTCTCCTTGATGTCGCGAACGATTTCTCGCTCGGCCGTGGTGGTGAAGCTGTAGCCTCTCTCGGTGAGGATCTTCATGAGGTAATCGGTAAGATCGCGTCCGGCCAAGTCCAGACGGAGGATGGCATGAGGAAGAGCGTAACCTTCGTAGATGGGTACGGTGTGAGAGACACCGTCACCGGAGTCCAAAACGATACCGGTGGTACGACCGGAGGCGTACAGGGAGAGGACGGCCTGAATGGCGACGTACATGGCCGGGCTGTTGAAGGTCTCGAACATAATCTGCGTCATCTTTTCACGGTTAGCTTTCGGGTTCAGAGGTGCTTCGGTAAGGAGGACCGGGTGTTCCTCGGGAGCGACGCGCAATTCGTTGTAGAAGGTGTGATGCCAGATCTTCTCCATGTCATCCCAATTGGTGATGATACCATGTTCTATAGGATACTTTAACGTCAATATACCTCTCTTGCTCTGGGCCTCGTCGCCAACGTAGCTGTCTTTTTGACCCATACCGACCATCACGCCCTGAAGAACGAGATATTGCGTGTTACATAAGCGCGTTTCAGAAGATACGTTAACAATATATGTCCATCATTTTCTGAATTTCATGAATTTTATAGCATTTTCGGCTGAAGCAAATTTGATTTGATCGTCCCGGAAACGATTAAATTAATTTTAATAATTTTTAATTTAAGTTTTGATGAGAAATATACATGAATGTAAGAAGTTTAAAGTAAAGCTTGATATCTTTATTATCGTTTTTGGAATGATTTCTTTCAAAGTTTAATTTATACATTTAATGTATTGAGCTAATTAAAATGAGACTTTAACAACTACTTAATTTAATAATAATGTTTGTAATAATAATAATGTTGGTAAATTTATGAGATCAGGTAGATTTATAAATATTTCTCTGACCAACCTGATGACGGGGACGGCCGACGATGCTGGGGAACACGGCACGCGGTGCATCATCCCCTGCGAATCCGGCCTTGCACATACCAGATCCATTGTCCACAACTAATGCCGCAACATCATCGTCACACATCTTGATTAGCTGTTAGTTTCTTTTCTGAGAACACACATTGAAAAGACATTTCATAAAGTAAGTTATTATATCATTAATTTAAAAAATCCTGATGGGTAATCAAATAATTCGTTAAATTAATTCGACTAATTTTAATTAAATTGCATTCGAATTAATACAAAGAAGCTAATTTTTCACAATTTTTAGGAGAGTTTTTGTAGAAGATATTCACAGAATTAATTTTAATTAAAGAATCTCGACATAATCGACTGCTAAATAAATTTAAATAAATTATTGCAATCAACGTTCACCAGGTATCAGTAAGTTATTATATCATTAATTAAAAAAATCTTGGATAATCAAATAATTCATTAAATAATTCATTAAATTAATTAAAAAAACAAAAAAAAAAAAAAAAAAAAAAAAAAAAAAAAAAAAAAAAAAAAAAAAAAAAAAAAAAAAAAAAAAAAAAAAAAAAAAAAAAACCACAACAAAAAAAAAAAAAAAAAAAAAAAAAAAAAAAAAAAAAAAAAAAAAAAAAAAAAAAAAAAAAAAAAAAAAAAAAAAAAAAAAAAAAAAAAAAAAAAAAAAAAACAAAAAAAAAAAAAAAAAAAAAAAAAAAAAAAAAAAAAAAAAACGACTTTAATTAAATTACATTTCGAATTAATGCAAAGAAGCTAATTTTTTCAATTTTTTAGGAGAGAATTTGTAGAAGATATCCACAGAATTAATTTTAATGAAAGAATCTCGACATAATCGCTAAATAAATTTCAATAAATTATCGCAATCAACGTTCACCAGGTAAGTTATTATATCATTAATTAAAAAAATCCTGGCTAATCAAATAATTCATTAAATTAATTCGACTTTAATTAAATTGCATTTCGAATTAATGCAAAGACGCTAATTTTTCACAATTTTTACGAGAGAATTTGTAGAAGATATCCACAGAATTAATTTTAATGAAAGAATCTCGACATAATCGCTAAATAAATTTCAATAAATTATCGCAATCAACTTTCACCAGGTAAGTTATTATATCATTAATTAAAAAAATCCTGGCTAATCAAATAATTCATTAAATTAATTCGACTTTAATTAAATTGCATTTCGAATTAATGCAAAGAAGCTAATTTTTCACAATTTTTACGAGAGAATTTGTAGAAGATATCCACAGAATTAATTTTAATGAAAGAATCTCGACATAATCGCTAAATAAATTTCAATAAATTATCGCAATCAACTTTCACCAGGTAAGTTATTATATCATTAATTAAAAAAATCCTGGATAATCAAATAATTCATTAAATTAATTCGACTTTAATTAAACTACATTTCGAATTAATGCAAAGAAGCTAATTTTTCACAATTTTTAGGAGAGAATTTGTAGAAGATATCCACAGAATTAATTTTAATGAAAGAATCTCGACATAATCGCTAAATAAATTTCAATAAATTATCGCAATCAACGTTCACCAGGTAAGTTATTATATCATTAATTAAAAAAATCCTGGCTAATCAAATAATTCATTAAATTAATTCGACTTTAATTAAATTGCATTTCGAATTAATGCAAAGACGCTAATTTTTCACAATTTTTACGAGAGAATTTGTAGAAGATATCCACAGAATTAATTTTAATGAATTTTAATGAATAATTTTAATGAATGAAAGAATCTCGACATAATCGCTAAATAAATTTCAAAAAATTATCGCAATCAACGTTCACTTGTGCACGTTCACCAGGTATCACTCCGATCACGCAAACCTCTTCGGATTCGCTTCGCACCCAATTTCTCCGTGGATTTCCAAAATATAAAATACAACAACGTTCCTTCGAAGATCACTCGCCGTGATCGAGAGAATCTTCAGGATCGTGAAGAAGATCGAGGAGGAGATTCGGAAAGATGGTGCGTCCAAATCGAAGGGGGTTGCTGCGATATCGCGGATGCGACCAAGCACAAGGCGATTATTACCGTTTGCTGATGCGGAGAGATCGGCGAACGATCGCTCAGGATCGCGTTTTGTACGTCGTGCAAGAGACCGTCGAGAGCGGCGAGTGGCGCAGTGCCGGCTCCGTGGGGTCCCTTTATCCATATCGGTCGGCGGCCGAAAATAGCGGTCCGCCCCTTACATGGAAATCTGCCGTCTGCGTTAACGTTGGGCCGGGAGCCCGTTAGAGTCGGCCTAGTCCTTAGTTCGCCCTAAACAGAGGCGCGCCGGTGGAGGGAAAGAGAGAGGGAGGAAGACGTCGAGACGTCGACGCGGCAAATACGATGACAACTCGGTGGTGGCCCCTGGGTCCAAATAAGGACTCGTCACGAGCCAGGGCTGTCGGCTGCCGCTGGGGGCCTCGACGAAGGGGTGAGACTCGAAAGCATCGATGGGAAGGGATCTCGAAAGGAAGACGAGAGAAATGTCCAACAAGGATCTGTCTCCAGAGACACGAAGGACGTAGATTCCTTAAAGGAAGGAATTCGCGAAATCGAATGAACCCTCAGAAATGTAATAATAATTTCGAAGGATTGATTTTCGAAAAGATCGAGTCTCCGAAATATCAGATCCTAAAATAAGCTTCGAAGGGTTCATTGTTCGATAAGAGCGTTTCTTGAAGCAGGAGCGTTCTTCAATGATTACAAGATGCTTCTCTTCTGAAAGAAGGACACTCCGATGGCTCATCTGAAAAATAAATGCTTTCTTTTTTTTTTTTAAATCGTTATTTTCTGATGACGAAGGATGACACCAGATGGATCCGGATCGTTCATTCGTGCTCGCGTTTACGAGACATCCGGATCGGATGACGCCTAATCATCTCGACCCGTAAGAGAGGAAAAACAATCGGCATCGAGGAAAACAGTCTTATTCGCTAATTGCAGCTTACAATTTGCTATAATTAACAAATGCACGGGGCGACCCGCTCACTCGAGCCATCGCAAAGATCCCCTCCACCTTTTTGCACTGCCGGCAAAGCCGATGCTGGTACCGATTCACATTGCCGAGTTTCAACCCCGAAAGGGCGCATCCTTTGTCGTCGAGCACCTCTTCGCTCATCTTCGCTATGCTTCGGTCCCGGGTAATCGCGAGGGTAGCTCCAGTGAGAGTGCAGAGGACCCGGACGTTCGCCGAACGGAGCATCCAAGGTAATTCATATATTCGTTTCTCATTTTTTCCCCCCCTCGAAAGAGCAGGAGTCCGAAAAAACTAGCTAGAAAAATTCTAATCGCATCAATCGGCAAAATTTAGAACGTTTTCACCTCTATCTGCCAACTTTTCATTTCATATCCGTTATTCATTTCCGAGAGATAAAAAGAGGAATTTATAATAAATAATAATAATAATAATAATAATTATAATTATAATAATAATAATTATTATTATTATTTATTATAATAATAATAATCATTATTATAATTAATAATAATAATTATTATTATAATTATTATTATAATTATAATTATTATAATTATAATAATTATAATTATAATAATAATTATAATAATAATAATAATTATTATTATTATTATTATAATTATTATTATAATTATAATTATTATAATTATAATAATAATTATAATTATAATAATAATTATAATAATAATAATAATAATAATAAAAATAATTATAAAAATTTATTATAATTGATGCGATTAAAGAGTAATTTGGCAGCTACTGCATCGGTTACAGAAATAACCGGCTTTCGTTTAAAGTAGCTATCGTTTAAATTCGTACGAATATATTCGGTATTATTGAGACTTATTTATAAAGTGATCACAATCACCTTTCCCTAGTTGCATTTTTTGGCCGTACAATACAACTTTGGTGTACCATTAAATCATTTCTGTCGACAAAATATGCGAGATATCCCGCAAAATTTACTTTGGAAAATTGCCAGGCATTCGAGACATTCTTGTCGACGTTTTATGTAATAATCGACTAAGCTTTCACGATTACTTCGTGCAATATCACTGTAATTGCTTTACTCATTAATTTTAGCGCATCTATTTACACGCATATACGTCTTGTTGCAGAATTACAAATTTTGCGGGACGAGTTTGGATAAGCAAAGGCCTGAGAAGCGCATGTCTACATTGCTGCTGCATCAGTGAGAGGTAACGACGTTTGTAATAATCTCCATAAATGCAATTTAAAATGTATTTTTCGCATGCATTGTTTTTTTAATTAATACCGAATTAGTTATGCACAGGTCTAACATTTTTTCAGTTTTCATATAGTTCGTATAATTTTCTCTCATTATGCAATAATTTTATAAACTCTAATTAAAATCTTTAACATCCTTCTCCAAAATTATTTAGAGAATTCTAAATCAAAATCTTAAATAAATAAATATCTTATTTATGTAAATAAATATCTTATTTATGATTCGCGTGTATTATTATAGATTATATATCAATTCATTTTATAAAAAAAATTCATACTTAAACATCATATGTCTGAAAGAGTCATAGAATTACTATATTAATATTTGTCATTCAACGGATTCAATAATTTAATTAATTAATATATTAGACCGATGCATAACATATTATTTTTTTTAATATTTTGAATAATAAGAAATAAAATCTATCTCCGCGAAAAATAGCAATTAATGCAAAATATTGAATGGGATATCGGTAATTAATTCTCAATGTTCAAATATAAGGGTCAAAGAATGAAAAATTACGAAATTAAACGGCTGTAAGAATATAAGATTGATTTATTCCATAGACGTAAACTTATATACAAAAGATGACGTATATGCTCGTATGACTCGTCGTTGATAAAGACTCGCTGCCACGGATCAATAGTAATGATAGTAGTATTCGACTAACAGAGATCCAACTAGACAAAGCGATGCGGCAGTGAACGATACATCTTAGGGAAAGGTGTAGCAATAATAACAATAATAATAGTGAATAGCATCGAGCATAATTGTTTAGAAGCACTTGCGGTGAACGATGCCAGGACCAGACTCGTCGTACTCTTGTTTGGAAATCCACATCTGTTGGAAAGTAGACAGGGAGGCCAGAATAGAACCGCCGATCCATACGGAGTATTTCCTTTCGGGTGGAGCGATGATTTTGATCTTGATGGTCGAAGGCGCGAGAGCGGTGATTTCCTTTTGCATACGATCAGCGATACCGGGATACATGGTGGTACCACCAGAGAGAACGTTGTTGGCGTAGAGATCCTTACGGATATCGACGTCGCACTTCATGATGGAGTTGTAGACGGTCTCGTGGATACCGCAAGATTCCATACCCAAGAAGGAAGGCTGGAAGAGAGCCTCGGGGGTACGGAACCTCTCGTTACCGATGGTGATGACCTGACCATCAGGCAACTCGTAGCTCTTCTCGAGAGAAGTGCTGGCGGCGGCGGTCGCCATTTCCTGTTCAAAGTCCAGGGCGACGTAGCAGAGCTTCTCCTTGATGTCGCGGACGATTTCTCGCTCGGCCGTGGTGGTGAAGCTGTAGCCTCTCTCGGTGAGGATCTTCATGAGGTAGTCGGTAAGATCGCGTCCGGCCAAGTCCAGACGGAGGATGGCATGAGGAAGAGCGTAACCTTCGTAGATGGGTACGGTGTGAGAGACACCGTCGCCGGAGTCCAAAACGATACCGGTGGTACGACCGGAGGCGTACAGGGAGAGGACGGCCTGAATGGCGACGTACATGGCCGGGCTGTTGAAGGTCTCGAACATAATCTGCGTCATCTTTTCACGGTTAGCTTTCGGGTTCAGAGGTGCTTCGGTAAGGAGGACCGGGTGTTCCTCGGGAGCGACACGCAATTCGTTGTAGAAGGTGTGATGCCAGATCTTCTCCATGTCATCCCAATTGGTGATGATACCGTGCTCGATCGGGTATTTCAAAGTCAGGATACCTCTCTTGCTCTGAGCCTCGTCGCCTACGTAGCTGTCCTTTTGACCCATACCGACCATAACACCCTGATGACGGGGTCGGCCGACGATCGAGGGGAAGACGGCGCGAGGAGCGTCATCTCCGGCGAAGCCGGCCTTGCACATGCCGGAGCCATTGTCTACGACCAGGGCAGCTACTTCGTCGTCGCACATTGTGGCTTTTTTTCGATTTCAACTTTCTGCAACAAAAATCATGTTGATGTCTCAGTCTGCAATTATCGATGTTTTATGTAATAATCGGTTATGATACCTATTTGTAATCTCATTTTTATTTTTTATTATTGATTTTATTATTAACACCAGGTTATTCTCGCTTTTTTTCTGAAAAGATTCACGTTATACGTCACTAACACTTTTGCGTAAAAAGGAATTTTAATTAGAATTATATAAATATGAGATATTATATAAAAAGTATTAATAATCTATTACATAAGCAATAATACCAATCAAAATGAAATCAAAATTGAAAATTATATAATCTAAAGAAAAATAAATATTGGTATTTTTGTTCTTTAATATTGGACTAAAGACAAAATTAATTGCGTAATTAAAAAATAATTAAAAAATGTGAATTAATTGCGTAATTAAAAATATTGATATTTTTGTTCTTTAATATTGGACCAAAGACAAAATTAATTGCGTAATTAAAAAATAATTAAAAAGTGTGAATTAATTGCGTAATTAAAAAATAATTAAAAAATATGAACTGAATGAAATAATTATTTTGATATAGAAAGAATTGAATAAGATTTATTCAATTCTTTCTTTCTCTCTTTCCGTAAATTTATTCTTAAATTTTACTTTAAAGATAATTTTTAAAAAACAAAAGCGATCATAAAATTATAAAAAAAAATTATTTCACAACTAATAATGATAAATTGCAGGTTTCAGGAATTCCCCGGTGGATAAACGTTGTACAATGCTTTACGAATAAAAATAATAAATTTAAATAATAATATATTTTATTTATATCTAATTTTTAAAAAACAAAAGCGACCATAAAATTATAAAAAAAGATTATTTCACAACTAATAATGATAAATTGCAGGTTTCAGGAATTCCCCGGTGGATAAACGTTGTACAATGCTTTACGAATAAAAATAATAAATTTAAATAATAATATATTTTATTTATATCTAATTTTTAAAAAACAAAAGCGACCATAAAATTATAAAAAGAATTATTTCACAACTAATAATGATAAATTGCAGGTTTCAGGAATTCCCCGGTGGATAAACGTTGCACAATGCTTTACGAATAAAAATAATAAATTTAAATAATAATATATTTTATTTATATCTAATTTTTAAAAAACAAAAGCAACTATAAAATTATAAAAAAAATTATTTCGCAACTAATAATGATAAATTGCAGGTTTCAGGAATTCCCCGGTGGATAAACGTTGTACAATGCTTTACGAATAAAAATAATAAATTTAAATAATAATATATTTTATTTATATCTAATTTTTAAAAAACAAAAACGACCATAAAATTATAAAAAAATTATTTCACAACTAATAATGATAAATTGCAGGTTTCAGGAATTCTTTGGTGGATAAACGTTGCACAATGCTTTACGAATAAAAATAATAAATTTAAATAATAATATATTTTATTTATATCTAATTTTTAAAAAACAAAAGCGATCATAAAATTATAAAAAAGATTATTTCACAACTAATAATGATAAATTGCAGGTTTCAGGAATTCCCCGGTGGATAAACGTTGCACAATGCTTTACGAATAAAAATAATAAATTTAAATACTAATATATTTTATTTATATCTAATTTTTAAAAAACAAAAGCGACCATAAAATTATAAAAGAATTATTTCACAACTAATAATGATAAATTGCAGGTTTCAGGAATTCCCCGGTGGATAAACGTTGCACAATGCTTTACGAATAAAAATAATAAATTTAAATAATAATATATTTTATTTATATCTAATTTTTAAAAAACAAAAGCGACCATAAAATTATAAAAAATTATAAAAAAGATTATTTCAACTAATTATGAAAAGATTATTACAACAAATAATAATAAATTGCAGGTTTCAAGAATTCCCCGGTGGATAAACGTTGCATAACGAATAAAAATTCTAACAAAAGTTGCATCGAAACGGACATCAATTCAATTCGAAAGAGGGATAACTGGCTCTATTTAAAAAAGAAAAAGATTCCTATCTGACGATAGAGTGGCAAATTTCAAGAGTTCTTCGATAAATTCGTTCCACGATTTCGTGAAGCCAGAATTGACCCAGTTGCCTATAAAGCGATAGGCAAGGCGGTCCCAGCGTCGCGGGGCTATTTTTGCTCGACGCATCGCTAACTTTAGACGTACGGCCGACGGACGCTCCCTAATAAGTTCAAGCGACGATTATGGTGGTCGACGCCGACGACGACGACGGATAAAACATAACGCCCCGCCGCGAGGCAACGCCGAGCGTGCCAAAATTATGCTTGGAAAAGGAACCAACGTGGTTGCACGGCCGAAGACCTCGACTATATGATTATGAACACGACGACGAGGACAGCAGCAATGTTGGTTTAACATTAACGCTGGCTTCCAACTCGTCCCGATAATTGTAATTCGAGAAAGACACGAGTGAATTATGTTTAAAGTTCACATTGAGGAAACTTTCTTAGAGGAATTTTTAGAGAAGAAGACGCGAGGGTGCGATTCATAGATGATGTGTCCTTTGATGGGCATGGAAGCAGTCACGAAGGATTGATATTAAATATGAAACTGGCTCGTTAAATATTTTTTAACACAAGTAAGTGAAGAAAATTAATTGGTAAGAAGTAATTCAATTTTGTGAGCTATTAAAATATTTTTAAAGATGTCGCAATTGTTATAAAATAATTTTGATTTTTTCTTAATTTAAATCACATTTTCTCGACTTTTTTAATAATGTGTGCATAAATGTTATATAATTTTTATCATAATATAAGATTTGGATTCGTACAAGCCTCTACATTTGAAAGCATTTATAAAATAATATTTCTTTTTTAATCATACTTTTAGATAAATTTAATTTTAATAAGCAAATATCTTCTAGTAAATATTCACAAAATACTTCTTTTAATATTTCTTCGTAATAGAACTAGTTTTGATCTTTACTTAGAAAATTAATTAGTAAGAAGTAATTCAATTTTGTGAGCTATTAAAATATTTCAAAAGATGTTTCAATTATTATAAAATAATTTTGATATTTTCTTAATTTAAATCACATTTTCTCGACTTTTTTAAATGATGTGTGCATAAGTGTTATATAAGTTTTATCATAATATAAGATTTGGATTCGTACAAGCCTCTACATTTGAAAGCATTTATAAAATAATATTTCTTTTTTAATCATACTTTTAGATAAATTTAATTTTAATAAGCAAATATCTTCTAGTAAATATTCACAAAATACTTCTTTTAATATTTCATCTTCGTAATGGAACTAGTTTTGATCTTCACTTAGAAAATTAATTAGTAAGAAGTAATTCAATTTTGTGAGCTATTAAAATATTTTAAAAGATGTTTCAATTGTTATAAAATAATTTTGATGTTTTCTTAATTTAAATCACATTTTCTCGACTTTTTTAAATAATGTGTGCATAAGTGTTATATAAGTTTTATCATAATATAAGATTTGGATTCGTACAAGCCTCTACATTTGAAAGCATTTATAAAATAATATTTCTTTTTTAATCATACTTTTAGATAAATTTAATTTTAATAAGCAAATATCTTCTAGTAAATATTCACAAAATACTTCTTTTAATATTTCATCTTCGTAATGGAACTAGTTTTGATCTTCACTTAGAAAATTAATTAGTAAGAAGTAATTCAATTTTGTGAGCTATTAAAATATTTTAAAAGATGTTTCAATTGTTATAAAATAATTTTGATATTTTCTTAATTTAAATCACATTTTCTCGACTTTTTTAAATGATGTGTGCATAAGTGTTATATAAGTTTTATCATAATATAAGATTTGGATTCGTACAAACCTCTAAATTTGTAAGCATTTATAAAATAATAATATTTCTTTTTTAATCATTCACTTTTAGATAAATTTAATTTTAATAAGCAAATATCTTCTAATAAATATTCAAAATACTTCTTTTAATATTTCATCTTCGTAATGGAACTAGTTTTAATCTTTACTTAGGATTTTCGCAGCCACCAGTGGGCAATATTGGCTGAGCAAGATTTAAAGAAAGATTAAAAAGATTATATTGCGAATATTTTCTAGCACATATGCACTAGTGCTCGAAAACTGTATTTACTTATCATTACTTGGGTCTATTCTAAGAAAACAACCGAAAAAGAAGAATTATACATACACTATATCGAAATTAATTTTATTTATCTCTAAATTTTTTCTTATTTATAAAATTTTGCAAAAAATAATTTATCCGCAAATCTATTACTATTAATTAAACACAATTTATCTTGAAAAATATTTTCTCTCTCTTAACTGCTAATTCAACTGTTTAAATTTGCTTCAAGAAAAATGTTAATATTATAATTTCTTTATAGAAAATTAGTCAAAGAATATTTTTAATTCTGTTATTTCTAATATTTTCAAACATTAACATTTAATGAGAAATATTTTGCTGTTAAAATTGATTAAATATTGTGCATTTAAAGATTAAAATCAATTTGATCGGAATAGGTCTCGCTTACTGCATGTTATCAGAATGATGGATGCGCCATACAACACAACAATTATACAAGTGTTTTGACAATGCGCCAAGATTCGATCTCAATGAGTACAGTGATATGCTGCGAACTTGAACTTCATTTAAGGAGTCGACAACAAACTGAAGATTCTTCCTTAGGTAAATAACGATATTAAATCTAACCGGATAAGATCTGTATCTCGAAACCTTTAAGCAATCATTAAACACAGATTTGATTCAGATTCAGTTCCATTTATCGTAATTAAAAATAAACAAGGAGAAACAGATAAGAAATATACAAAAAATAATTTATTTAAATTTAAATAATTTATTTAAATTTAATTTAAATAATTTGGATTCCATTTATCGTATTAAAAATAAACGAGGAGAAATAGATAAGAAATATACAAAAAATATGAATAATTTATTTAAATGTAATAGAAATAATTTGGATTCTGAAAATAATTGAAAACGTGACCAAACAAAATTCTTAGCTCTGAATATTATTGAATTTAAACATTTCACAACAGTATGATTTTTAAACGAATGATTTTTAACAGTATTAAATGCCCGTTCAGTAAATTTAATTAAAAAAAATCTCGACTAAACATAAACAAAAGAATAATAATAAAGCTGTTACTTTGAGAAGGCTGGTTATCACGAATAATCCTTTATGGCAACTTATCACTTTTTGTTGATTTACTAATCACTAGAGCACGCGAGTGCATGAATGAGATCAATGATCTTCGACAGAGCGGACAGGAAGCGATCGCGCCCTTTCGGAAAAGGCGGAGGTGCGATATCCCGATAGCGGAAATTCGTGCGAAAGTCTACTACGTGTGTACGTACCGTGCACGGGACAGAGGTGGAGCGGCGTCTGTGCCTCGGCGGCGTCGCGACGTCGATTATATGCTCTCGTCTGGACGCCCCCGCATTTTCGTGGGATGGTGCTTGCTCGACAGGCACGAAAAAGGCATCGCCTCGTTCGGCGTCGCGACGCTCGCCGAACTTAGGCGGCCGCAGCCCCTAAGCGGATCGACGTGTACGCTTCGCCGCTTTGGAAATACTCCGCGTTTCTGCGCTTCTCGCGCTTTGGAATGCCGGTCGTTTCGATAAAAAAAATCGAATCGATTAATTTCTTCGTTTCTTTCCCTTCTCACTGGAAGGGAGAAGGGGGCATCATCTTCGAGAGATGTCAATCGAAGCGATAAAATTGATTCACAGCTAATTATTGCAGCGAGACACCTTTATTTATTTTCACGAGAAATCTCATTTATGCGACAACATGATTTTTTTAGCGCAAAGATATATAAAAAAGTAATATTAAAAAGTAATATAAAACTATAAAAATAAAAAACTAATAAAAATAAATTTAAAAAAAATATAAAAAACTAATATAAATAACTAATATAAAAAACTAATATAAGAAACTAATATAAAAAACTAAAAAATATAATAAAAATATAACTAAATATAATGAACAAAATTCTACTTCCAAAATTTAACTTTATATTTTTTATATTTTTTTAAATATGAAAAAAGTATTAGAATGCAATAGAGATCTCCTCTAGATTTACACTATTTTATTTATTTACACTGTTTTATCTTACTTTTCATTTATAAATTATTTCATTTGTAAATTTGACTTTTCATTTATAAATTTATAATTTATAATTTTTAATTTATTTATAATTTATAAATTATTTTATTTATAAATTAGACTTTTCATTTATAAATTTATAATTTTTAATTTTTAATCGACTTTCCAAATTAATATACGTCAAATTATTACATAAAAGTTATCTCGTTATTTTTATCGTGTCTAATATTGCATTTAAGTATCTGAATAATATATATCTTGAATATAACAATATACATATCTATTTATAAAGATAAAGCCTTGTATACCTATTTTGGATAAACCAATTTTTACGAAAGCAAAGCAGAATTTTCTTCGATCATGCAATATATACGTGAGTTTTACATTTATATTTTTTATATTTTTTTTTAAATATGAAAAAAGTATTAGAATGCAATAGAGTCTTCTCTAGATTTACACTATTTTATTTATTTATACTATTTTATCTTACTTTTCATTTATAAATTATTTCATTTGTAAATTAGACTTTTCATTTATAAATTTATAATTTATAATTTTTAATTTATTTATAATTTATAAATTATATTATTAATCATTATAATTTATAAATCATTTATCATATAATAATCATAATAAATTTATCATATAATAATCATATAAATCATTTATCATATAATAATCATAATAATTTATAAATCATTTATAATTTATAAATTATTTCATTTACAAATTAGACTTGAAGTTTCATATATATAATTCGATATATTCGAATTATATGAAAATATTATAACGAATTATAACGAATTATATGAAACTTTTCCGGAAAATAATAATCATAATAATCATAATAAATTTATCATATAATAATCCTATAAAGCATTTATTATATAATAATCATAATAATTTATAAATCATTTATAATTTATAAATTATTTTATTTACAAATTAGACTTGAAGTTTCATATATATAATTCGATATATTCGAATTATATGAAAATATTATAACGAATTATAACGAATTATATGAAACTTTTCCGGAAAATAATAATCATAATAATCATAATAATCATAATAATAAATTTATCATATAATAATCTTATAAATCATTTATCATATAACAATTATAATAATTTATAAATCATTTATAATTTATAAATTATTTCGTTTATAAATTAGACTTGAAATTTCATATATATAATTCGACAAATTTTAACGAATTATAACGAATTATATGAAACTTTTCCGAAAAATAATAATCATAATAATCATAATAAATTTATCATATAATAATTATATAAATCATTTATCATATAACAATCATAATAATTTAAATTATTTATAATTTATAAATTATTTCATTTATAAATTAAACTTGAAGTTTCATATATATAATTCGATATATTCGAATTATATGAAAATATTATAACGAATTATAACGAATTATATGAAACTTTTCCGGAAAATAATCAGCAGAATAAATACATTGTTTATACACCAATGAACGGAAGACGAAAAAGTCTCGATAAAAGCAAGAACTATGCTCTGACGAATATCAGGGAGGTAGCAGAAATACTTTGAGATTACGCGATGCGACCGAAATAAACTGTATCTTCTTTGCGAGAGCTTTTATCGTACGCACTCTCCTAATGTCTAAATATCAATGTATGAGTCTTCAAACGTGTCTATAAAAAATTTCTAGAGGCGATAGATACAAAAAAGTCTGATAATTCGGTAACGATCGCAAACAAATCCATACATTTTCCTTCGCATTCTTTGAAGTAATCGACATTTAATCGATGATTTAAATCGAACGAGTCGATGTGGGAGAACATTCTTGCGATGGCAGGAGTCTAACAATGAATAAGAGAAGATAATACAGCAGAAAATGAACTTAAAATAGGACGAATTGTGCGGATCGAGCCAAGATTACTCATCGATTACATTCTATACGATAAGAGTTATTTTAAAAATTCGCAAATCTCTACTTTGCCGCGATCAAAGACAAATTTGGAGCGATGCGAGAAGACCAACATAATCGCGAAACGGAAAAATGCCAAGTTGTAAAATTAAATTTAACGACATTGTTAAGTAATATTCGAGGCAAGGTTTGCATAATTTACGAGCAAATCTTCTTCTCCTTCTTTAATCGTGATTGGAAGGATAAAGAGGGTAAAAAGTGAGAGAATTTTGCGTCTTTATCGTATATTCTTAGGCTGTCTAAAACAATCAATATTTTTTCTTGTCTTAATTTCGCAAGTGATAAAATAAAAGTGACGTTTTCAGGTGCAAGTTTACTCAAATTCAACAATTAATGTGATTATACGGAGCAGATATGTGGAAGGGAACCTGAGAAACTGAATGGAAGCCCGAGGAGTCTGAGAACGCTGCGCCAAAAATATCTATGCCACATAAATCAAATATGCGGGGTGCGTAAAAGATGAGGTAATGTAAAAAGATTACATAATAATAGTGTGACATAATGTATATTTGACTTGACTTTGACATCGTATAACAATATTTATAATAATACAGTGTAATATTTACAAAATAAGTTAAGATATAGAAGTACACATTGGTAGAGCTTAAATTGCTTTCGTTAGCAGACTAGACATAATTATATGCAATACGTATTGAGAGAGACAATTCATTTCTCGGACGGTGATGTAGAACACTCGCGCGACAGTGAATAAAGCGCGACCTTCCCGAAGTAGTCTCGAATTCGTCGCCAAGTGCAATCCAAGTCAAGGCTCTTGAGTATCCCTCCTGTCCAGAGTGTTCCTTTCGCGATGGAAAGATGCACCTGGTCTCCTTCGCGTATCCCTTCGAGAAAGACTTTCTCATACCTGGCTACGTCCAGGCTACAACGAGCGAAGTCCTGTGACGAGAGTCTAATCACCACCGACCGCTACCTCGGCCGTGATGATGATGCCAAGTGAGTGATGATGTCGTGCGCAGGTTTATAAAAAAACTGCGACGACGAGAATGATCAGCCCAGGCCGTTGTTATTTACGCAACGATGAGCGAGGCCACGACAATGACGATTCGATGAGATCCCTTTATGATTGAGAGTCGATGATGATGTATCTCGTAGCAGCTTGATGGCTTGAGGCAGAACGGCATGCGTTCTCCCTGAATTAGGACGATGTTCTTTCGACAAAGATTGCACCGTTGCGTCGATGATTGTGTAACGACGCGCTTAGAAGCATTTGCGGTGGACAATGCCAGGGCCGGACTCGTCGTACTCTTGTTTGGAGATCCACATCTGTTGGAAGGTGGACAGGGAGGCCAAGATGGAACCGCCGATCCATACGGAGTACTTCCTTTCGGGTGGAGCGATGATCTTGATCTTGATGGTCGAAGGCGCGAGAGCGGTGATTTCCTTTTGCATACGATCAGCGATACCGGGATACATGGTGGTACCACCAGAGAGAACGTTGTTGGCATAGAGATCCTTACGGATATCGACGTCGCACTTCATGATGGAGTTGTAGACGGTCTCGTGGATACCGCAAGATTCCATACCCAGGAAGGAAGGCTGGAAGAGAGCCTCGGGAGTACGGAACCTCTCGTTACCGATGGTGATGACCTGACCATCAGGCAACTCGTAGCTCTTCTCGAGAGAAGTGCTGGCGGCGGCGGTCGCCATTTCCTGTTCAAAGTCCAGGGCGACGTAGCAGAGCTTCTCCTTGATGTCGCGGACGATTTCTCGCTCGGCCGTGGTGGTGAAGCTGTAGCCTCTCTCGGTGAGGATCTTCATGAGGTAGTCGGTAAGATCGCGTCCGGCCAAGTCCAGACGGAGGATGGCATGAGGAAGAGCGTAACCTTCGTAGATGGGTACGGTGTGAGAGACACCGTCGCCGGAGTCCAAAACGATACCGGTGGTACGACCGGAGGCGTACAGGGAAAGGACGGCCTGAATAGCGACGTACATGGCCGGGCTGTTGAAGGTTTCGAACATAATCTGCGTCATCTTTTCACGGTTAGCTTTCGGGTTCAGAGGTGCTTCGGTAAGGAGGACCGGGTGTTCCTCGGGAGCGACACGCAATTCGTTGTAGAAGGTGTGATGCCAGATCTTCTCCATGTCATCCCAATTGGTGATGATACCGTGCTCGATCGGGTATTTCAAAGTCAGGATACCTCTTTTGCTCTGGGCCTCGTCGCCTACGTAGCTGTCCTTTTGACCCATACCGACCATAACACCCTGATGACGGGGTCGGCCGACGATCGAGGGGAAGACGGCGCGAGGAGCGTCATCTCCGGCGAAACCAGCTTTGCACATACCGGAGCCATTGTCTACCACAAGAGCGGCTACTTCGTCGTCACACATCTTGCTGCTGTTTTAGTTTCTCTGTAAAAAAAAAATTGTATCGTTCAGGTTGAGGTCGTCTAATAGAAATTAATTAAAAGTAATTCATTAACGATTTTTTTAACTCAAATTTATAGTGATATTTGCATAATCTTATTAATTTTTCTTTAGCTTGAGAGCTTTCTGCTTATAGTTTTACATAATATCATAATATATTTTCGTTTAATGAGATATATGCGAAAATAATTACATCACAATTGCAATTATATATCTCTTACAAATATAAAATCCGACATTCATGATATAAATTAATTATACTTTAATTTTCAAGAATAATATAACAGAAAAGCTTTCTAAGAAACGATAAAAATTTCAAAGTGATTATTTCTTCTTTTCGAATGTAAACCGATTAAACAGACTAAACCGATATTTTTCAAACATTTTCTAAAAGAATTCAGAATTATTCCTAACACGAAATAATTATAAAATCGATTGAAACATCGTCATTTCTTAAGTTCACTATCAAATTCAAGGTATCGAGTCAAAGTTTCAAAGTCAACCATTTAATTTAAACGCATCAATTATTCAATATTCATTTCTCATAATTATTTCTTATAAATTATTTATTAATAATGCAAAATTAATGTTCTCTCAATTACTCTTCATTACTATTAAACAACACAACGTTGTCCCAGTTCGATACACTTGAAAATCTGAAATCGATTCAATCTCTTCCTCAAAACTACTCGATTTGACCATCGCGAAATCTCACAATTAAATTCATCTTTCTCAAAATTCCCCCCTTTATCCACACATATATCCACTTTTCCTCTCTCTCGAGGTCCTTGTGATAAATCTTTTCACCTGCACTTCTGGCTTCTACGGTTCGCGCGCAAACTTCCGACTGACGAGCTCAAGAACCACGAAGAACGAAAACGATCTTTGCTACTAACCGTGAGGGGTGAGTTGTGAATCGGCGGGCGGCTGAGGAGCGGCTGAGGCCCGAGGGCGTCGCGACGCCAGATATAACGTCCGCGACGCGATGCGCGACGCTACCGAAGATGGGCACGAGGGACGCCTCCAGGGCTGACCAGCGACGCTGCCCACGCTTCGCGCCCAGGAACGAGGTGGGTGGTGGATGCACACCCGACCAGGAAGCTTTTGGGCGAGAACGGCGGCGTCGCGACGCGTCGTTCCTCGTCATCGTCAGCCTCCTTCCCCTCCTCGTCCTCTTCTTGTTCGCTTTCTCTCTTGGAAATCCCCACGGGACGCTCGACATCTCCTAATCTAGACATTAACGCGGACCATTGCCGATCGCCCGTTGCAGTTATCCGCTCCTCGGCGAATGATGATTTATCTTCGCGAGATATCGAGGAGAATGTTTAATCGATGGAAAGTGCAATTTGCATGATAGTTTGATTTTTTGTGCAAGAATTTCGAAGATTGAAACATGCCTAAGTATATACTGGGTGTTTCTTAATAAGTGCGAAACTTCTTAGGAGATGATTCTTTAATTAAGCAGGCTTTTTCATAGAATATATATAAAAAATAAAAAATCTAATAAAATTTTTTTACAGAATATATATAAAAAATAAAAATCTAATAAAATATTTTAATAAATAGTTCTAAAAAATTGTATAAATAATAATTATAAATAAATAATAAAAAAGATAAATTAATAAATAATCTTTTCACTAGTAGAAAATATCTACCTAATTTCATTTCTTTAATTTATTTCAAATTTGAGAAAAAAATCTAATAAAATATTTTAATAAATAGTTCTAAAAAATTGTACAAATAATAATTATAAATAAATAATAAAAAGAATAAATTAATAAATAATCTTTTCACTAGTAGAAAATATCTACCTAATTTCATTTCTTTAATTTGTTTCAAATTTGAGAAAAAATCTAATAAAATATTTTAATAAATAGTTCTAAAAATTGTATAAATAATAATTATAAATAAATAATAAAAAGAATAAATTAATAAATAATCTTTTCACTAGTAGAAAATATCTACCTAATTTCATTTCTTTAATTTGTTTCAAATTTGAGAAAAAAATCTAATAAAATATTTTAATAAATAGTTCTAAAAATTGTATAAATAATAATTATAAATAAATAATAAAAAGAATTAATTAATAAATAATTTTTTCACTAGTAAAAAATATCTACCTAATTTCATTTCTTTAATTTGTTTCAAATTTGAGAAAAAAATCTAATAAAATATTTTAATAAATAGTTCTAAAAATTGTATAAATAATAATTATAAATAAATAATAAAAAAGATAAATTAATAAATAATCTTTTCATTAGTAGAAAATATCTACCTAATTTCATTTCTTTAATTTGTTTCAAATTTGAGAAAAGAATCTAATAAAATATTTTAATAAATAGTTCTAAAAAATTGTACAAATAATAATTATAAATAAATAATAAAAAAAGATAAATTAATAAATAATCTTTTCACTAGTAGAAAATATCTACCTAATTTCATTTCTTTAATTTGTTTCAAATTTGAGAAAAAAATCTAATAAAATATTTTAATAAATAGTTCTAAAAAATTGTACAAATAATAATTATAAATAAATAATAAAAAAGATAAATTAATAAATAATCTTTTCACTAGTAGAAAATATCTACCTAATTTCATTTCTTTAATTTGTTTCAAATTTGAGGAAAAAATCTAATAAAATATTTTAATAAGTAGTTCTAAAAAATTGTATAAATAATAATTATAAATAAATAATAAAAAAGATAAATTAATAAATAATCTTTTCACTAATAGAAAATATCTACCTAATTTCATTTCTTTAATTTGTTTCAAATTTGAGAAAAAATCTAATAAAATATTTTAATAAATAGTTCTAAAAATTGTATAAATAATAATTATAAATAAATAATAAAAAGAATTAATTAATAAATAATCTTTTCACTAGTAGAAAATATCTACCTAATTTCATTTCTTTAATTTGTTTCAAATTTAAGAAAAAAAATCTAATAAAATATTTTAATAAATAGTTCTAAAAATTGTATAAATAATAATTATAAATAAATAATAAAAAAGATAAATTAATAAATAATCTTTTCACTAGTAGAAAATATCTACCTAATTTCATTTCTTTAATTTGTTTCAAATTTGAGAAAAAAATCTAATAAAATATTTTAATAAATAGTTCTAAAAATTGTATAAATAATAATTATAAATAAATAATAAAAAGAATAAATTAATAAATAATCTTTTCACTAGTAGAAAATATCTACCTAATTTCATTTCTTTAATTTGTTTCAAATTTGAGAAAAAATCTAATAAAATATTTTAATAAATAGTTCTAAAAAATTGTATAAATAATAATTATAAATAAATAATAAAAAAAGATAAATTAATAAATAATCTTTTTCACTAGTAGAAAATATCTACCTAATTTCATTTCTTTAATTTGTTTCAAATTTGAGAAAAAATCTAATAAAATATTTTAATAAATAGTTCTAAAAATTGTATAAATAATAATTATAAATAAATAATAAAAAAGATAAATTAATAAATAATCTTTTCACTAGTAGAAAATATCTACCTAATTTCATTTCTTTAATTTGTTTCAAATTTGAGAAAAAAATCTAATAAAATATTTTAATAAGTAGTTCTAAAAAATTGTATAAATAATAATTATAAATAAATAAAAAAAAAAAATAAATTAATAAATAATCTTTTCACTAGTAGAAAATATCTACCTAATTTCATTTCTTTAACTTTGTTTCAAATTTGAGAAAAAAATAAAAACCTAATTTTTACTAAAAAATTTTAATAAATACTAATAATAAATAGTTTTAATAAATAGTTCTAATAAACAATTGAATAGAGATTGCTAGTTTCATTCCCTTATAACAATACGGGAGGCTGAGAAAAATAAATTATAAATAGTAATTATAAATAAATAATAAAAAAAATAAATTAATAAATAACCTTTTTACTAGTAGAAAATATCTACCTAATTTCATTTCTTTAATTTGTTTCAAATTTAAGAAAAAAATAAAAACCTAATTTTTACTAATATAAAATTTTAATAAATAGTTCTAATAAAAAACTGAATAGGAGTTGCTAGTTTTATTCCTTTATAACAATACGAGAGGCTGAGAAAAATAAATTATAAATAGTAATAAATAAATAATAAAAAAAATAAATTAATAAATAACCTTTTCATTGGTAGAAAATATCTATCTAATTTCGTTTCTTTAACTTGTTTCAAATTTGAGAAAAAAATAAAATCCTAATATTTACTCTCATTTTTGGAAGAGTGTAACTCCACAAGGAGGGATGTAGGAATATATATTTATATGAAAAATCCCCCTTTATTTTCGACAAAGAATCATCTCCTAAAATTTATTAAGAAAGACTCTGTATACTTGTTATAAAAAAATTTTATGCATTCTTTCTAATTTAAATAATTTTTTTTAATTAATTCCTTAACACGACTGTGAAAATCGACTGCTGAAAACTGAAATTGATGAAGAAAAATGAATCTTCGAACGAATTATCTAATCTTTTTGCCCCGAAATTTTTCAATTGATTTATCAGTCCTTTTCTTTAATTAATTAATGAGCAATTTCAATATTTAAAAAGATGTATATTTTGAATAAGAATTATTTTCTTTTTATAAAAAGTAGATTAAAATATATTCTGTGTTTAATAATATTTTCATGATTTTATTTCTTATAGATATAGATCATCGTTTTCTTCGGCCTTTCGTAGCCGTTCTCCGAGTTGCCGAGATGCTTTTGGCATACGTCGGAAATCCCCGATGCCTCGCACCGCTCCTGAAAATACTCGCTCATGGCCAAATCAGGGTATTAACATGAGACGAACACTCTACCGATGTACGAAGTACTAATAACACTTAAAGAATCTGTATTACGTGAAAAACATAGAAGAAGAAAGGAATTGAATTAAGGAAAACTTTATTTCCATCAAGAAAAACCCTCCTCGCATTTTTTTTTTTTTTTATCTAATGAAACGTTTAAGCAAGAGTTTAAACTTCACGTCACTTACATGGCTGTGACTGTGCTCTAAGATATTTGGACAAATTGCCAATTGGCATTTAATTTATTCGTACATATAACGAAGTATTATATGCATGTCGCACGTAATAATTCATTCCTCTTTCGGCGAGGAAAAAGTACATGGAAAGGGGGAGAGAAAGAGAGAAAGAGGGAACAGAGCGTGCTAAGAATAAATCCCGACGATTCGAGATTTAATCCTCGCTCTAATCTACTTGGTAGACAAACTATGGACGTGCACATGATTATGTTATCGCGAAAAAAATAGTTTTATACTCCTGATTCGTCTGGACTTTATTAATTTCATTTTTTTTCTTTTATAAAAGTATCGAAAAAAATTTCCGATATCTAATCTATCGCAATCAAAGCATTACTTTGTCAAGATCAATATCAACTTTAATCGATGGTTTTATTAAAGTTTTAAGATAGCTTCTGCTCGAAATAAAGCAACTTATGTGCTCGATATATAATTTAAAATATATATTTAAAATATAATTATTAATAAAAATATAATTAATTTATTCAATATAATTTTAAAATATTTAGAAGATATAATTTAAAATTAAAGTTGATTTATTTTTTTATTTTTCAGTCAAATTTCCGACTATTAATATATAATTTACTTATAAATTTGCTTTAAAAAATACCAAAATTATTTTCAAGATTGGATTCTCAATAAATTTTCTTTTATTACAAATATTTATGATCTATTTTAATATGCGTTTGCCGGAAATCTTGCCGGAAGCGTGATTCAAGGTATTCCAATTTCTCTCTTTTTCTCAATTCTCGACAATTAGATTGTCCGATTTATTGCCTCGTAATAGATCAACGAAGCGTCATAGGAAATCAGGTGTAAAAGATCATTTTAAGATAGCTTCTGCTCGAAATAAAGCAACTTATGTGCTCGATATATAATTTAAAATATATATTTAAAATATAATTATTAATAAAAATATAATTAATTTATTCAATATAATTTTAAAATATTTAGAAGATATAATTTAAAATTAAAGTTGATTTATTTTTTTATTTTTCAGTCAAATTTCCGACTATTAATATATAATTTACTTATAAATTTGCTTTAAAAAATACCTAAATTATTTTCAAGATTGGATTCTCAATAAATTTTCTTTTATTATAAATAATTATGATCTATTTTAATGGTTGCGAAATCTTGCGATTGATTCTCAATAAATTTTCTTTTATTATAAATAATTATGATCTATTTTAATATGCGTTTGCCGGAAATCTTGCCGGAAGCGTGATTCAAGATACTCCGATTTTTCTGTTTTTCTCAATTCTCGACAATTAGATTGTCCGATTTATTGCCTCGTAATAGATCAACGAAGCGTTATAGGAAATCAGATATAAAATGCAGACACATATGTAAATTCTATAAATCATATATTTTTAATCTTCGTAAAATCTAGTATAATCTTGTTTTGCACCAAATTTGCGATAATTTCAGCGAAGTAAAGAATTATCACGAATTATGTGTCTAAATTTAATTTAATAATAAATTATTTATTATTAATTATTATTTATTATTTATTATTAATTATGTGTCTAAATTTAATTTAATAATAAAATATACAAATAGTGTCTAATACTTTTCTAGTTTTAATAATTATGTAAAAAAGTTCCTAGTTAATATCTATTGCTTTGAACATTAAAGGAATGATTATAAAATTATTATAATATTTAATTATAATTAAATAATTATAATAATTAATTAATGAAATAATTATAATATTTAATAATATTATTAACATTTATAATATTTTTTTAGTGGAATAGGGAGAGGATTGTTGCAAATCAAATCTATTTATTAGTATTTGCATTATCAGTTTAGCAGATAAAAACACATGAGTTTAATTTGAAGAGACTTCTCAATGAGTCTATTCTCCCATCCTAGTATTTTATTTTAAGCTAACTAGCAAGATATTCTCCTTATATGGACTTAGCTTTTTAGCATCTCGTATTTTTAAACTGAAAATCTTTCACGATTCTTATGTACATCTAGGACAAGAGAGAGAATATTTATGCCTATAACCTGAATTTGAACAAATATTCAACCTAAGAGCTATTATTAATAATCAAGAGACACGGTAACAAAAAAACTTGGCGCTGTCAATAAAATTGGCACATTAATATTCCAATTAAATAAATTGAAACATATTCCAATTATTAGTCTAACATTTAAATTTAATGACCTAATTTATTTAACTAATTTATATTGATTTACATTTGGAAATTTAGACTTTTAAGCTGAACAATATATTAAAATTGGCAGCGCCAAGTTCTTTTAATTAATTTTTTTTTACTTTTTTGTTGTATATTAATTTTCAGTTTTCAATTTTTTAATAAATTTTTAATCTTTTAAAATTATTTTTGAAAATTAAAAACAACAATTTTGTAACAATTTTGTAAATATTTTATAACAATGCTTTCAATTAAAATATTTCTATTTGTACAAGTTTTCTTCCTTGTACTTCTATTTATCTTGTACAAATTTTTATTCTTAGTTGGCGCAATTTTTTTATATTTTTTTACCTTTTTTACTTTTTTTTTTTACCTTTTTTTACCCTTTTTTAAAAAGATAAGTTTGTGGAAATTATTTTAAAACTTTTAAAAATTATTTTACTTAGAGTGTAATATATACGAATAAAATGCACTGAAAATGAATTATGTCGTAAATGATTACGAATATGATTATGATTATGAATATATTCGGTAGAATTTTCAATTATTGCGAGCATTTAATAATATTGTCTACGATGTTGTGTGAAAAATTTCATAAAGTAATATTTTTGCTATCAGAATTATATAAAAAATATAATAATTATATAAAAAATATAATATATAATTATATTATATTATTATTATGTATCAAAAATGATCTTGTATCAATAAATTTCTATACAAACATATTTTAAGATTTATATTAATTCTTTGTTTTGAATAATCTTAAAATGTAATTTTATATTATATTTCTTTTTAGAATATTTCTTATTACTGTATAAACTATTACTTTCGCCTTAATAAAATAGCAATTTAAATTGCAATAATAAATCAAACAGTTGCATCTCACAGAAACGAAATATTAGTCTTATTTATAATAATCTTATTATAAACAAAATTTTTATATGATTTAAGATTTCATTTGAAAGATTCTTTATAATAAAACATAGTAAATTACACGTATATATACGATTATACATTTCAAATTTTTAAAATCTATCAATAAACTTAACTTAATACACCGAGAAATTGAACGAGTAAATTGTTAGTACTTCTGTTATCGGATAATTATGAATGAATAATCGTAAATTGTTTGTTTTTGTACAGATTGTAATTGGACGAGCAATATAAAACACATGAGCAATTTGATTATTAAGTTGAAGCTCATATGTCGTCCATCTTGAATTTGACTATCATAACATTATTTTAACAGTTTTAACATAATGATACGTGTTATAGCATATGCGTCAGACTTTAATATCTTGCATAAACTTTTGCCAATGCTAAATATTTACGATATTTGGATATAATGTACGTTTCGATCCTAATGAAAAATAAACTAATTTGTAAGTCGAAGAAAAAGAGATATTATGTGTAACTATTTATACGTTTCGCACAAAAGTGAATTCTATATTTACGTAATTTAATTTCGTAATAACAGATTTATTTAAATTTTAAAATTTTATTTAAACAAATCTATAATTCTAAATAAATAAAAAGTTTGCTATATACACATATATTTCTATTATTTGTTTAAATAATAATGATACGATTTTTTTAATAATATCTAAAACTTATAATTATTACATTTATTGTTTGTAGCCATTCCTTGTAATTTGATACATCTTGATGATTTATTTATCTCACAATCGTATAATTATATTTGTTGGTTAAGTGTCAATAGAAAGATAATGATTGAACCGCGAGAGGAAAAAAAAATTTTCGATTTGCAATTTATTTACTTTTTCGAAATTTTTTCAAAATTTAACTAGCAAAAAATTACAAATAATGAATATTCAAGTACATTATTTGAATATATAAATTATATATATATATATATATATATATATAATAGATATATTTCAATTAGATACGTATATATTATTTCAAAAAAAGTCTTAATTAAATTTTTTTAAATCAGCTTATATTTATCACAATGTCACATTAAAATATGTAATATACATAAGTATTATTAAGTATTATCTGTCATATATTGTTATTGATATATTCCATTGTTAATAAACATTTAATAAACATTGTTAATCAACGTAATAAATATTAAAAAATCTATTATTAATAAATTTATGTTAATTTTTCATATACTAAATATCTTGATTAAAAAACAGTATTAGAAGTTACTTGGGATAGTATTGAAAATTAGCTATAAGTAATAAGATCATGCAGACCTTATTACGTAATTAATTTTCAATGCTAGAAAACGAATGACGCTCTGACAATTAAAAAAAGTTTTGAACATATAAAATTATTAATACATATATAAATCAATAATTCAAATGCAAATAAAATCTCGCTTTATTAATTGTTATTAATGTACAATAATAATAAATAATATTAATATTAATATTTTTTTTTATGATATAAAAAGTAAGATCTTCTTAATATGAATTTTTTTAACATTAATTTATAGAAGAAAAGAAAGAAAATATTATATATATACACATACTGTAGGGACACGTGCATTTATATATCTAAAACTTTTGTTAGATACAGAAATGTAATGTTCAAATAACAGTATAACGATTGTGTTTATTGTCATTTTTATTTCTTTTAAAGAATTTTATATTCAATAAACATTATTTTATCTTGAATTTTAAAAAACAAAATCCATAATAATCTATCAATAAAAAATAAAACAGCACATTTTGAATTAAATCATATTTATATTATATTTTTTTAATATTAATTTATAAAAGAAAAGAAAGAAAATATTATATATATATATATATATATATATATATATATATATATATATATATACATATACTGTATGAACACGTGTATTTATATATTGTGTATTTATATATCTAAAACTTTTATTGAATAAATGCAATACTCAAGTAACAGTATAAAGATCGTGTTTATTGTCATTTTTATTTTTTTTAAAGAATTTTATATTCAATAAACATTATTTTATCTTGAATTTTAAAAAATAAAATTCAATAATCTATAAAAAATAAAATAAAAAATAAAATAGCACATTAAATCATATTTATGTCCAAATCACGATTTTTTGTTATATAAATAGAGGTACTAAGTTGTCTAGAGGTTCTAAGTTCTAAAGCTGTAGAATTCCAAAGTTTGAATTAGACTTTCATAAATTTGCAGCGATGAATACCAAAATATATCTATTTCTATTCGTTACCGTTTTTACGGTTATCCTGATTTCTGATGCTATGGCTGATCCATCAGCTGAAACAAACTCCGCTTCGCTTTCACGATCTAAGATATAAAAATTGTTTAATAAATAATTTTGTTTTATATTTGTTAATATTTATATTTATACACTTAATTATTAATATTTAATAATTATTAATGACTAATAAATTGTCTATTTACATAATATTATACGAGTAAAGCAAATAATATTGTATATTTTTTGATTCTTTTTTTAAAAATTATAATAATATTATTATTGTGTGTATAAAATAATTTATAAAATAGTACAAAATGCTAAGAATAAACTTTTAGATTTGTTTATGAGTTAGATATTTCTTATGTAAAAATTTATTTTACATATAGTATAAAATTTATTTTACATATAGTGCCTCAGTAATCTAGTAAAATATATGACATATATATATATATATATATATATATAACAATTTTTATTATATATTTAAATATATATAAACAAAAATCAAGTAAAAAATAACATTTACTTTTTTAAATTAAAATAAAATTGGCTCAAATAATAATAATTAAAAAATCTAATTAAAAATTGGCAAGTAAAAATAATTTATTTCTTTTTCAGAGATTTGTTTTTCATGAGGTAATTACTGAAGTATTTACTGAGATAATTAATATCTGTATAGAGTACTTTCACCATTTCGTGAGAAAGTTTGTGAAAATATTCAGACATTCACATGTCTATTCTAAAGAATAATGTTTGCAACAGAAACGCATTTATAAGTTCTGGCATAAAAAGGTCATGTTTAGTGGTCAAGTGGTTGTGGGATAACAATAAAAAGTAATAATAAGTACAATTCGACAGAATTTTTAATTATTGCGAAATAATATTATTCATAGTACTATAAAACTATGAAGATATTTTGATGTAAAATTATGTAAAATAAATAAATAATTTGCAATTATTATGTTTGTTTATTATTACTATATATTTTGTCTTAATAAATATCCATATTATGCACTATGTTGTAATTAGTATGATTGATAATAATCTCCTATCATCGAATCGTCAAATTTAATTTAGGACATTGTTTATCATTTGAATCATTGGTAGTAAAATTAAAATTAGTAAATCATCAATGCCACCTCGCAGAGAAATCAAAAGTTATTAATCTCATTTATGTTGCAAAAAAACGAGTTTTAATTTGGTCTTTAATTCTAGTGACTCTTCACAATGCAACATAAAATAGATTGTGCATGTGCATGCTATTTATATTAAATTGCTCAAGTTTAGTGAAGTTTCACGTCACAGGTAGATAGAATTAGCAATTGCATTATCAAGTATCTTTTGTCATTGAACAATCAATTATTGGACAATCTGCGAGAACAAGCGTACATTGTTTCTTTTGTATAGATGAATGAAAGTAGCGAAATATATGCTCGGTTCGTGTTTGCTCAGAATATAATCGTCACAATATTATTCGATATATAGTGTTTTAAAAAATTAAATTAAAACTTCCAAAATTTACATAAGATTAAATTATATTATATTAATATATAAAATATACTTAACAATAGAGTGTTATATTTTTATTAAAAAACATAACTTAAAATGTACAATTTCAATTCAAAAACATATTAACATAATAATATAATAATAATAATATAATAATTATATTATAATTATTATTATTATTATTATTATTATTATTATTATTATATATATATATATATATATATATATATATATATTAACACATGGAAATATATATATTGTTAAGTTTCAGTAAATGTGTATATTATTAAGTTTTAATAAAAATGATGAAAGCTTATAACTAATGTTCTTCCATTTATTATCAACAAAATTCATCATCACGACATAAAATCACACAAATTTATAATAATTTAATATAATTCAATGTAATGATTTATTTAATTCAATATATAATTATAATAATTTATTATTATTATGATATATTTTTGTATCATTTTTAATTATTTATTTGCTTCGATATACTTTGCTGCACACGAAATATTAAATCAATCAATCAATGAATTAATTAAAAGAGTTGTAGCTTAATTTTAGAAATGCTACTGAATCACAAATATAGTTTTAGTTTTTGCAATAAATTCGCTAAGAATATTAGCTAAGACTATTTGCTAAAAATATTAACTAAGAATTTTCTTAGATCCAAGATAAATCCGAATAAAATAGTTTGTTAATAAATATAATATTAATAAATATATTTACATTAGTTTTTTATACAGTTTTACATCGTGAATAGAAAATTGCAAATTATAAGGTCATATAAAAAATCTGTATGAAAATCTGTATGATATACATATACGTGTGTCTTATGTATGTATGTATGTATGTGCATATGTATTTATTCATAAAAAAAATTTTATTGAAAATTTAAAAAATAGTGTGACAATAGAACAATTTTATTTTCTATGTTAAATAAAAAATATTTTTTGCACGATTTTTTTATGTGACTATATGCAAAGAAATGTTCAGATGACCTTAATTAAAATTATATTATTGTGTTTATATATAATAATATAATAATTTTATATATAATAAAAATTATACCATACTTTATCTTGAGCTTTAAAAAATAATGTTAAAATAAAATTCAATTTTCTACATAATAATCTACAAAATATATTAAAATAAAATTTAATAATCCACAAATCAGAACATTTTGAATTAGATATTATTATGATGTTCAGATCACGATTTTTTGCTTAGAAATTGAAGTACATTATGAAGATGTAATATTAGAATTCAATAGTTTAGATCAGCTCTTATAGTAAGTTTGCAACGATAAATACTAAAATATATTTCTACTAGTTGCCGTTTTTAGGGTTATCTCGATTTCCAATGTTATTGCTGATCCATCAACTAATTCAAGTTCTGCAGCGCTCTCACGATCTAAGATAAAACTTTTATTTAATATATAATTTTGTTCTTATATTTGTTAATATGAATATTTTGTACTTATTGATGATTAATAATTTGTTTTTGTTAATTTTCAGTTTTCAATTTTTAAATAAATTTTTAATTTTTTTATATTATTATTTTTAAAAATTAAAACAACTATTTTGTATGACAATGTTTTCAATGAAAATATTTTTATTTAACTTGTACAAGTTTTCTTTCTTGCACTTTTATTTATCTTGTACAAATTTTTATTCTTATTGTTACTTGGCGCAATTTTTTTATATCACTATTTTTGTAGACAATATGACAGTTGGATACAATTAGTGCATAAACTTGGCACACTTTTTTTATCTTTTTTTTAACTTTAATGGGATTTATTTTACGACGCATTCTTCTGCTATTATATATTATATGGAACCTGATACTTCGATTAATTCCTTTTAAGAGTGCACAACAACTATGCGGTTATTCCTGTTCTAAAAAGTTATCTTTCCATTAATATGTCATCGTATCTTTCTTTTTAAACATATTTATTACTATTGTTTTTTAAATTTTATTTTACATTATTATGATTTCATCGTCTAATGTCGAAAATCAAAAGTTTCATTATCTATTATTTTTACAAATTTGCATTTCGTATTTCGCACAGATATGGAAAAAAATATAAATTTACGTCAAGAATATATTTAAAAAATCAACTCCTTCTAAAACAAAAATTTAAAGCTGACAATTTTCAGAAGTTATCATAATATTTTCATTAAATTTTCTGCGGACAAAAGATATCATTTTGTTATTTCTTTCTCTTTTTCTGATATTTAGTATATTTTAATTTTATTTTAATTATTTTGTTTTAGGCGTTTCTCGGATTTGGAGCGTTTTTAACTTAAAACTTATTGTATAATAAATACTTATCTCGGAAAATTTTACACAATGAGCAATCTTTTATTCCACGATCGTAACGGAAGCCCTTGAATCGATATCGAGTTCAAGACCTCAACTCTCGAAGAAATATTGTCGATGAAGCGAAAAGAATCGGAGGACGTTAGAAGAAGCAAGGACGCTCACTCCCGCGAATTCAGAATGTGAAATTGACCAGGTAAAGATATATGTTTTTTATATTGGAAATTTTTAATGTGTCTATCTAACCATCGGTTCGTTTATTTCGATAAACAATGGCGAAAGACGTGAAAGTGGCGAGACTTGCGAAAATTCTGTCGCAATTCTGTCGCAATTCTATCGTTTTTCCAAGGTTTGTCGATTTTTCATAGTCAAATGTTTTTACACAGAAAAAAAATAAGTGTCAAATGAAAACTTATGTATTTAAACTAACGCGTTCATTGTTTCGTATATACGCAACAATTTATAATCTTCTTAGAAGAATTTAATAATTTTAAATTTCAACAATATTATAGTCTTATTTTAATATTGCAATTGACAAGAATATTTAATTATTTAATTCTACTTTAAGAAATATATTATAATCTTTGATTTAAAAATGTTATTTTCTATCTGACATTGTTTCTTTTCCTTTCAAGAAAATTAAATTTTCATTTAATCATAAGAATATATTTTTCTTGATTAAACTATATAAAATGGTTTCATTTAAATAAGCAATTATTTTTCATTAAATAAGCATTTATTTTTTCTTCATTAACGCAATATAATCTCATTTCAAGATTTTCATATTAAAACTAAATATATTTTCAAAACAAGAATCCTTTTTTCTGTGTATACAACAGTCTGAACTTTATTTTAAATGCCAAAATGACCAGGTTATCAATATGATAGCGATTTAAATGTAAAACAATCTCACGTAATAAGATAATTATTTAATTCTATTTTAAGAAAAGAAGAAGAATTCTACTTTAAGAAAATTATAATCTTTGATTTAAAAAATGTTATTTTCTGTCTAACATTGTTTCTTTTCCATTCAAGAAAATTAAGTCTTAAATCATAAGAATATATTTTTCTTGATTGAACTATATAAAATGGTTTCATTTAAATAAGCAATTATATTTTTTTTTCATTAACGCAATATAATCTCATTTCAAGATTTTCATATTAAAACTAAATATATTTTCAAAACAAGAATCCTTTTTCTGTATACAACAGTCTGGACTTTATTTTAAATGCCAAAATGATCAAGCTATCAATATGATAGCGATTTAAGTGTAAAACAATCTCACGTAATAAGATTGTACAAAATTCTAGAAATTATTTTACTAAAATTATTTTATACATATTTTGATAGTTTCCAAATATTAGATATATAATGTTATATATACGGAGTGTCAGGACAATCTCTTCCCCCAAAAAAAACTCTTGTAGCTTACCTCGAGAGCTTTTCAAAACACTATAACAAAGTATTTTGTCATCGAGTACTTTTCAAGTTATGATGCTTGAAATAATTTCTTAATTTTTACATAAATCATGAAAAATCTAGTAAAATATTCATATTTTTCGAATTATCTTATCTTAATACTTTTATGTACAAAATAATAAGAGGATCAATTAGTGTAAAAAAAACACATAATTATTTCGAAAAAAAATATGTAATTGTTAATTGCAAATTACATATTTTTTTCGAAACAATTATTATTTATTTAGTGTTTTTACTTTAGTGAATACTTTATTATAGTATTTTGAAAGACTCTTGAGGTAAGCTACAAGAGTTTTTTTCCCCTGTATACGAGAATATAAATAAATATTTTTAATAATCAATAAAATAAAATAAATAAATAAATAAATATTTCTAATAATAAAAAAATAAATATTTCTAATAATAAATAAAAGAATATTAATATCTGATAATAAAAAATAATAAGTGTCTAATAATAAAATGCCTATTCTAATAATAAATAAAAGAATAGTAATTTTGAATATTGAAACAAAAGCTTTTTTAATTCATTCACATAATTACAAATTCCAGAATGTTGATTCATATTTCTTTGCTGCTGATCCCGTCTTCGGTCTTCGAAAACAATCAACATGCTGAAGATTTGAAAAAGAATCACAATCATTCGAGTCGAAATATAAATCGACGACGATAAAGGACGAGTCTCGAGATTAGGATCACGCTCGAATTTATCGGGGATCGCAGGAGCGCCATCGGATTCTGTCGATGAAGGAGGGGAAGTCGCATAAAAGATAACGCGTCTCACTCACGAAGGTCAGTCAATGGTTGGGAGGCGATTGTGCACGTCTATGGAGAACGTTACAGACACTCTCACTGAAAGTTGTTCGGATTTCTTCACTAAAACCGCAAGATCTTATTTCGCAAGAACGTGAAAGAGACTGGCAAACCGATATGCTGCGCCTGTAAGTATCCCGTTAGTTGATTAGCATAATGTTTGATCCGAAGATTCGAAGATGCTCGATAATCCTATGGAAATTAATGTCGCACCCAGGTGAAGATGAAGAGTACACCATTTGATTTATAATAATTTATAATAATTCAGATAACCCTAATTAAAAATATCTTACGTCATATAACATATCATATGTTGTATAATTTTGTGTATATATTACACATGCAAATAATTGTTTATATATAAATATATTACCGTTTTTTTTATTAATCATATCCTAGCTTTTTTATTAATTAATATCATAAGCAAATACCAAGTAATAGTTATATAACTGTTAGTTATAATTTCCTGCTCAACAATAATGTGTTAAATAAGAATTATATTCTTGATCAATTTATTAATTTATTAAAATTGTTGAGTGGAAAATTATAACTAACAATTGGGATGGATCATGATATTTTCTTCTTTCGAAAAATTAACGTTAATGCCTTTTTTGCAAGCTACTTATTTAAGGATGTTTTGTACAATCTCAGCAAAAAGTAGCTGAAAATCCATATTGACGAATATATCCACTTTTGGTGTGTTTTGAGTAAGAAATTGTGTGAAATATTATAATTTAGCCTTAATTACAGTGCAGAGATGTATAATATTTGAACCGTTTATTTTGAAAGTGGCATAAGTCTATTTTTTTTTATATTTTTAATTTTATTGAAACGCAAACTCTTAAATATCTCAATTTAAATATAAATGGACTTAGGTCACTTTCAAAATAAACGGCTCATTTTTTAATATTTATTGCGTTTTTACTGAAATATTTCGAATTTTGTTAATCGAATTTTTTGTAATATTTTTTTATATTTTTAATTTTATTGAAACGCAAACTCTTAAATTTCTCAATTTAAATATAAATGGACTTAGGTTACTTTCAAAATAAACGGCTCATTTTTTAATATTTATTGCGTTTTTACCGAAATATTCCGAATTTTGTTAATCGAATTTTTTTAAATATTTTTTTATATTTTTAATTTTATTGAAACGCAAACTTTTAAATATCTCAATTTAAATATAAATGGACTTAGGTTACTTTCAAAATAAACGGCTCATTTTTTAATATTTATTGCGTTTTTACCGAAATACTCCAAATTTTGTTAATCGAATTTTTTTTTATTTTTTTATATTTTTAATTTTATTGAAACGCAAACTCTTAAATATCTCAATTTAAATATAAATGGACTTAGGTCACTTTCAAAATAAACGGCTCATTTTTTAATATTTATTGCGTTTTTACTGAAATATTCCGAATTTTGTTAATCGAATTTTTTTTAATATTTTTTTATATTTTTAATTTTATTGAAACGCAAACTCTTAAATATCTCAATTTAAATATAAATGGATTTAGGTCATTTTTTAATATTTATTGCGCTTTTAAATATTCCAAATTTTGTTAATCGAATTTTTTTTAAATATTTTTTTATATTTTAAATTTTATTGAAACGCAAACTCTTAAATTTCTCAATTTAAATATAAATGGACTTAGGTCACTTTCAAAATAAACGGCTCATTTTTTAATATTTATTGCGTTTTTACCGAAATATTCCGAATTTTGTTAATCGAAATGATTAACTTTTGGCAGAGAATTTCTCCTTGTGACAGATACCTAACTTTATTAAATTATATTTAATATCTTTTTAACCAGTTAGTATAATATTATTCGATCAAATATTTCCTTTGTATCTAAACTTTTGAATTTAGGAATTAAAAATTTAAAAAATTTTAAACAAATTCAAATTCATTATATCCATGTGTTTTTGTCATTTGAATCGATGTGATTATACGTTTCCCATAAGAACACATGTTAATTCGGTGCAAATTAAAATCCTTATAACTTGTGAACGCTTTAGTGAATCGATTTAAAAATTATACTGAAGATTCTGAACGTAAGGACATTCTGTACAATTTTCATTAAATTCATTTCGTGCCACTGATTTCGCGAAGGACAATTATTCTGATACGCTTGAGATATTGTTGCCGGCATTTATCCCGGATGCACTCACGATCTAACGAGTTAATACGCCGGACGCGAGTGCTCTTCGCTCCACACTCCTGGACGAGACTTAGAAATCGCGTTGTTGTTCGACCTCGTCATATCATTTAACTGCATCGCTCTCAAAGAGATTATCTCAAGAAATAATGCAAGAAATAATGTTTTCCAGTTCTAGATAATTTATACTTGCACTCTGATCTCTCAGCATTCGACATAGATCATAGAACTTCATATACATAAACGAGAAATATGTGTACAAAAGGAGTGAGAGAAGATAAAATTAATTATATATTTTTGAAATTGAAAAATGTTTTAATTATATTTTTTATTTTTTTATATTAAATTATTATAATTATTATATAGTTATTATATATTAATTATATTAGAATTATTATATTATACATTATGATATTTATTATAATTATTATATAATTATTGTAATTATTATATATTAATTATATTAGAATTATTATATTATATATTATGATATTTATTATAATTATTATATAATTATTGTAATTATTATATATTAATTATATTAGAATTATCATATTATATATTATTATATTTGTATAGATTTTTAATTTGATTTACTCTTAGTAAATGATTGATTTATTAAGTGTTTCTCATTTGCTATTGACAGTCTATTGATAAGACTATAATAATAAGATTATAATAATATATTGATACAATTGAACAATATATTGATAAGATTATAATAAATATATCACATACACAATACAGAACAGAAAAAAGAAATTGTTGCAAAAAAATATTTATCAAATGACTGTGAGTCAAAAATGCTTATCATATGACTATAAGTTTTATAAAGTAATTGTTTAGAGCGATAACCGACCTTCGAGATGCTTAATCATTATGTCATCTTCAAACTGAGAAACATTTTACATTGTTTACAATTTTTTCAATCATCAACAATTTATCAGCAATAAAAAAAATTAATTATTCGAGATTATTATACAGAGTGGCCCGAACGTTCCAGCCAGACTTTGAGATCTTATAGGAAATTTAATTCTGAATAAAAAATTTCTTATAAACATGGATCGAAAAATTCTTCCTTAAAAAGTTATCACTCAAAAACCTCTGATGAAGGAAGAACAAAAGGTGAAAAGAAAATGAAATAAAAAGAAAATGAAACTAAATAAATTTCTTGAAAAAAAAAAAAAAAACGATAAAAATAAAAAATAAAAATCTTTTTCTTTTATGAAAATAAAATAATTTTTTTTTTAACTAACTTTTATTTTATTTTCATAAAAGAAAAGGATTTTTATTTACTTTTATCATTTTTTTACTTTTATCGTTTTTTTAAAGGAATTTATTTATTTATTTAGTTTCATTTTCTTTTTATTTCATTTTCTTTTCACCTTTTGTTCTTCCTTCATCAGAGGTTTTTGAGCGATAACTTCTTAAGGAAGCCCTTTTCTAGTTCAATAGCCCATGTTTATAGAAAATTTTTTGTTCAGAATTAAATTTCCTAAGAACTCAAAGTCTGGCTGAAACGTTCGGGGCCACCCTGTATAATACATATATAACAATTATTAATTATTGATTGCGTGATTATCGTGTCATCAGAATCTTGGTGGCGGCAATCATAAGTTTAGCAGCGTCAGAGGGTCCAGTGGATCCCGTCGAAAATTCGCAGACTGCCGCAGAATTATTGCAGAATGCTCAGGCTGTCCTGAACCGTATTGACGCCGAATATGCAAAATGGAGCAACAAAAAGACCCTTGCTGAATGGAGTTATGCGTCGAACCTCACGGATGAGAACCTGGCGGAGAAGCTAAACGTATCCACGGCAGCTGCGAGTGTGATGAAGCAGATCGCTGAAGAAGTGAATGCTTTTCCTTGGAGGAACTTAGAGGACGAGAATCTCAAGAGGCAGTTCAGCAAACTCGGTATACTCGGCATCGCCGCGCTTCCTGAAGATGTAAGAATATAATGAAGAAAAATCTAAATCAATTGTCTTTATCTGTTAATAATAGAAGCCTTTTTTGTGAAAAATTAGTGAAGGATTTCTATTATTTTCTTTCCTCTTCATACAGCGATTTTCCTCAGCATTAACATCTGGATTAAACAATTGATACATTAATTAAATAAGAATTAATTAAATAAGTATTAGATCTTGATACATTAATTGATACATTAATTAAATAAGAAGAATTAAATAAGAATTAATTAATTAGATCTCTCTCTGAATTAAAATTAGGAAGGTACCATTGATCTTGAAACTTGATTACAGAGTTATAAAGAATTCGAATCGACCGTCAGTCAGATGGAGAATATTTACAGTACCGCGAAGATCTGCGACTACAAGAATAGGAGCAGGTGCGATCTCGCGCTTGAGCCGGAGATCACCGAAATCTTGATGCACAGCCGCGATCCTGAAGAGTTGAAACACATCTGGGTGGAGTGGAGGAGAGCCTCGGGTGAGCAGGTGAAGTCTCTGTATCCCAAATACGTCGAGTTGGCCAACACCGCAGCAAGGCTCAACAACTTATCCGACTACGCGGCCTACTGGATGAAGGATTACGAGGCCGATGACTTCCCCGAGCAAATCGGTAAGATATTCGCACAATATTATCCGTGTCTGTGCGATGATTCGTAAAATAAATGGAGAATCTTTGCAGAGACTCTCTGGCAACAATTAAAACCGTTGTACCTGCAGCTGCACGCTTATGTCCGGCACGAACTCAGGAAGAAATACGGGGAGAACATCGTTTCCAAGGATGGCCCGATTCCAGCACATTTATTGGGCAACGCATGGGCTCAGACGTGGGGGAATATCGCGGAATTCACCGTACCATTTCCTGGCAAGCAGTTGCCGGATGTTAGCGCCGCTTTAGTCGACCAAGGCAGGTTTACGATGATTCTGAAGTCATAATTTGATCTTTCATCGGTCTCTTGTGTGTTATAATATCTTATAATATTATAAATAATATTATAATATTTATATTATAATAATATATATTATAATAATATTATATATATTTTTTATATATTATAATATTATATAAATATATAATAAATATTATAAATATATAATAAATATATAAATATTATAATATTATAAATATTATAATTATATATTATAAATATTATAATAATATTATATATATAATATTTATTATATAATATATAATATTTATAATAATATTATAAATATTATAATATTATAATATTATAATATTATAAATATTATAATATTATAAATATTATAATATTTATATTATAATAATATTATATACATATTTTATATAATATTACAATATTATATAAATATTATAATATTATATGTATTTTATATATGATATAATATTTATATTATAATAATATATATTATAATATTATATATATATTTTATATATATATATATTTTTTTAATTATAATATATATATATTAATTATATATATATTAATATTATAATATTATAATTATAATTATAATTTCTTCACACAGGTTACAATGCGACAAGCATATTCCGGCTTGCTGAGAACTTCTTCAAGTCGACCAATCTATCCGCTATGCCAGACACATTCTGGGAAAAGTCAATCCTGTCGAAGCAGAAGGACGTGAACATGATCTGCCACGCGAGTGCGTGGGACTTTTATGACGGCAAAGATTTCAGGATCAAGCAGTGCACGCGCATCAACATGGAGGACTTATTAACGGCGCATCACGAAATGGGTCACGTCGAGTATTTTTTGCAATACAAGCGTCAGCCCACTGCCTTCAAGGAGGGCGCGAATCCAGGCTTTCACGAGGCGGTCGGCGACGTCATCTCTCTCAGTGCGTCCACCCCCGGTCATCTCAAGAAAATCGGGCTCTTGAAGGACGACTCAACTGACCGAGAAGCATTGCTGAATCATCTCTACATGAAGAGTCTTGACAAGATTGCCTTCTTGCCGTTCGCCTACATGATGGATCGGTGGCGTTGGAATGTATTCCAGGGGAAAGTGACGCCCGACAATTACAACTGCAATTGGTCGGTTCATTTCTTTCTGTGAATAATTTGCTCTCTTTGAAGATAAAAATGTTTAATGAATTTTTAACAATTAATTTTCAATGAGTAAATTAAGAACTACTTTTGTTACTTCA
Organism: Camponotus fellah; assembly: GCA_030586385.1. NCBI lineage: Eukaryota > Metazoa > Arthropoda > Insecta > Hymenoptera > Formicidae > Camponotus > Camponotus fellah. Next base: position 250,555 of record JAPIVC010000271.1, on the reverse strand, counting down.
AAGGTGGTCGCTTGCAGAGGAGTATCAAGGCATTGAACCACCAGTGGATAGGTCAGAGGAGGACTTCGATCCCGGCGCAAAATATCACATAATCGCAGACGTTGAGTATATAAGATACTATGTAAGTTTCGTGATACAATTCCAATTCCACAAAGCGCTGTGCATCAAGGCGAAGCAGTACGATCCGAAAAATCCGAGTGCCAATCCATTGCATCAATGTGATATTTACGATAACAAGGATGCCGGAAACCTGCTAAAGTAAGTTTGAATATTATAAAGATACAATTTTCGAGACAATATAGATAATGATCGTGTTTGTATTAGATCTATGCTGGAGTTGGGCTCTTCAAAACCATGGCCAGATGCGATGGAAAAGATCGCAGGCCAAAGACAAATGGATTCTGCTGGACTTTTGGAATATTTCAAACCTTTGACCGATTGGCTGACTGAAGAAAATAAGAGAACTAATGAATATATTGGATGGAAATCGAGTAACAGAAGTACGTCTCGTAGCTGAAAATATAATAATTAAGGATTTTATTATTTATATTTTATATATTTAAATTATTATATATCAAAATATTTATATATAATAATTTAATTATTTCATTTTAGAATGCGTACAGACGAGAGGAGAGCTTAGAAACAACGATCCTTCTGAATAATATATTTCCTCCACGGATATAGAAAAATAAAATTATATTTTGAAATAAGTGAGAGCAGAGAACACAAGACTTTGTGTAAAGTCATTGCGCAATAAATGTAACAAGTGAAATATAAAAATCATTCCATATTCACATATAAGCGTCGTTGCGATTGATACGATCAAGCAAACGAATATTAACAATAATCAATTCTGTGTTTTCCCATTTTTTTCTTTAAATAACATTTACGTTCCATTCCTTGATATTATATGTCGCCTATTTGGGTTTATCGCGTCCCTTTTTTTGCGCGTTTTTTAGCTGGTTCGCCGCTCCTTTTCGTAGATACAGCAGCTTTGCTAGTACTAGCAGTAGGTTTCTTTGCCTACAATTTTTAAATTACACAATCTTGTAAAATTGATATCTTTTTGTAAAATTGATATCTTGTAACAAAATTGTAGAAATAATTTTTAATGCTACCTTGATCATTTTGTCGAACTCGATACTGTCATCCTCTTCTTCATTATTTTCCTCTTCTATGAAATCGTCATCTTGCAAAGATCTTTTCTTTGCTGTAACATTGCTGTTAATTGCGTATGGCAGCATAGGAGAATTCTTTTGATACGCTCGTGTAAACGCTGCTTTCACCTGAAATATTATAAATATAATTAAATATCTTTTAATTTTATAATGCAAAGTTGTAATAATTATTTTATATACCTATTATTACTGAATTAATATGATATTTATTAATATTGCTTGCACGTACTTTGCTATCAAGATTACTCGTAGGATCGCGAACTCCTGGCCAGAGAGAAATCTCTATCATTGAATCCAAATCCTCTCTAAAGAAAAAAAAATTCAATATCAACAGTTATATCTTCTTATATTCTTCCAATATAATCAAGATGATGTAGACCTTGTTAAATGATATTTTCCCATGACGTTTATCGCTGCTTCGATACCATCCGTACCGTTATCTATTAGAGGTTTTATAATGGCATTTCGAATATGAACCATATAATCCATATTCAGAGCGTCTTTATTTGCGCCTGTCGTTAATCGCGTATGCGTCGTTAATTCTTGTATTAGTCTAGAAATTTTATATTGTTATACAGCGACCCAAGTAGTAGAACTACTGAATTTATATTAATAATTATATAATATATATATATATATATATATATATATATATATATATATACAGGTGTCCTAGACCTGTACACCCTTTTCTTTCAAAAACTAAGCATTTTAGAAAAAAACGTTTTCGACAAAAATTGTATGGTTTTGAGGGGAACATAAGATGATGTCATTGGTTTGACCTTGGATGGCATCATTAAGATCAGATCAAGGACATCTTTAATTTCTTAAATAGAACCTATTTTTTATTGCATATTCTTATAGTTTATGTCGAAAGCTTTCCAAAACATTATAATAAAGTATTTTTCATCAAGTACTTTCGAGTTATGAGGCTTGAAATCATTTCTTAATTTTACATAAATCGTAAAATATCTTGTAAAATGTAAAATATTCATTTTTCGATTATCTTATCTTAATACTTTTATGTACAAAATATTGAGAGGAATCAACTAGTGTAAAGAAAACATACAGTTGTTTTTAAGAAAAAATATGTAATTGTTAATTGCAAATTACATATTTTTTCTTCGAAACAATTATGTGTCTTTTTTATACCAATTGATTCTTCTCATTATTTTGTACATAAAAGTATGAAGGTAAAATAATCGAAAAATGAATATTAGATATTTTATGGTTTATGCAAAATTAAGAAATGATTTCAAGCCTCATAACTCGAAAAGTACTTGAAAAAATACTTTATTATAGTGTTTTGGAAAGCTCTTGACATAAGCTATAAGAATATGCAATAAAAAATAGGTGGTTCCATTTAAGAAATTAAAGGTGTCCTTGACCTAACCTTAACGATGCCATCCAAGGTCAAACCAATAACATCATCTTATGTTCCCCTCAAAACCATACAATTTTTGTCGAGAACGTTTTTCTCTAAAATGCTTAGTTTTTGAAAGAAAAGGGGTGTACGGGTCTAGGACACCCTGTATATTATAATATATATTATAATTATATAATATTATAATATATATATTATATATTATATATATATATATAATATATAATTATATAATATATTAATAAAAATTATACATTAGATATAACGTTATAGATACCTATTAAATCTCATAGCCTTCGAGTTTCGCCCGAACCAACCCGGAAAACGCACCAACGCATCAAGATTCCCCGGCATTTCATTAGTTGGTACAACAAACGAGAAACAAGCGTGCAATGGAAGCAGACTCCACATCATATTGCTTCTCATTGCCTTCTCGATGATATCTCCTTGGGATATACTGTCAGCCGCTTGAGCAATCTTATCCAGCTTCTGAGGACTGCAAATGTAGCAAAAGTCTAGCAGTTCTTGCTATCGTACACAGAAACAGCGATGTATACTCACAGTGGTACTTGAGATGATCTGACACTCAGGTAATTTTCTTGAACGAAAAGAGGTGCTATGTTGTAATCGTGGAAATATAAACCAATCTTATCGTTTAAACTCATATTTTTCTGCTCTTCCGCGTTGAATGCCATTTTTACAACGTCAAACGGGCCGAGTTTGAAGTTCTTATTCGAATGCTTCTTGTCGGTCGCCTCCACGTGAGGTGTACGCCCGCCGAGAAATTCGAGGTGATTTATCACTTGTCGAATATCATAATTCGTCGACTCGATCAGACGATTAAGATCCTCCGTCGATATCTTAATATTCTCTTTAAAGCATAGAGACAGCATGGCACTCTAAAGAAGAATATATAAATTATAATATATATTAAAATATATTAATTATAATATTTATTAAAATATATATATTAATTATATATAATAATAATTATAATATATATTATATATAATTAGATATATTTATATATAATTATATTAATATATATATTATAATTAATTATAATATATATTATATATAATTATATATAATATTAATTATAATATATATTAAAATAATAAATAATAATTAAAATATATTAATTACAATATTGATTAAAATATATATATTAATTATATATAATGTGTGAATATAATATATGTGAATATAATTATATATAATATGTGAAAATATATAATATATGAATGTATTAATTATAATATTTATTAAAATATAAGAAGGGATATTAATATATGGATATGTTAATCGTATCAAATAGGAAACATTTTACTCAAGTTGGAGTTCTGTAGACTATCCATACCCTGATTTGCTCCACTCTGAGCTTGTGAAATCTTAGATCGTAGCTGTGCATGGAAATAGTCCTCACTCTCGTATTAAATCGGTCATTGCAGATACAGATAATTGGCACTTCGGTATTTTTGATTAAAGTAAGTAATTCTTGTAAACCCCCGCGGTCTTCGTTGCCAGCCATGCCATCGACTTCGTCCATCAATAGTACATGCTTGCTTGTGGTCTTTTGTTTAGTACCTGTTCATATATATTCACTGCGTCAAATGAAAGAATGATACAGTTATTTTAAAATGTTATATTATATACTCACCAGTGACGTAATCTTTCATCGTAGTGTTGGATAATAATCCTGAGACTTCCTCTTTCAGGAGAGTCTTGTTTCTCGTGTCAGAAGCATTGAATTCTACAAGATCATACCCCAATTCTTTACAAACAACCTGCACAGTTGTTGTTTTACCAACGCCTGGGGGACCCGACAACAAAGCAGCTTTGAAACTTTCTCCATGGCTTTGTTTGCTGCCTATTAAAATAGAAACTAAATTAATTTGATTCATTTTCTTATTTTATTTCAATTATTACTTTCTAAAAAAAATAGTTATTAAAAAAAAATATATGAAAGATATAACAATTGCTATAAAACCTATATTAATATTAAAATTCGTATACATTATGACATACTGCCGTTTTTTAATTTCGTATTTTGGCGATTCTTATACCAATCGCGCAGCCACACATGTAAATTGCGTGCGCAGCTCTTATCTCCTTGCTGTCCTATAATCTGCTTCATGGTTTTAGGTCTGTACTTTTCAACTAACGGTTGCGAACCGATGCTTGTAGTCTAGAAAAAGAATAATAGAAAAGAATCGTATTTTAATCTTTATTATATTTTATTTATCATATTTTAGTCTTTAGATTTTATTTAATTTAATTATTATATCATTTATGCATATATTTTATGCATATTTAATTATATCATTTATGCATATATTTTATGATACTGATGTCTAAGTTTACCTCTTGCAAATAATTAATTGCATCAAGTGTCTGCTTTGGTATCGACGTTTTCACAGGTGCATCTGGTATATTTATCTTTTCAGAAAGATCGTACGAATTTGTTGGTGCTGATTTTTCTTCTTTTGATGGCGATTTATCTTCCTCAGATTTATTCAATATTTTTTTCGTTGATTTCGCCTTTGTTATAAATACATCTTCAGCTTTACCTTCTGGTCTTGTACGAATCATTTCTAAGAGATCATCTTCGGATATTTGTTTGATACCCAAACTATTGGCCTAAAAAATATCCATATAAACAAAAAATAGCAAGCATATATTAAACATATATGCATTTATGAGCAAAAAAAAGTACCTTTGCCAATTTTGCTGGACCAGCTTCTTCTCCTACTATTACATAATTAACTTTGCCCGAAACAGTATTCACTGTACGACCACCGTATTTCCGTATTAACTGCTCAGCTTCATCTCTTTCCAGCGAATCAAAAACACCAGTGAGTAAGAAACTCACACCAGCTAAACAGTTTGGTGCACCCTATAATAAAAGAAATATTGAGGATTTTTTAGCTTATTAAAAAATGTTTTCTTTCACAATTATCTTTAATTATTGTGTATGAATGTAAATCTTCTTACTGTAGGAATTTCCTTTGAACCGGGATTTCTGGCGCCTCCTCTCTGAAGATATTTTTCGTACATCACAGCACGCTGCTTCTTTTTTTCTATTCTTTCCTCAAACAAATCCGCTTCGATTTTCTTCCTATCTGACGATTGTTTCTTTAGACTTTCATTTTCTTTCACAGCTGAAACTTGTTTCGAGGTATTTAATGTCAAGTTGTTCCAGTTTAATTTTTTTAATTTGCCATCATTATATTTACTGTTTGTATCTAAAGCTTCATTGGAGCTGGAGTTATTTTTATTAATTTTTAATTTCTCTTTTGAAGGAGAAATAAGTTTTGAATGTATCTTATTTTTATTGGGAGATTTCTTCATCTTTTTAGTATTCGTTTTTGTATTCGTTTTTGCTTGACTTTTTTCCAAAGAAGTATCATGTTTTTTGCTTTTATTAGGAACTATCTCTGGAATATTTTATTATGTTAAATTTGTTTAGTGATATTTATGTAAACATTTAATAAAATCACTTAATAATTCAACAAACCTGTTTTAATTGTTGCTTCAGAATTTTTGGAATTATTTGAATTTTCAATGCCATTTTTATCTTCTTTTGTATCTTGTGTTATTATATCTCTTGAAGTGTCCAGTTGTTTAAGTACAGCATCAAAATCATCATCATTATGAAATTCAGATTCCTATATATAAATCCCAATATTATTTATAAAATGCTTGTTAATTTATTAATTTTTATATAATATTGTATATATTTATTAATTTTTATATAATATTATATATTATATAATATTTATATAATTGTTTATATAATATTTACCAGTTTCTGCAGTTTTTTATTCACTTTTGCCTCCTCTATTCTCATTATCGGCTTTTTGCCAAACAATTCGCTAGAAGAGATTTCTTTACGTGGCTTCTCAATCTCATTTTTCTTGTTTGCTCTTGATTTTGTAAAATCTTCCTTACTATTTTTCACAATTATATCATCATCAGAGTCAGACAGGACCGAAACTTTGGTCGCTTTTTTTCGTACAATCTGATTAATCGTAACTTTGTGTTATTACAAGCGATGAAAAGAATAATATCAACTATTATAAATAATAATCACATTATCAATATATAATAATTAAATTATAATAATTTAATATAACTATTATAAATTATATAAATTATAATTTCATATAAATTATATTTTAATATAAATTATAATTTAATATAACTATTATAATTATTATAAATTATATTATGAATAAAATAATGCACATAATATCCTGCCAATAACATGGCACACCTTGGAACGTTTTGGAGGTGACTTTGACTTCTCATCTTCGTCCGAAGAAATTACACGCCTCTTTTGAGGTTTTAAAACACCAGGCTCGTTGTTCTTTTTCTGAGAAGTCGTAACTGGCGTAAAGTAAGATCTTATATCCTGTAAAAGTATATAAAGATAAGTATATACAAATCCGACATAAACATACAAGAAACAATCCAATAGCATTCATTCTCCTTATTTACATACCCGCGGCATTTTTATCGATATCAAGATGCTTTGATCATGCGTTTTATTTGTACATAATTTCTACATAATATCGACAATTTTCCGATCGATTAAGCTTCGTTTTCACATGTAATAACAAAAATTACGCCCATAGATGTAAAATATAGGATAGATAGGCCGATCTTGTATTTAAGATTGTCTTAAGCTCTCATTCCACCAATCAATGGCTGCATTGTAGCTATTTGATTGGTTGAATGAGTTCTTGAATATAAGACCGAATTATGAATACCGGCCATAAATAAATCCAGCATGAAAATATTGGCATCTAAAGAGAAAAAAAAGAAGCAAAGTCCTTGTCTTGATTGGCCAATTTCACGTTGCGAATTTGAAATTTTATTTCAAATTTCATAATAAAAGAAAATATTAAATATAAAAAATTATTTTGACATATTTAAAAATAAAAATTTTTTAAATTAGTTTCGAGTATTTCTATAATATTTACATTGCTATAGAAATACTAAAAACTACTAATTTTTACAATTTTTCTAAATATGTCGAAATAATTTTTATATTTAATATTTTAATAAAATAAAATTTATTACTATAATTTAATTATTATTACTTATAATATTAATATTATTAACATTTAAATAAAATTTATTATTATAATTTATATAATATTTCTTATTTTACTTATACATATAATATTTATTAAATTATTATAATTTATTAATATTTATTTATTAATATTAATATTTTATTAATATTAATAATTTATTAATATTAATCTTATAATTTATTAATATTTATTATTAAATGAAATTTAATAAATATTAATATTTATTATTAAATGAAATTTAATAAATATTAATATTTATTATTAAATGTCATTTATATTCAAAATGAAGTAATTAAAATTTGAATATGAGCGGGAGTTGCATAAAAATGACGGACCAATCAAAAGTGATGGCCAGACTCTTATTGGAGGGTCTCTAGGGGTAACCAGCATCGATTAACCAATCAGAAAGTCCTATTTTGAATTGGCCAATTGGCGACGCGGTCGATCGGACTCTCACTCGCCCGCAATCAATGGGATAAAGGCGCATTCACACCTTGACAGAAAAGCAAAAGCCAATCAGAACTCGCGCTGATAGTCATAATTTTCACTTTTTGCTCTTCTAAAATAATTTAAATGGTATGAATGCGCCTTTAAAGCAAGGTGGCTGCTCTCAGGTTTCTCTCTGCTAGAGCTAGAACACGTGTGTATTTCTAAGAATTTAATTAATTATTAATAAAATTATTATTAAAATATTATTAATAAAATAATTATTAATACAGTTAATCGTTTGCTTGCAGAAAGAAGCACAAACATGGTGAAGGAACAGTTCAGGGAGACGAATGTCGCCAACGAGATGTAAGTCAATCAATTTATCAATTTATTGGAAACCTTTGATTAATTGACTAGCGATATTAAGATAAATTTATGAATTTAAATCAATTTATTTTGACGAAGTTAAGGGATGTCACGAGTCTTGGATAGTCATATCACTTGCTATTTTTTTGCACATAATTTGTAATGTTGTTTACTTATACATTTTCTTTATTCAGCTCCCACATATCTTTTGAGGCGGACAACTCGCAGAATATGCTTATGCAATCCAGTGTGCAAGTTATCACTAGAAACTTGTACAATGAAGATACGGAGCGTACTCCATTTATGCATGGAATACTTGACAGGCGCATGGTATAAAAAAATTATAACATTTGCTTTTATATAACTTTACTTTAAGAGAAACAAAGAATTTACAATAAGATTAATATATATAATTTATAATATTTATATATAATAAGATTTATATATAATAAAATATTTACATAATATTTATTTATATAATATTATTTATTAAATATTATTTATAAATATTATTTATTAAATAATATTTATTAAATATTATTAAATATTATTATTAATAATATTATTATTTAATATTATTAAATATTATTATTTATTAAATATTATTTATTAAATATTATATATAATATTTATATATAATAAGATTTATATATAAAATAATATTTATATATGATATTTATATATAAGATTCATTGCTTTTGCTTGCAGGGAGTAAGCTCTAATGGGACTGAATGTGCTACGTGTGGCAAAATATTGCAAGATTGTGTGGGACACTTTGGTTATATAGATCTGGCCCTTCCAATCTTTCATGTCGGCCACTTCAGATCTATCATCCAGATTTTACAAATGATTTGCAAGGTAAAAATGTTGTCCAATTATTTGCTAAAATTTATCGCACAATTGCTTCTTATATTAATCGATTATATTATCTTTATAGAATTGCGCTCATATTTTATTGACCACTGAAGAAAGGAACTTTTATTCGCAAAAAATACAAAATCCAAATTTTGGATATTTAATGCGCAAAGGATTGCGTAAACAAATCTGGGAGAAAGCAAAGAAGAAAACAGTCTGTCCAAATTGTAAAGAAAACAATGGTCCTGTTAAGAAAGCAGGTTTTCTCAAGATTGTATACGAAAGGCATAAGAACTTAAAGAAAACGGATCCTCTTATTCAAGAAAAATTAGCTGAGTTAGGCCCACTAATGGAGCAGGATAAAGAGCTTAAAAGTATAGTAGATCAAAATCACAGGACTGTATTTGATCAATGTCTATTTCCAAACATGGTATGAATTTAAACTCTTTTTAAGTTTTTCAATACTTTCTTTAGTGTGTAATTTACACGAATTTAATTCTTTAAGGTTCTAGAGCTTTTCACAAGAATTCCAGCAAGTGATGTCTGTTTGTTATTGATGAATCCTAAATGCGCAGTACCAGCAGATTTAATATTATCGAGAATTCCTGTCCCACCTGTTTGCATTAGACCTAGTACTTTATCCGATATAAAGGCTGGTACAAATGAAGATTATCTAACAATGAAATTATCAGAAATATCTCTTATCAATGAAGTTATTTATAAACAAACCAATGTTAATGCCAATAAGTATGTGGAACAATGGGATTATCTTCAGTTACATTGTGGCCTGTACATTAATAGCGAAATGTCTGGTATACCTGCTCACATGCAAGTAAGTTTTTTAATAAATAGTACCCAAAAAAAATCTGAAGATACCTTTTTTTCAATAATATATACAAATTAACGCTCTTTTAGCCTAAAAAATTTGGTAGAGGAATAGTACAGAGATTGAAGGGAAAACAGGGTCGTTTCCGAGGTAATTTGTCCGGCAAACGTGTTGATTTTTCTTCTCGTACAGTAATTTCACCCGATCCGAATCTTAGAATAGATCAAGTAAGTATTATGAAAATATAATATCTAATATAACATGATTTAAGATATCTGCAACGTCGAATTTTTCTACACAGGTTGGCGTACCTCTGCAAATTGCAATGATTTTGACATATCCTGAAAAAGTTAATTCCTCGAACATTGAATTACTGCGTGCATTAGTTAGAAATGGCCCAAATGTACACCCTGGAGCGAATTATGTACAATATAATAATAATTCTCAAAATAATAGAGTATTCCTTCAGTATGGCAATCGGATAAAAGCCGCCCAAGACTTGAAGGTAATATAATGATCTTGAGATTCTTTCCCCAGACTTGTTTTTTTTTTAATCGCATATATATTGCAGAATGGTGACATTGTTGAAAGACATCTCAAAGATAACGATTTGGTGCTGTTTAATCGGCAGCCCTCTTTGCATAAATTAAGTATAATGGCCCACAGAACCAAAGTATTGAATCATCGAACATTTAGATTTAATGAATGTTGCTGTGCACCTTACAATGCGGATTTTGACGGTGACGAGATGAATCTTCATCTACCACAAACCGAGGAAGCGAAAGCAGAAGCGCTGGTTTTATTAGCGGTAAATTATAGCGTTTCTCTCAATACAATTAATTACCATTGTTGAATTATGTCTATACAGGATGTTTCATTTTAATCGATCACCCCGAATAACTTTTTTAATTTTGATTGTAGAAAAAAATGTTTCAAACAAAAGTTGTATGGCTTAAAGGAGGACATAATATAGTGTCATTAGTTTGACATTGAAGAGTCATCTGAAGATAACGCGAAAGGTCACATCCAACTTTTTAAATGGGACACCCTATATGCTTTTGCATATTCTTATAGTTGACCTCGAGAACTTTTCAAAACACTATAATAAATTATTTTTCCATGAAGTATTTTTCGAGTTATGAGGCTTGAAATCATTTCTTAATTTTATATAAACTGTAAAATATCTTGTAAAATATTCATTTTCGATTATCTTATCTTAATACATTTACGTACAAAATAATGAAAGGAATCAATTGGTGTAAAGAAAAAGCACAGTTGTTTTTAAGAAAAAATATGTAAATAAATATGTTAATTGCAAATTACATATTTTTTCTTCGAAACAATTATGTGTTTTCTGTACATCAATTGATTCCTCTCATTATTTTGTACATAAAAGTATTAAGGTAAGATAATCGAAAAATGAATATTTTATTAGATATTTTACGATATTTATGTAAAATTAAGAAATGATTTCAAGCCTCATAACTCGGAAAGTTAATGAAACTTAATGAAAACTAACTTAATTATAGTGTTTTGGAAAGCTGTCGTATAGTTCATTAGAACTATAAGAATATGCAAAAGCATATAGGGTGTCCCATTTAAAAGTTGGATGTGACCTTCACATGAGCTTCAGGTAACTCTTCAATGCCAAACTAATGACACCATCTTATGTACCCCTTCAAGCCATACAACTTTTGTCTGAAACATTTTTTTCTACAATCAAAATTAAAAAAGTTATTCGAGGTGATTCATTAAAATGGGACACCCTGTATAAATATTCTTAAATATATATTATATTTATATGCTTTGCTTGTAGAACAAATCCAATCTGGTTACCCCACGCAACGGTGACTTGCTAATAGCTGCAACGCAAGATTTCATCACTGGTGGATATCTTTTGACTCAAAAAGATGTCTTTTTTGATAGAGAACAAGTGAAATTGGCTCTTTGTTTCCTGGCCGGTGCAGACGCGTCTTTGACTGTAACCCTTCCTATACCCGCAATTTTGAAACCAGTTAAATTGTGGACTGGCAAACAAATATTCAGCCTGATTATTCGGCCAAGTCCTGAATGTCCTGTTAAAGCAAATTTAAAGACAAAGGGCAAAACTTATACTACTGGTGAAGAATTTTGTATTAATGATTCTTGTAAGTTACAATGTTAATGATTCTACTGCGGTCGTTTATTAAATATTTATTAAACAGAATTAAATCCACAGATGTTATCATTCGAAATTCTGAGCTCTTGGCAGGAGCAATGGATGTGTCTACATTGGGTTCAGGATCGAAACAAAATATATTTTACATTCTGCTGCGTGATTGGGGTGAAGATTATGCGACAGCGTCAATGTGGCGCTTAACAAGATTAACAAATCATTTTAATTTTGACAGAGGAATTTCTATCGGTCTCAGTGATCTCATAGCGAGTCAAGGCCTCGTTCAAGCCAGAGAAAGCATATTAAATACTCAGTAAATACTCAGAATAATTTGAAGTCTAATTCACGATAAACGATACTTTAAATAAATAATTAATTCAAATTATTTTATTTATTTAAAGCTACTCCAAATGCCACGAATATATTCAACTAATGGAACAAGGTCAACTCGCCTCTCAACCTGGATGTTCGGTAGAGGAAACACTGGAAACGAAAATATTAAACGAGCTTTCAGTCATTCGTGATAACGTTGGTAAAGCATGCTTAAAGGAATTGCATCGTACCAATACTCCTCTAACTATGGCACTCTGTGGAAGTAAGGGCAGTTACATCAACGTTTCGCAAATGATTGGTATGTTTAAATAAAAACAATATGAACATATACAGGATGTTTGATCGCACTGTTCATTTAAAAATTAGAGAAGTGGTTATTTCAAAGAAGTAAAAATATTTTCTTTATAAATCGGATGCGCTCTATCGAATGGTGATATTTTCAACTTCTGGTTCCGACCGGAAATAGGCGATTCAAACCGGAAGTGCATTTTTTTAAATGAAACCCCCTATTTTTCGTTGCATATTCTTGTAACTTATCTCGAGAGCTTTTCAAAACACTATAATAAATTATTTTTCCATGAAGTACTTTTCGAGTTATGAGGCTTGAAATCATTTCTTAATTTTACGTAAACCATAAAATATCTTGTAAGATATTCATTTTTCGATTATCTTATCTGAATACACTTTTATGCACAAAATAATGAGAGGAAACAATTAGTGTAAAGAAAACACATAATTGTTTCGAAGAAAAAATATGTAATTTACAATTAACAATTACAGATTTTTTCTTAAAAACAACTGTGTGTTTTCTTTACACCAATTGATTCTTCTCATTATTTTGTACATAAAAGTATGAAGATAAGATAATCGAAAAATGAATATTTTACAAGATATTTTATGGTTTATGTAAAATTAAGAAATAATTTCAAGCCTCATAACTCGAAAAGTACTTTATGGAAAAATAATTTATTATAGTGTTTTGGAAAGCTCTCGAGATAAGCTACAAGAATATGCATAAAAATAGGAGGTTCCATTTAAAAAAATGCTCTTCCGGTCTGAATCGCCTATTTCCGGCTGGAACCAGAAGTGGAAAATATCACCATTCGATAGAGCACATCCGATTTATAAAGAAAATGTTTTTACTTTTTTGAAATAACCACTTCTCTAGTTTTTAAATGAGTGATACGAAACCTGTATATTAATATAAAATAAATAATCCTTTCTAATATCTAACATCATTATGTGTACAATTGTTTACAGGCTGTGTAGGTCAACAAGCTATTAATGGACATAGAGTGCCAAATGGCTTCGAAAATCGTGCTTTACCTCACGTTTTAGCCCAGTTGAGGACACCCGATGTTAAAGGCTTTGTGAAAAATTCATTTTATTCTGGATTGGGCTCGAAGGAGTTTTATTTTCACGCAATGGGTGGTCGGGAAGGTCTGACAGATACGGCTGTAAAGACTGCAGATACTGGATATATGCAAAGGCGATTAATCAAGAGTTTAGAAGATCTGTGCGTTCATTATGATATGACAGTACGTAATTCGATGCGCGATATCATACAAATATGCTACGGTGGTGACAAATTGGATCCCACATACATGGAAGGTTTGCAAACATTGCTACATATTTTGCACGAACTTTGTAATAAAATTGTAATAAAATAATATAATAAAATAATGAATGCTGTTCTTCAAGATAATGATATGCTGTTCTGCATTTATAGGTAAAGACTGTCCCGTGGATTATAAGAGAGTGTATGATCATGTAAGGGCAAAGTTGCCTTACAAGAACGAAGAGCCTTTAGATGCTGTTAGTGTGATGAGCGCCACAGAGGATATGCTATCTACCGAGGAATACGATTGCTTGAGTGAAGAATTCAAAAAGGAACTAGTGTAAGTGCGACGAGTATGAAATAAATATACAGGGTGGACCAATAACTCTGTCCACCTGGAATATCTCCGTTATTTTTAGAGATACAAAAATTTTGTACTTATAAAAGTTGTACGGTATCAAAAGGGCCGTAATATGCTACTAATAATTTTTTTGTAGGTAGAGGCGCTTCAGAGATTTCAAAATCATTTCCATTTTTTTAAATGGAACTCCCGATTTTTTATTACTTATTTTTATAGATTATCTCGAGAGCTTTCCAAAACACTATAATAAAGTATTTTTTCATTGAGTACTTTTCGAGTTATGAGGCTTGAAATAATTTCTTAATTTTACATAATTAATACTTTACATAATTTCTAAATTTTACATAAACCATAAAATATCTAGTAAAATATTCATTTTTTATTATCTTATCTTAACTTTTATATACAAAATAATGAGATAAATTAATTGGTGTAAAAAAAATAGTTGTTTAAAAAAAAAAAATATGTAATTTGCAATTAACAATTTCATATTTTTTCTTAAAAACAACTATATATTTTCTTTACACCAATTGATTCCTCTCATTATTTCGTACATAAAAGCATTAAGGTAAGATAATCGAAAAATGAATATTTTAGTAGATGTTTTATGTAAAATTAAGAAATGATTTTAACCCTCATAACTCAAAAGGTACTCAATGAAGAAATACTTTATTATAGTGTTTTGGAAAGCTCTCAGGATAAGTTATAAGAATAGGTAATAAAAAATAGGGAGTTCTATTAAAAAAAATGGAGATGACCTTGAAATCTCTGAAGCGCCTCCATCTACAAAAAAATTATTAGTAGCATATTACGACCCTCTTGGTACCGTACAACTTTTACAGGTACAAAATTTTTGTATCTCTAAAAATAACGGAGATATTCCAGATGGACAGAGTTATTGGTCCACTCTGTATGTAAATTTATATAATAAATATATATAAATAAATATAAATCGCTCAAATTTCGAATATCGCAGATTTGAAAAGTTGAAAACGAGCCTTCTTTTCGCAGTGAATTCATGAAAACGGTGGCACAGAAGATAGCGCATTATCGGCAAAACATTAAATCTAAAGCATCTGTGGTTCTTCAACTCGAACGTCTTACCGTCTCGCAATTGGTAGAATTTATACACACTTGCAAGGAAAAGTACATGAGAGCCGTGATAGAACCGGGCACTGCCGTAGGTGCACTCGCCGCACAAAGTATCGGTGAACCGGGGACTTCGATGACTCTCAAAACATTCCACTTTGCCGGTGTAGCTTCTATGAATATTACTCAGGGTGTGCCGCGTATTAAGGAAATTATCAATGCGAGTCCGAAGATCAGTACTCCCATTATAACAGCGACATTGGTAAGCATATTTCGAGCTTATGCAAGTTTGTCTTATGTAAAATGTGCATCTTTATTTTAATCTAATTTTGATCTTTTCTTTTGTAGGTTGATGGCACAGATTTCGAAGGTGCCGAGCGAGTGAAAGCGAGAATTCAAAAAACAACACTGAAAGAGATAGTTGACTGTATCGAGCAGGTATATACACGCGGGGATTATTTCCTTAAGATAAAATTAAACACGGAAAAAATAAAATTGTTGAAATTGGAAGTGAATGTCAATTCCATATGTTATATGTAAGTATTTAGTTGGAGATTTAAATTAATAATGCATTCTTTAGAAAAAAATAATCTTTCATATTAATATTAGACTGGGTGATGAGAAATAATTTATAATTTTAGACTCTGTACGTCAAAACTGAAGCTGACTTCAAAGAATGTGCGTGCGATAGGTGACTCAGTTATTATTATTCAACCAACTAAACAAAAAGAGAATCCCAATTTTCCGTTTCGCCGTCTGATGGATGCACTTCCAAAAATTGTAGTGAAGGTAAAAACGCGTGCGTTATATACAGGGAGGACCAAAAGTCTGGATATAAGTCGAATATCTCGTATAGAATGCATTTTAAAACAAAATGCTTTAGACAAAAATTGTAAGGATTAAAAAGATGTATTTAACTATCCATTTGACATTGAGTGACGTCGCCAAGCTTAGGGCAAAGTCAACTTGAATTTTTTAAATGGAACCCTCTATTTTTCATTGCATATTCTTGTAGTTTACCCCGAGAGCTTTCCAAAACACTATAATAAAGTATTTCTTCATTGAATAATTTTTGAGTTACGAGGCTCGAAGTAACTTCTTAATTTTACATAAACCATAAAATATCTAGTAAAAAATTAATTTTTCGATTATCTTACCTTAATACTTTTATGTACAAAATAATGAAAGAAATCAATTGGTGTAAAGAAAACACATAATTGATTCCTTTCATTATTTTGTACATAAAAGTATTAAGGTAAGATAATCGAAAAATGAATATTTTATTAGATATTTTATGGTTTATGTAAAATTAAAAAATTACTTCAAGCCTCGTAACTGGCAAACTATTCAATGAAAAAATACTTTATTATAGTGTTTTGGAAAGCTCTCGAAATAAGCTACAAGAATATGCAATGAAAAATAGGGAGATCTATTTAAAAAATTCAAATTAACCTTGCTCTGATCTTGACGAAACCACTCAATGTCAAATGGACATTACAGTTAAATACATCTTTTTAATCCTTACAACTTTTGTCTAAATCATTTTGTTCTAAAATGCATTCTATACGAGATATTCGACTGTATCCAGACTTTTGATCCACCCTGTATATAAAATGCAGTGATGTAATCTTATTATATTATATATATTTCACACTCTAAAATTGTATAAAAAATATTTTAGATATTTAAGATAAATGCAAAGAAATATTTAAGTTAAAATGAGTCATTAAACATTCTATTACTTGTACAATACATTACTTAGATTTTTCCAAAAATCTTTTTTTTAAAAAAGAATTTCTGTATATTTTACGTACTTAAAATGTTATTTATTTATTGCAGGGCATGCCATCAGTTTCTAGAGTGGTTGTACATGATGAAACATCTAATGGGAAAACGAAATGGAAATTGTTCGTCGAGGGAGATAATTTTAGAGAAGTTATGGCAACATATGGCGTCCTCGGCGAAAAGACGACGTCGAATAACACGTTAGAAGTAAGAGAAGTCAAATTTTAGAGAAATCAGTATTAAATAAATCATATTTATATGACTTTTTAGGTCTTTAAAACACTCGGAATAGAAGCAGCAAGAACAACTATCATGGCAGAAATCAAATCGGTAATGGAAAATCACGGAATCAGTGTTGATCGTCGACATCTAATACTTCTGGCAGATTTAATGACCTGTAGAGGAGAAGTACTTGGTATTACGAGACAAGGCTTAGACAAGATGAAAGAATCAGTTTTAAACTTAGCATCGGTAAAACATTTTCCACTTTTCACTATTTTGTGATATATTTATATGCCTTTTTTTAATTTAATAAATTTTAAGCTCTTTCATTAATTCTTCTTTAATTCTATAATGTAAGTAAAATTTCAAAGAAAACATCTTTTACAAATAACTTGTCTATTGCAGTTTGAGAAAACTGCTGACCATCTATTTGATTCAGCATATTATGGACAGAAAGATGCTATATGCGGTGTATCGGAATCAATAATAATGGGTATTCCAATTCCAGTGGGCACAGGAATGTTCAAATTACTTCAAAAATATCCTTTTCATATTATTTATAATACGTGTGAAGAGTTAATTTATTTTTCTTCGAATGTACATCACATTTGTACATCACATTTTATAATGTTTAATACATACATTATTTTCCTTAATGATTAAACACAGCATACAAATCTGAACCACAAAAAAAGGAACTTCTGTTTGATAATCCACAATTTCACAAGCAAGTTCATTATGGAAAGCGACTTGTGCGACCACGACCGCGTCCAATATTGTAAAAATAAGATGTACACATAAAATATATTTTATAAAAAAACAAAAACGTTTACTAATTGTAGCAGAAAAATTTTTTTTACGTTCAATGTGTCACTAAATTTAAGATTTGATACTCATATATAAGACAATAATATATTGTGATACAAGTGCATATTAATTGGGAAAGGGGGGGGGGTGCAGGGGGCGAAATCCCTGATGGGGGGCATGCGGGGGTCGGAGCCCTCCGCAATTCCATTAAGAAAATAACAATTTCGCAAAGAAATATAAAAAAATATAATATAAATAGAAATATAATAGAAATATAAAAAGAAATATAATAAAATACAATATAATAAAATATATATTTATTAATAAATTGAAATATGTGAAATGAATTGATAATAAAAAGTAATATTACTTTTAGTCTACAAAAATGAAATCTTTGCCATAAAAGTAAAATTTTTGAATTTTAATATTTCATATACCATGACTTCATATGTTGTAAATAACATTAATTTTGTTCTTCTTGAAAGTCTATTATTATATTTATATTTGATACATTTGAGCAGTTCTTTAAAGTAATAGAAATATTTTTTGTTTCAGATGTTAATTCATTTGATATTTGTTTGTTATGTATAGTGTTTGTATTTATTTTTAAGTCTTCGCTGTCTTTTGATGTTGTTAAATTTTGCGTTGATGTTTGTGATATAGTAGAGGTATATGTAGTTGAAATTGTCTTTGTAATTTGATCGCAGATTCTTTTCTTGTTATCGAAAGATTCTTCTATATTGCTTTCGGCAACTATATTAGATTTGCATCCACCGTGTCTTTTTAATGTAAGTATATCGGCCCCAGCGTTTGCTAAGAGCGTAGCAGAGGTGCGACGGAAGGTGTGACCTGTATAACACTGAGGATTTGGTAGTTTTAGATATGAAGCAATGATTTTTGGCATTCTACCAAATTTGTTAATTCCTATTGGCTGGGTGGTGCAATGGCCATTTTGATAATTCAAGAAAAATCTTGATGTTTTCAAGTTGTCTGGTCTCAAGCTTGTATATTTTTTATAGATTTCATAGAATTTATTTGGGATTGCAAAGGATCTTGATTTGTAAGTTGTTGTGGTTGGAATTTTAACTAGCAGTATGGATCCTTTATCATGAATATTATCAATGGTTATTTTGGTGAGTTCTTCTCTTGTGCATGCACCGTAAATGCCAAAAATCATAGACATCTATAAATATTTAAACATATGTATATTAATGATATAAAATTATTGTGGAACAAGTAAATAAGTAACAATATAGGCATTAACATGATTTATTAAATACGTACTTATTTATATATTTGTTATTTATTAAATATTTTACCTTTGTATCTAAATATTTATTATCTGGAGCTTCAGCGAGGAATGTATTGATGTGTTCCGTTGTTAAGGTTTTTGATTTTTTTGATTTAAATCCTCGTGATTTTCTTCTTAGAAATGCAAGAAGCTTATTATAATTGGAAATATTAATATCGTTGTTGATGTTAATAGTAGTTTTCAGCATTGAATAGGTGGCCCATAAAGTTGATGGTTTGTGAACATTTGATAATTCTTTAAAGTATACCATCATTGTGTCTTCGGATATGGATGTATTTTTTTCAGTAATCCAGTTTAGAAATTTTTCGTATACTTGTTTATATTTTTCTTGTGATTTATTCGGTAACAAATTATTCAAAGTAGTTTTTGCCGTTTGTAGTATTTCTTCTTCTTCTTCTTCTTTAAATTTATGGTCACTTCTGATCTCGAAGCGATCAGTGCAATCAGGCCAACACCAGGCCTGAGTTTGAGTTTCTATTTCAGTGGATATATCGTCATCATTATTTTCTGTTTTTATATTACTATTCATTTTTATATTATTATTCATTTATATTAATATTATATTATATCAGAGAATATCACAGATGCAAATATTTTGAACTTCTAAGGTTATGTTTGTGTTGCAAGCTATAAAGGCGACGAAGGGAAAGTGTTGGCGAGTTATTTCTGACGTATGTACGCTAATAGATGGCGTTAAAATAGCGTGCGAATGCACATAAAACTGTGAAATAATGACAATGGGTGCTTTCCATTTAAAGACACAAGACAACACAAGCGTCATTCTATCTTTTTTCAATGAATACAATAAACAAAGATAGATTGATGCTTGTGTCGAACACCTAAATGATATTATTTCACTGTTTGCCAATGAAATAATGTGATTGTTTCATAGTTCTACTGATAATGTCGTGTACAATGTACTAACATGAGTTCCAAAGTTCTTCTTTTTTTTCTTTTTAGTCAGTTTAATTTATAATAAACTGACTTAATTTAAAGTAATTTGTCTAATAATCTGGATTCCTTGTTGGAATTTAGAATATTAAACAGATTATTTGAAATTAATAATCTAAAATAATTTACTTACATAAATTATCGAGATAAATATTTCAATAAGAATCATTTAATAAACACTAATAGGTGTTTTTTTTTAAGTTTTATATTCATCTATTAGAAATTAACATTTTTGTCTGAAGCTTTGTTTATAAAGTAAATAATTTCACATTTTTATTTATTTTTTACATGAAGAATTTATTTTTTATTTTACATATAACCCAACTGTTTTTTATATTTATATGTACGTTCAATGTGTCACTGAATTTTACTTGATTTGATACTCATATAAGACAAACGAAATTATATTATTATTATATTTTTGTGATGCAATGTTGTTTAATTTATATATATAATTATTATAATTATTATAATTATTTTTATTTTAATTATAATTATTATAATTATTTTGTTTGTGCAACTTATAGAAGTATTATATACTTGTTGAGTTATGTATCTTTCCATATAGTATAAACAGATATAATTCAATCTTGTGATATGAACAGATGTCGATAGAAATGTTGTTGCTAGGAGACAATATGTGTTTGATCTAAATCTACTTCATATTTGTACTTTCATAATCTTTTGTCACATTGGAGTATATGTTTAACGTATAAGTAAAATATTTAATGTGTAATTTGAATACTGGAAAAACGAAGTGATAATTGAAATGGTGAACGAGAAAGAATTTTGGACGGAGATTCGGAAAGATATACCGAGATATAAGAAGAGGAAGCCACGGGTCGTCCCTGCATTCACTATACAAGCTCTGCAGGTGACTTAATCAAGTGATAAGGATGAATATAATCAGTGTTTGCTGGTTATCTAGATGAAATTATCTAGATAATCATCTAGATAAAGAAATGGCTCATCTATCTTTAACTAGATGAAGAAATACAAAGTATCTTTATCTTTATCTTAGATGAAAAATATATGTCATCTTATCTAAAAATTGTCTAAGATGACGTTTTCATTATGCAAAAAAGTTTTCCAGGCAAGCTTCTAAAAATCTATCTAAAATATATTTTTTATATTATTATTATTAATATATTATAAGTATATTATAAATATATTATAAATATAAATTAATAAATAAATATTTATCATATCATTTATATATCTTTTTGCTATTATTTCTTTATAATATTAAATATTCTTTAGGAAAAGAGAAAGAATATGTGTTTATGATTTTAATATTCCATTTATAATCTGCGTCACATTTTTTACAAATATTTATAGTCTTCTAAAATAAACAAAAATATCTAGATAATTATCTAGATTATCGCAACAATTATCTCATCTTTCATCTAGATTAAGTAAAAGCAAAATCATCTTTATCTCATCTAAGATAAATTTACAAACTTTTATCTTTATCTTTATCTAGATAATTTTAAAATTATCTACAGCAAACACTGATAATATAATAATAATATATTCATAATATATTAATAATAATAATATAAGAAATATATTTTAGATATTTTATAACACGATAATACTTGTCAATTTTAATGCAGGAAAATACGGTCGTTGCAAAACCACCACGATGCGGATTGTACAAGCCTCGTCCACCGAAACCGTCGACTTTCCGCAAGTTCTATAAACGTGGTGTATTTCCCATCACCTTGGAAAACGACGGCTATGACCAAAAAATTAATTGGAAAGTAGATATAGAGGATTTGGATTTTCATCATTATCTACCAATGTTTTTCGATGGATTAACCGAAACGGAGCAACCATATAAATTTCTAGTGGAGCAGGGTATATCGGATATGCTGGAACATGGTGGCCCAAAAATACTACCCGTTGTTCCTCAACTGATCATACCTATCAAGAGTAAGTCCTGTAAACAAGACTGTCTAAAAAAAATAAATTATATATACTATTATTGAAAAAAAAAACTTTAGATGCTTTGAATACAAGAATGCCAGAGATAATTTGCACCACTATGAAAGCACTTCAACGTTTGGTACGTTCGGCAGATTGTGTTGGTGAAGCTTTAGTTCCATATTTTAGGCAAATTTTACCTATTCCTAATTTACTCAAAGACAGAAATGGTGAGTATATCCTTTTAACTCGCCTTTTGCATCGATGTATAAAAATAAAATTGAAGTCTCTGATGATTCTCTAGTAAACCTTGGAGAGGGTATTGATTATTCTCAACAAAGAGGAGAGAATGCGGCGGATATTATACAAGAAACGCTTGAAGTACTGGAAAGATACGGTGGTGAAGATGCTTTCATAAATATCAAGTACATGGTACCTACCTATGAATCTTGTATAATGAATAAATAGACATGGATTTCAATAGAAAATAACATTACAATCGGTATATTAAATTTATTCGATATTCGTAAATGGAAATTATTACAAAGTGAAAATACATATATAAAATTCAATTTGACAAGATATATATATAATATAGGAACATAAAATGATAATGAAAGGAAATATATCATATCTTGCAAAGATATTTATCATATTATTAACAGTTTACAGTTTGAAATTGAAAAACTGAAACCTAATAACATGATCATATATAAATATATAAATATATATGTGTTATATATAAATATATAATATATTTCAAGGAACTAAAAAGAACAAGATCTATGAAATAAAATTATTTATCATCATATATTAAAGCATATGGTCTTTTGGCTCACATTTCATAAACAGTATAAAAAGAATGACAAAAGTAGTAGCAAATATTGTTCTCTTTTGGTGTTCAGTTTAATATAAAACTTTCTCTGAAAATACATTTATATTTTTCCTGCATCTTCTTTTAACGTTACAGTGCGATTGAAAACAGGCTGAAATAAACAAAAGCATATTAATGCAATGTGCAATGTGTTAAATATAATTTTGCATACACACACACATTTACCTTTCCAGGCTTGGTATCGGGATCGACCGAGAAAAAGCCTATACGTTCGAATTGAAACTTATCGTACACTTTTGCCGTTTTAGATAAACTCTCATCCGTATATGCTACAACTTCTTTTTTGCTGATAGGATTAATGTCGCTTAAAAATCCATTGGGTACTTCATTTGTATCTTCAGGATTTTTGTGCTTGAATCTGAAAAATTAAAAATATTCTTAATCATAATTCAATTCAGAATTCACATAATATTCTCATAGCTAATAGTTTAAAAAAAAAAACATTACTCACAAACGCTCGTACAATCTAACAGATGCCAATACTGGACTTGACACCCAATGTATGAACGCTTTTGGTTTATTGTTTTCTGAAACAGGATCTTGTCTAACTGTTATGTTTGTGATATTGCCACAGGCATCTTTCTCGATATTTTCAAACGTCACCACGATGCCTACGTGCTTCAAGCCTACAGGTTGTTTCGGCGTCAAGCGTCTAAACCCTTTCTCTTCGATCTGCAACCACACAAATAATGTATAAAAAATAATATTATATAAATAACATATAACATAAAAAAAATATAATAAAAATAATAAAAAAAAATATAACATAAAAATATAAAAAAATATAACATAAATAATATTATATAACATATAAAAAATAAAATAAAACTATAAGTGTGAAAAATTTCCAGAAAAAATTACGAACAACAATATTCAAATATACCTCTTTAAAGTCCGAAGTTTCTATGTATACGATTTCATTAAATGTAATTTCATGATGCCCTCTATCTGGTTCGTTAGGAAAATCGGGTACCGTCAATTTTAGAGATTTTTCGTGAGGGAAATTTCTTATAGTCAATTTAATGGGCTCTAGAACAACCATAAATCGCGGAGCTGTAAGATTTAGGACATCCCTAACAGATGCTTCCAGCACTGCTGGATCGATGGTCGCTTGTGCACCAGTTACACCCATTTGAGCGCAGAAATTATTTATGGCTTCTGGCGGAAATCCACGTCTACGTAGTGCACTCAATGTAAATAATCTGTAAAAAGAACAGTATATACAGGATGTTCCATTTTAATGTCCCACCCCAAATAACTTTTATTTTTAATTTTAGAAAAAGATGTTTCAGACAAAAGTTGTATGGTTTCGAGGGGGACATAAGATGGTACCATTGGTTTGACCTTGAAGAGTTATTCGAAGGTCACATTAAGGTCATCTTCAATTTCTTAAATGGAACCTACATTTTCTCATTATATATTTTTGTAGCTTATTTCGGGAGCTTTCCAAAACACTATAATAAAATATTTTTTCGTTGAGTACTTTTCGAGTTATGAAGCTTGAAATCATTTCTTAATTTTACATAAACCATAATATATCTAGTAAAGTATTCATTTTTCGATTATCTTATTTTAATTCTTTTACGTACAAAATAATGAAAGAAATCAATTGATGTAAAAAAAACACATAGTTGTTTCAAAGAAAAAATATGTAAGTGTTAATTACAAATTACATATTTTTTCTTAAATATAACTATGTGTTTTCTTTACACCAATTGATTCCTCTCATTATTTTGTACATAAAAGTATTAAGGCAAGATAATCGAAAATGAATATTTTACTAGATATTTTATGGTTTATATAAAAATTAAGAAATTATTTCAAATCCCATAATTCGGAAAGTACTTAACGAAAACTAATTTAATTATAGTGTTTTGGAAAGCTCTCGAGATGAGCTATAAGAATATGCAAAAGCATATAAGGTGTTCCATTTAAAAAGTTGGAGGTGACCTTCACGTGACCTTCAAATAACTCTTCAAGGTCAAACCAATGGTACCATCTTATGTCCCCCTCGAAACCATACGACTTTTGACTGAAACATCTTTTTCTAAAATTAAAAATAAGGAAATTATTTGGAGTGGGACATTAAAATGGCACACCCTGTATATGTTTATGTGTGTATGTAAAATACATTAATATTAGATTATTAGAAATCTATATATTATTATTCATTTTATACTGAACCTGGGATCGTCCCAATCTGATACTATTCCCTCTTCTATTAATTTGGCAATCTTTCTTTTAGAAATTACAGTATAATTGACATTTAATCGCCCATATTCCCATTGCACAGGGCAATAAATATCCAAAGCGTTGCAGAGCCAATAATAAGATGATCTTCGTGATTGGAATTCTTTCGTGCAGAGAGAATGAGTGATATTTTCAATACTGTCGCACAAGCAATGAGTGTAATCATAAGTGGGATAAATGCACCATTGATCACCGGTTCGATGATGCGGTGAATATTTTATTCTATATGCGACAGGATCCTGCTTGCCTTCCTCCAAAGTCACTTTCATGCGCAAGGTTGCTTCTCCCTCTTCCAACAAACCATCTTTCATGTCCTATTTTTTTTTTAGAACAAGATATATAAGAATAATCGAGAAAATACATTTGAGCAATATTTCATCATTACATTAAACAGTTGCAAACTCTCTGAGATCTGCCTATTACGCCAAGGACTTGGCGGAGGATTGAAACCCTTCATTTCCTCGCTCGATTGGTGACAAACATAAGCTAAGCCTTTTTCTATAAGTTCCACAGCCCATTTGTACAACTGCTGGAAATAGTCCGATGAATGCGTGATCGCGGCCGGTTTATAACCGAGCCATTCTACCATCTCTCGTATCCCAGTGAAAAATTTCTCTTCTTCCTTCTCAGGATTTGTATCGTCATATCGCAAATAACACATGCCATCGTGTGCAGCAGCATACCTGTGAGTTTCATTTTTTAATATATTTTAATTTATTTAATATTTAGAAATATATTCGACTTGTGCAAGGTCAAATATAGTGTCGCATACCCAAAATTGATGTTAATGGCCTTTGCGTGTCCAATATGTAAGATTCCATTAGGCTCTGGTGGGAACCTGGTTCTCACTTTACCACCAGTTGCTTTCAAGTGTTCCTGCAATAGACGATGCGTGTTTGGCGTCACAATATATCCCTCGGTTTTATAATTTTCCCCGGGTTTATGAAAGTGAATCTTGGTCTTCATGAGTTCACTTATAGTTTGTGCTTCTATCTTCTCTCCATTCGATACTTCTTTCTGTTCTAAAATTTTTAACAATTTTTGAAATAGAGAATACATAATCTTAGAAATAAATATTCCAAGTATTTTTTTAATAAGATACACAAGCAGTGTTTTGTTATAATTTACCTTCTTTTACAATTTCAGACTTTTTAGCTTTCGTTTGCTTGTCTTTTGGCTGTTTCTTAGACACTGGTATGAGATCAGCATCAGTTTTTGGGCCCAATAGATAGAGGAGTTGAATATCGAATTCATTCTTTACTGCTTTACCATCTGCCCATTTTAGAATGTTGCGTACTTGCTGCATCAGTGGACCAGAATTAAAGCGGTACCTATTACAATATAAATGTAACAAAATATTGTAATTATTTATTGTAATTATTTATTATCTATTGTAATTATATTATAATTATTTACAATATAAATGTAACACAAAATATTGTAATTATTTATGGCAATTTAACATTGTTTTCTTATGTTTAATTCTTCACTTAAATATATTGCATACATATTATTGGAGAATTAAATAATATATTTTTTAAATATTTTTTAAATATTTACCTCTTTTCTATTATTTCTTTTTCATGTGCTTTTATGATCTTCTCTACTTCCTCCTCTATTTGTTCAGGCGAAACTATCACTCCTATACCGCAAAACTCCTCAAATTCTGCTACATTAAGGGGATTATTTAAATTAGCCAGCAGATAACTCAATGCAGCATCAATTCTCTGCACAGTATCCAGCTTCTTTTCAACTACATAATTAGTAATAAATGGTATCTTATCTGCAACTTGATTTTTAATCTTGGAAGCTAGATGATACAGTAAAACGCCAATATCTTGAGGAACAGGACCATGTTTAACTGCCTATAACATTAAATAAATTTTTATATATGTTTTCTTGTTAACACATTCCATGCCGAAGCAATCATTCATGCCACATAAATTGCAAAGCATTTTATATTGCCAAAGAAATAATTTAGTTTATAATTTATAGCTTATAATATTTATTATATGTTATATATTTGGCATGGAATATGTTTATTTATTATAAATTAATATATTAATCTATTAATTAATATATTAATATATTAATTTATCTTATAAAATTGCATAATTATTATTCTCAAAGAAGTATAGTATTCAAAATGACTTATAGAATAAAAGTAAAAATTAAGCACAAAATGCAAATCTATAAAACCTGAAAAAATATACAAATCTATGAAAATTTCTATGAAATTTCTATGAAAATTTCTATGAAAAGAGAAAAAAGAAACAAAAGTATGCAAATAACAAAAATATATACAGATAAAGAAAAAACTCCAAGATATCTTTAAAAAATCTTATATTTTTTATTGAACATGTTTACAAATAATTTATAATTAATGTTACAAATATATGCGGACAATACAATGTGTCTAAAAAGACACCTCAAAGGCATCTCAAAGATGTTTCATGTTTTCTAAATATCGTTAAAATGTTTATATGCTTCAAGAGATTAAAGTATTTTAATCTTTAGATATGATGCAACTGTAGGTCGAATAAAAAAAAACAATGATGCAAGACACACAAGAATAGGATGGATCTCATTCTTTTTTTTATTTTACAAGAGTTTTATATTTTTCGAATTTAATTATTATTATTATTTTCGAATTTAATTATTATTATTATTTTCAAATTTAATTTTAGAAAATAGAATCTAGGCGAAATTTAAGATTCAATTATTATAAACTCGAATCAGTCTACTAACCTCATCTATGGCCAGTTTGAGATTTCTCGTGACGTTTCCATTTTTTAAAGTTTCCTTAGCCTTCTGCTCGCTCAGGCCGATCGTTTGAAATAGTTTCACGTCGTTCTCATTTCCCGGCATTTTATTTTTTCTTATTTGCAAAATAAAACTCTATCGAATAGACTACGATCGTACCATTCATGCCATTCACATGCGATCACATGCACACGTGCATTCATAGCCTCTTCTTGAATGATAAGAGCTTGAGAGGGAGGTAGGGGTAGGGATAAAATTATAGGAAGAGAGGCACAACTCGAATATACTTGGGACATTATTTATCATTTAATAAACATAAGAAATTATTTATTATTATTATTAATTTTTATTAATTATTATTTATTTAATTATCATTTATTATCAATTATTTATTATATTATTATAGTATTTATTATTATTTAATTATTATTAATTTCTAATTTTTATTATTTAATTATTATTTAATTTCTAATTTTTTTTATTATTTAATTATTATTAATATCTAATCTTTATTAATTATTATTGATTTCTAATTTTTATTATTTAATTATTATTGATTTCTAATTTTTATTATTTAATTATTATTGATTTCTAATTTTTATTATTTACAATTATTATTGATTTCTAAATTTTATTATTTAATTATTATCGATTTGTAATTTTTATTATTTAATTATTATCGGTTTCTAATTTTTATTTATTTAATTATTATTGATTTCTAATTTTTATTATTTAATTATTATTGATTTCTAATTTTTATTATTTAATTATTATTGATTTCTAATTTTTATTATTTACAATTATTATTGATTTCTAAATTTTATTATTTAATTATTATCGATTTGTAATTTTTATTATTTAATTATTATCGGTTTCTAATTTTTATTTATTTAATTATTATTGATTTCTAATTTTTATTATTTAATTATTATTGATTTCTAATTTTTAATATTTAATTATTATTATTGATTTCTAATTTTTATTATTATTTAATTATTATCAATTTCTAATTTTGATTATTTAATTATTAATATCTAATTTTTATTATTTAATTATTATTGATTACTAATTTTTATTATTTAATAAATTATTGTTAATTTCTAATTTTTATTATTTAATTATTATTGATTTCTAATTTTCATTGTTTAATCATTATTGATTTCTAATTTTTATTAATATTTAATTATTATTGATTTCTAATTTTTATTATTTAATTATTATTGATTTCTAATTTTCATTGTTTAATTATTATTAATTTCTAATTTTTATTATTTAATTATTATTGATTTCTAATTTTCATTGTTTAATTATTATTGATTTCTAATTTTTATTATTTAATTACTATTATTTAATTTTTATTTATTTTATTAGTATTATTAATTATTATTTTTTTGTTTTTTACTTGATTCTATGAAAGTTTCAAAGTTTGACTATTTGATTGACCAATCAAAATAAAGAAGCTTGGCTTCTGATTGGTTTATTTTGAAACGAAATGCGTCCACTACGCAACTCTAGCTCGCAAATTGATTTTGTTTCTAAACTTTTGCGGCGATTAATGTGCCAGCCATGAAAGGATGCCGGTATAGTAATAAAATTGCTCCTATATTTACATATGTGTACTATTTTTACATACAATAAAAATGAGATAGATTTATCTTTAAAAATTAGAAGAGGAGAAAGGAAAAGTGCAGCTAAGTTCAAGAATAAAATAATAAATTGTTTCCACTTTGTATGATATATATAATAAATAGATTTTAAAAGAAAGAAAAACAGGTTATTTGCAGAGAGGTATTAAAAGACATACATTTGAGGGCAAAGCTGTGATCAAGAAATTAAATTTATAAATAAAAAATCATACAAGTTGATTTTTGCAAGTTGACGATCAACGCAAATTGATTATCTTAATACGTTGGCCAATAAAGACCAAAGAAGAGGAAAATTATCTTAATAAGCGGTAACGTATAAAAATATAATAAATAGTGACGATAATTTTTGATTGTTATTAATTTATAAAGAATTTTTCAATCAATCGTCTGTGATTATTTTTATTTCTAGCCCTTTACGTAGAGATAATCTCTACGTTGTGAATTATTGTAAACTATGTACGAAAGTGATGATGAAGAACCGCAATTGAGCTCGAGCACGCTTGCTGCATTGCAAGAATTTCTTTGCAAGGAAAGATTTGAGCGACAGAATTTGCTGGAACTTGTATCTGAGGAAAGTCAGATACCGTCGAATATTCTGTTTGATGAAAATTGGGTGAGCTATAATATATATAATAATATTCTTGATTCTCTGAAGAAACTGACATGTAATTAATATTGCAGCAATTGAGTCAATTTTGGTACGATGACAAAACAATAGAGGCTCTTGTTAGAGGTGCATTAAATTCTACACCAGCAAATGGAAAAATTGCTTTAATTTCCTGTCCAACACTTTACAGTAAATTGAAGAAAGAATGTGATAAAAGACAAAGTACGACAAGTATTTGCATTCTGTGCATGATGTGAAATATAAGTGATACTTGTGGAGAAGTTTCTTTGTGTAAATATATATATATATTCGATTGCAGTTACACTATTTGAATATGACAGTCGTTTCAAAATATTTGGTGTGGATTTTATACAGTACGATTACAAGTCCCCTCTAAATGTGCCCAAATGTATGTCTAGTCAATTTGATTTGGTCATAGCAGATCCGCCATTTCTTTCGGCCGAATGTCTAACTAAAACAGCAGTAACGATAAAGTTCTTGATGAAGAAAAACATTGTGCTTTGCACAGGTATATATATAATTATATTTCTGTAATTTTAATCGCATACCATTTATGTATCAATGTAAGAGTGAGTAAAATTTTGCGTGTGTAGGAGCTGTCATGACAGAGTTGGCAGAAAGATTATTGGACGTCAAAAAGTGTGATTTTACTCCAGGCCACAGGAACAACTTGGCGAATGAATTTTGCTGCTTTTCGAATTTCAATTTCGATAAGATGCTGGAATAAGTGTAGACAATATTAAAACAGTATCAGAGATGTATTTTCAGAAGTAAATTAATAAGATTGATTTTTTAGAATCAATAGGAATAAATTTAAATATTCAGTTGAAATACTTTTGCTGTTTTTCAAATTTCAATTTCGATAAGATGTTGGAATAAGTATAAACAATATTAAAAACAATATCAGAAATATATTTTCATAAGTAAATTGATAAGATTGGTTTTCTAGAATCAATAGGAATAAATTTAAATATCCGGTTAAAATACTTTTGCTGTTTTTCGAATTTCTATAATATTTCAAATATATTTCAATAATATAATATTTTATAAGTAAATTGATAAGATTGGTTTTTATAGAATCAATAAATTTAAATATCTGATTAAAATACTTAATAAATTTCTTATTTTGCATCCTTTATATAGATTGTATTTTTACAGAAAAATAGCTTGAAAGACAGAAATCGATATAAGTAGAATGCTATATTAAGTTTTTTTATTTGAAATTATGTGTATAAAATTACGTTTTCTTATTGAAATTATGTGTAGATATATTTCATCTTTTTCCTCATCATATTCTATCATATAATATTATTTTTTCTATTTTTATATGGAACAAATTTTTTGTTACAAATACGAGAAATAATATGTGGAAACATGCGAAAAACAATCCATTCGAATTTGTTCTGTCAACGTTACGCTTGAGTATGATTGGTTGAGATCGGAACTTCGGCTTATATTCAAATTTTAATAATCCTATTTTGAATATAAATAATATTTATTGATAATAAATATTATAAATAATGAATATTTATATTTATTATTAATAAATATTATTTATATTCAAAAATATTATTTATTATCAATTTATATTCATAAATTAATAATTATATTCATAAATATTCATAGATTAATAATTTATGTTCATAATATTCATAAATATTATTTAATATTATATAAATTATGACAATAAATTTTATTTAAATTTAAATATTAATATTATAAATAATAATAATTATAATGATATAAAGACGAGGGTCTCTAGGAACGATTTAAAATGCAGTGTTCAAATCCTGGTCCAATTTTAATAATCCTATTTTGAAAATATAAATAACATTTATTAATAATAAATATTATAAATAATAAATATTATATATAGATAATATATAAGAAATATCATATAAATTATATGATAATAAATTTTATTTAAATTTAAATATTAATATTATAATTATTATTATAATATAATTATATATATTATAATTATATTATAATATATATAATTATAATATATATAATTATATTATAATAATTATAATATAATATATATATTATAATTATTATAATATAATTATTATTATTTATAATATTAATATTTAAATTTAAATAAAATTTATTATCAATATAATTTATATAATATTTCTAAATAAAATTTATTATCAATATAATTTATATAATATTTCTTACATATTATCTATATATATAATATTCATTATTAATAATCTTTATTATTAATAAACATTATTTATATTCAAAATAAGATTATAACACTGTACAATCGTTACAATTTTCTAAATAAATTGTCAACTGTATCTAAATTAAAATTAATTAAAATTTGAATATAAGCGGGAGTCGCATAAAAATGACGAACCAATCAAAGAGGGCCAGTCTCTTATCGGAGGGTCTCTAGATCCGCCGACTTGAAGAGAAGAAAATCCCCAGACATCGCGGGACGGCAAAAGATCCCTAAGCGGAGTCGCATCCGCGAAAAAGTAGACACGCGATGGAAAGCGTAAATATTTACATCTCTTGAGTGTTCGTTGGCGCATTTTTTTTTTATTTGTAATCATGATAGACGGGAACATCTCGATGGAGGAGGACACGGAGTTACGGGACCTGGTGGTCCAGACCCTGGAGAATAACGGCGTCCTCGCCAAGATACGGGTGCGTCCTGGGAAAGCTATGTCGCGTGAAAAAAAAAAAAAAAAATACATACACGAGTTACTCTGTAGGTTAGGCGTGTTTCTCGCGAGGAGTAGATCGGAAAACGATCGCGATTAATTCACGATTTTCCTACGTTTTTTCGTCGCTTTATCCAGCCTCTTTTATAATGTTCGCAGGCGGAACTCAGGGCGAGCGTGTTCCTGGCACTCGAGGAACAGGATTCGGTTATGGTAGGTGTCGTTCGAGCGTGCCGATAATAAAGCGTAAAAAAGAGCTTCCTGTTTACAATTCTTTGTGCTCGATCGACCGTAATGAGTTTTCATGCGTGCAAGATACATGCAGGGTGTCTCACTTATAAATAATACACGGACGTTGTATGTGTTACCCCTATTGCATTTATTTTGCGCAAAAAGATTGCATTATTTTTTTCATCAAATACTGTACATTCTTTACAATTTTCTAAATTGTCAACTGTATCTAAATTCAGAAATATATTTTTTAATTTCTGGCATAAGTATGTATACTTATAAATTTCAAAAATAATAAATTCAATTGCTTGGAAGATTTCGTGTAGATATATTGATATGCGTGAGATGATTAAAAAAAATTAAATTTATAATTTTTGAAATTTTGTATGTGTTATTCCTATTACATTTATTTTGCGCAAAAAGATTGCATTATTTTTTTCATCAAACACTGTACATTCGTTGCAATTTTCTAAATTGTCAACTGTATCTAAATTCAGAAATATATTTTTTAATTTCTGGCATAAGCATGTATACTTATAAATTTCAAAAATAATAAATTCAACTGCTTGGAAGATTTCGTGTAGATATATTGATATGCGTGAGATGATTAAAAAAAATTAAATTTATAATTTTTGAAATTTTGTATGTGTTATTCCTATTACATTTATTTTGCGCAAAAAGATTGCATTATTTTTTCATCAAACACTGTACATTCGTTGCAATTTTCTAAATTGTCAACTGTATCTAAATTCAGAAATATATTTTTTAATTTCTGGCATAAGCATGTATACTTATAAATTTCAAAAATAATAAATTCAACTGCTTGGAAGATTTCGTGTAGATATATTGATATGCGTGAGATGATTAAAAAAAATTAAATTTATAATTTTTGAAATTTTGTATGTGTTATTCCTATTACATTTATTTTGCGCAAAAAGATTGCATTATTTTTTTCATCAAACACTGTACATTCGTTGCAATTTTCTAAATTGTCAACTGTATCTAAATTCAGAAATATATTTTTTTAATTTCTGGCATAAGCATGTATACTTATAAATTTCAAAAATAATAAATTCAACTGCTTGGAAGATTTCGTGTAAATATATTGATATGTGTGAGATGATTAAAAAAATTAAATTTATAATTTTTGAAATTTTATCCCTATTGCATTTATTTTGCGCAAAAAGATTGCATTATTTTTTTTATCAAATACTGTACATTCTTTACAATTTTCTAAATTGTCAACTGTATATAAATTCAAAAATATATTTTTTAACTTTTGGCATAAGCATGTACACTTATAAATTTCAAAAATAATAAATTCAACTGCTTGGAAGATTTCGTGTAAATATATTGATATGCGTGAGATGATTAAAAAAAATTAAATTTATAGTTTTTGAAATTTTGTATGTGTTACCTCTATTGCATTTATTTTGTGCAAAAAGATTGCATTATTTTTTTCATCAAACACTGTACATTCGTTATAATTTTCTAAATTGTCAACTGTATTTAAATTCAAAAATATATTTTTTAACTTTTGACATAAGCATGTACATTTATAAATTTCAAAAATAATAAATTTAACTGCTTGGAAGATTTCGTGTAAATATATTGATGTGCATGAGAGGATTAAAAATAATTAAATTTATAATTTTTGAAATTTTGTATGTGTTATCTCTATTGCATTTATTTTGCGCAAAAAGATTGCATTATTTTTTTCATCAAACACTGTACATTCGTTACAATTTTCTAAATTGTCAACTGTATCTAAATTCAAAAATATATTTTTTAACTTTTGGCATAAGCATGTACATTTATAAATTTCAAAAATAATAAATTTAACTGCTGGGAAGATTTCGTGTAAATATATTGATATGCGTGAGATGATTAAAAAAAATTAAATTTATAATTTTTGAAATTTTGTATGTGTTATCTCTATTGCATTTATTTTGCGCAAAAAAATTGCATTATTTTTTCATCAAACACTGTACATTCGTTACAATTTTCTAAATTGTCAACTATATTTAAATTCAAAAATATATTTTTTAACTTTTGGCATAAGCATGTACATTTATAAATTTCAAAAATAATAAATTCAACTGCTTGGAAGATTTCGTGTAAATATATTGATATGCGCGAGATGATTAAAAAGAATTAAATTTATAATTTTTGAAATTTTTCAAAGAAAAATTATTTGATAAATAATTGATATATTCATTATTATTTATTGATATATTTTATATTATTATATTTGATATTATTAATTGATATATTCATTCATGTTAATTATTTGATGTGTTAAATTAGGAATGATTTAACAGGTTTGAATTGGATGTTTCAGAATCCTGAGCCACTTCTCAACAAAACTGTAAAACAGTACCTGTCTAATTCAGAAGGAAAATTATTGTTTTCCTTGGTTAGGGAGTTCCTAGAATACTTTGGTCTTGATTATACAATATCTGTATATGATCCTGAGACATACTTAGGGAAGGAATATAACTA
Organism: Camponotus fellah; assembly: GCA_030586385.1. Lineage (NCBI taxonomy): Eukaryota > Metazoa > Arthropoda > Insecta > Hymenoptera > Formicidae > Camponotus > Camponotus fellah. The sequence goes on along the minus strand of JAPIVC010000271.1, from coordinate 214,320 downwards.
TGCAGGGAGAAATAAGTTGTGCGAAGAATTAGGTATTGATTCAACCGAGCCATTGCTGGGAGAAATACTGAAAAATAGCATCAATGGTGCCTTTAATAGTTCACAGAAGGTATTTTTTTAATCGAGTCGATTACTTTGATATAATTGAATTATAATATTGCAGAATATTTTATCTTGTAATATTTAATTATCTTGAATATCTTAGTAATATTTTTGTTACTTTGTTATTACGAGTTTTTTTTTTTTACAGAATAAAAGTAGCAAAAAACACGATGAGACAGACGAAGCGTCGACACATTTTGCAAATACGACGTTTGAAGTGTCTGTTCCCAAAATAATACACAATGAATCCGTGTCGTCATCGAACGATAATGATTTCTCCGAAAAGTTGGAGAGCCTCTCCGAACAAAGTCCGAAAGTTCCAATAAACGTGACAATAACGGACAAAAAAAGCAAAGATCTGCCGACTGACGCCGATGTTTTAACAGATACGTCGAATTGTGATAAGCGTCAATCTTCTCTCAGGGAGGACACAACGGACATTGATAATGGAATTGAAGGAATTGAAGGTAACAGGAACAATAATGTAAATTTTGATAAAAGCACGACAAGTCTACATGATGCATGCATGACGATGAACGATGTGGCACAGGAGACTGATAATACCGTTACGTCAAATCGAATAAATCCATTCAATAAATCCGAGTCCTTAATTAAGTTCGACGACTCTATAGTGATCGACACACAAGCAAATCAAAAAGATATAACTAAACAAAACAGTATAAATAGTTTGGAGTTAAGCATAGAGAATAATGTACAAAGTAAGAGACCGATTAATGCGGGAAATAACCTGAACAAAACTATATATTTTGACGAGATTATCGTCGGTGGTGAGCGCAAAATCGTTAGTACAATGAATGAAACCAAGCCTTTTTTAGAAAGCTTGCCAACTATACATCAAAAAACTAATTCTATATTCGGTGATTTACCTCCATTGAATGGTAAAAAGGCCAACATCAAAGATCTTAAGGAATTAATGGATATCAGTCTTGGTAAGTTAATATAAAAATAATAAATATATACAGAGTGTCCCGCAACTATCGCTCCATATTTTAAAGGTAGATTCTCCAATTTAAAAACGATTTTTCCTCAGCGAAAATGTCGAGGCACTAATAGTTTTCGAGTTATAAATGATTGAAAATAAAGGGTTTTTAAAAACTAAGCCCTTTTTTGGGAATAAAATATTAATAAAGTCACATTCTTTAGTTAATTTTAGGTAAAGTTTACTTTAAGAGAATTTTAATTTACACCAATTGTGTTTTCTTTACACCAATCGATTCCTGTCAGTATTTTGTGCATAAATGTATTAAGGTTATTTAATCGAAAAATGAATATTTTACAAGATATTTTACGATATATGTAAAATTAAAAAATTATTGCAAGCCTCATAATTTGAAAAGTATTCAATGAAAAAATACTTTATTATAATGTTTTGGAAAGCTATTGAGGCAAGCTACAAGAATATGTAAAAGTATATAGGATGTCCCATTTAAAAAGTTGGAGGTGACCTTCACATGACCTTCAGGTGACTCTTCAAGGTCAAATTAATGGCACCATCTTATGTCCCCTTTCAAGTCATACAACTTTTATCTCGTCGTTTTTCTTCAACGTTGATCCTGAAAAGTTATGAAGGTAGAATTTTTAAAATGGGACACCTTATATATATATATATATATATATATATATATATATATAATATAAATAAATAATAATAATAAATATATATTTTTTTTCATACAATATGTGGTATGCTAATTTTACAAAAAATTAAAGAGATACATTTTTGCAGCTGCAGATGTTATAGATAATTACGAAGAGGATTTTGTGTCCTCTGCATCAGGTAGTGCAAACGAACAAAGTCCCTGTAAGGAACCAGACAAGACAGATAATCCAGTCAAGTTACAAATGAAAAAAGAGGAAAAATCTCAAAGTGCCCGTAGTGAAGATTTAAGTGAGGAAATCGAAGAAGTGGACGAAATCTTAAGTAGTACTTCCTGCGTAAGTAAACAAAATTTAAATTGACGCGATCGCAAGAGGGAGGCTGACACTGTTACAATTGCAACTACATATATATTTTTCTCCCGCATGAATTACATTAATTCTATATATACATATAGAACCGTTATATTTTAGCTCGAAGATACAAATACGGATAAGAATATATCAAACTTTACGACTGGTATTACCGCGGATTATACATAGAAGAAATGTAATTTTCAATCGTCGCTACACAGATCCTTTGTAAGAACTGTAAAAGGATGTTACTCTTATATGTAACATCGGTGAGATTGATACTCTATTATTAGGGCATCGCGAATATCCACGCCGTCTACTGTAAGAGTTTGTAGAATTGAATTTATAGTTTCTGACAAAGGCACTGCCAAGCTGTGGCTCAATACTTATAAGTTGCGCTGCAAAAACAAAAAGGAACGTAGAAGGAAAATGTCTGAATGCACATTTCAGTACAGACGATACAATATTTTTGTATAGTTTGTAAAAAAACTAAGCAATGTTCCGAAACTGTCATAGTTCATAAAATATGTATATTCAAACAAGTATCATTGATCTTTTTTCATAGGTCATTTGAGATATTACATAATGATTGAGATATTACATAATGAGAAAGAGAAATATAATCAGTTAGTTATAAATAAGCAGTTATATGTATTTTTTTAATTATTTATTACGTAAAAGGAGAATGTCTTTTGTAGTATTTATTATAACATGCTAAACAAAGAAAAAATATCTGAGAAATTATATTGTCACGTGTATGCAATTATGAGAGAAAAAAAATGGCAATATTTTATCAAAGTTTTTATTTTATATTTCTAAAAAAAAAATAATATTGACAATGTTGAATACATGTTGAAATAAATTTATTTCATTTAACTTCAGACAGGCTACCTTCTACGTTATATAAAAAATATGCCTAGTATTATTACTCATACAAGCATATTATACAAGTGTTATGATAATTTAAATATTAGAGAAGAGTCAAACGCGAAGTTACTGCTTCTTTAGTAACTTAGTTATATTTTTCTCTTTTTTTTTCCTTTTTTTTTTTAGAAAATCTCTATTAGCATTTTGTTGTGTTTACTGAAATATCTTTATTCTTAATTTTATGACTGAACATCGTCCATTACCTCATTTATATAAAGATATGATATTGTAACAATATCAGGAAATCGTCCGTCTAGAAATGGATTGCCTAAAAAATCCATCAAATTATTTTTTCGAACATAATGGTGCTAAATGTTTGAAACTAAAAACTTATTTATGAGAGTTAACATTATCTAAGGAAAGAGAAAAAAAAAAGATTAGATGCTTATATATTTTCTTGCATCTATGATTCGCAGGAAATTTATAAATTAGCGAAAGCTATATAGATTAGAACGACTAATTTTCAGAAGACATTAGAACGTTAATTCCAATCGAAACGAAAGAAAAAAAAAAAATACTTACGGATATTTTGTGACTTCTCCATAGAAAATGCAATAACTAAGTACAACTCAAGGTGGATCAATTAAATGCTTGACAAATCAAAATCTTTTTGTAAAAAAATATATAGCCAGCCAGCTTTACACAAAAGAATTTTTATTGACGGCTAGAAATATTATTGTATTGTGAAAAAAAAAAATTATGTCTGGTTCGAACAAAGGAATTCCGTCGTAATTTAGATAACTTTTAATTCAGCAAAAACTGAATAGTATTCGTCAATATACAACAATTTAGACGTTAACGACGAATTATCAAAGAAATATTGTGCTCAAGTACTTGCAGCATTTTTTACTACATTACCTGTATAATACTGTATTTAATTATTGCTCTACACTATACATATATACACATATATATATATATATATACACATGTATATTTATGAATTATCACATTCGACATAAATGTTGCGAGATAAATGTTTATTTTGATAGCGATCACACTCATACACGGTAACGGAATCGCTTAGTTCGAACTGCCATTTATCCCGATTTAATATATATTGAAGAAAAAAAAAAAAAACCAACAGAGGTGTATTCCTGTGGCCAATCAGCGTGGTTACATTCTATTATCGATACACAATAATTTTACAAAGAATGGGATTCAGGACTGCATTTGAACATTCCTACACTCTATAATCTAGAAGATAGATACATTCCATTGTTACTAAGATAGTCGTTGCATTGTTACCATTAGCAAGCACGTTTTACAGGTATAAGTATTTCTCATAGACTGTAAGAGAGAGTAATTTAAGGAGCATTTTATATATTCACCGCAAGAACAAATTACAGAGGTTTTTACTTGAATTCTCAATGGAAACGTGCAACAAATTTTTTTAAATCATTCATGGAATTGATTGCAGGGTATGTGCGGACATTTCTATTTATGCGACTCTTAAGGACCTTGTTTAACTGTAGGACGGCAGTATATTTAGATTATATATGTTGCTTATATATATATATCTCTTTTTTTTGTTGTCATCCTTATTTTTCTGTCTTGTTTTTTTCTTTTTTAATTCTTTCCCTTTTTTGCTGATCTCTGATTAATTTGTAACATAGATATCTAAAAAATGCTTAAGGATTATGATTCTAAAATTGCGGAAGATGCTATTAACACATGCAAACTATTTGCAATACTTCCTATAATATGCTTTTAAACTGTATTTATTTATACTCGGGGGATCAGTAATCTTCTTTTGATATGCTGTTATTTGACACAGTTTTTATGAGAAAAACATATCCGATACACGCAAGTAATACATTATAAATGAAGTAATAATTTTATGATGAAAAAATGCATGCAGATATTAAAACACAGTGGTGTTTAAATGCACATTTAATGGAGTGACAAGCTCGATACTTTCGGGATAGATAAATAGGTAACTATAGTCATAGTTATTTATAATCTACAGTTTGAAATTTCACGCAAACAAAGTATTAATAATAATATATACATATATGATATAATCTGCTTTATATTTCTCTATAATATCATGGTCGCAGATAATTATTTTGTAACCACGTTGAAACATTGGTAGCTATACCGTGCCTTTTAGTGTATATGAGATAATTATAAAGAATGCAAAAATATATAAGAATACTGTGGAATATTGTGGGTTTTACAAAACACCTATGTTACTTATTTATGATTTTGAAGTAATGATGTAATAATATGTATTCAACACACATGTATATGTTATTTATTTTATAAAGATTTTTCTCTTTTGCAATTGTCTACTTTTTTTTTTTTTCATTAATTTACACTCCTACAAAGACAGCTTGTTCCGTTATAGTTGTCGTAACAATAAGCATTCTGTGTATTTCTTTACAGCATTTTAACAAAGATATTTTTATTACTACATAAAATATGTAATATAATTATACACTTTGTAATAAAGTAATTGAGCCTCTCTCTCTCTCTCTCTCTTTCTCTCTGCATTTTTTTAATTATAGATAGCGACATTATGTTACAAGTGTATTTTAATTGTATCGTACATAATTTACAGTAGTATATTATATCAATTTTTCACATGAAAAATGACAATGTATTATGCTTCACTGTTGAACTTCATACTTTTTTTGTATGAATTTCGTATAAAAGAAATACGTCTGTAATAACTAATGAACACTATATGACCCATTGATTGTGCCATTAAATGACAGGTATGGATACCAAATAACAATACATTTTCATGAATTTTTATATTTACAGTCTATTGCGCTCTCTTTGGATTCGCTCACCATACGTTTTTGATATGAGATTGAAGGAGTCCATGTACCGATCCATGCACATTGCTATGCATTTCTGTAAACAAATCAGCCAGTTTCAGTGCAAATAAGAGAAGGACAAAAATATCATCAGTTTAAGCAAGAATCAATCTTATCGATACATTGTTTCAGAAGAATTGATTTAATTAAAAATTCATACTGAGAAAGAGGGAAATGACAAATTTCTAATACAAACGATGACTCTCTCTACCATCGCAAAATCTCTAGAGAACAATTCTGAGGATTCAAAAGAAATTTTCATTCTTGTGAAGATTTTTTTGAAGTCAGACGTTTTGAAAATTCACCTGTTCCGAGGTATCCAGCGAGGTGCCCGGCTTGCTTATGCACTTTTTAAAACACTTTTCCGTAATTCTCTGCAAATAATAAAATCATGCAACGTTCAGCCAGTCGATATTGTTGTCGAAAAAATTTCAAATAAAAAAAAATTAAATATTAAAAAAAATAACGAGGATACCGTGAGCAGTTCCTGGGCATTGGCGATTGCCATTTGATGTTTCACTTGCTGCATCAGCTCCTCCCGCTGCGAGCCCGTCAAATTTCCCGGCGTCAGCGCGTCCATTCTTGAAATTTACGTCGCGAATGACAAGATTAAAAAATTTACGAAAGTCGATTATCTCCCATAGGACCTTACGCACTAACCTCACCCCCCTGGTTACGCTACACAAGCGAGAACACGTGTCTCAGGCCCCGTTTACATCGATACTGTGTCGCAAAGTGAGTGATTTTCTTTTTTTTTCAACGCGATTGGTCGACAACAATCCAATCGCATTGCGCGGAAACTTGCGCGTCAGCCATTGGCCGCATTCAGCGGTCGAACGTGATTGGTTTCTACTTTCAGATCCGGCCAATCAGCGTCGGGTTACATCGGAAAATCTAATAATGTTGCCCAACTGTTGAGTTATAAGCTTGACACCATTTGCAAAATTCAAATCCATTTCTCGAGTTCCTATTTTATCCTTTAAAAGAGAAGATTCGGTGAGTCAATCAAGCGCGGAAAAGATCGAAATAGATTAAATTCACATCTCAAATTGCGAGAAATTATTAGGAGCAATGATAAGCGCAAGAGAGAAGGAGAAGTGAAGAAATTAGCAGAAAACTGAAACGGTAAGTACTTGCAATCGCATTGTCGATATATTATAATTTAATAATTTATTAATTTATCTATTTATTAATTTATTAATTTATCAATTTATTAATTTATTAATTTATTATTTTATTAATTTATCCATTTATTAATTTATCCATTTATTAATTTATCAATTTATTAATTTAGCAATTTATTAATTTATCCATTTATTAATTTATCTATTTATTAATTTATTAATTTATTAATTTATCAATTTATTAATTTATCAATTTATTAATTTATCAATTTATTAATTTATCAATTTATTAATTTATCAATTTATTAATTTATCAATTTATTAATTTATCAATTTATTAATTTATCCATTTATTAATTTATCCATTTATTAATTTATCCATTTATTAATTTATCAATTTATTAATTTATCAATTTATTAATCTATCAATTTATTAATCTATCAATTTATTAATTTATCAATTTATTAATTTATCAATTTATTAATTTATCCATTTATTAATTTATCAATTTATTAATTTATCAATTTATTAATTTATCAATTTATTAATTTATCCATTTATCAATTTATTAATTTATCAATTTATTAATTTGTCAATTTATTAATTATCAACTTATTAATTTATCCATTTATTAATTTATCAATTTATTAATTTATCAATTTATTAATTTATCAATTTATTAATTTACTGAGCAACTTTCTCTTGCCTTTATAGAGATTAAAAAGTTCAGATTTCTCTAAAGAAGATGAGTACGTTTCAAATAACAAAGGAGTCTCGTAATGATGATCAAATCTCACATGGTAATGACCCGGATAATTTAAAAAAAATATCCGCATGCAAAGGAATTAATTTTATTCGAAATAAAAATTATTATTATTTTTTGAGCGTATTAAAGGAATAATTAAAGCATCACTTATTTCAGACCGTACTCTGCCTCGCAACAGTAAGAAACAGACATTGCTAGAAGGAGATTCTACGCCCGTTCATAGGAACATTCGCAACGAAGGCTCTGCGCATAATAATATCTGTCGCAAAGATCTTTCAGAAATACCGTCGACTATATTTCCACCGTTTTATAGGAAGATACCCGGTTTTATAGGACAACATACGTGTGAAATAAGTTTTATTCAGGCTATAGTTTGGCTGAAATCCGTTACTACTTGCATATCTCAGATACCAGTCGAGAAATTGCAACAGTTGTTTGATAAGCAACGCAATATGTGCGATAATCATAATTATGATAAAAATGAACATAGCAAAGATGATCATGTTGAACTGTCATTAACACCTCGCGCGAATAAAACTCCATCAATACACGAGATGCTCACCTATAGTGAATCCATATCGTCGAGTTTTAAGAGTATTTTCGATTCCCCATGTAATTTTATATCTCCAGTGACTTATGATAAATATAAATTAGATATCGAATCTGAAAATACACAAAGCGAAACGGTCAGCTTTGCATTCTCTTCGAGAGATCGAAATGAGTCAATCGCAGAGCTCTCGAAATTAGAAACAAGTACTGATTATATCATGATAAATGAAAAAGAAGGGAAAACACCTTCATCAAAATCTTATATAACTCTGGATTTAAGTGAAAATTCCTTACTAAATTTGAATGATTTAATTGAGGAATGTGATGATGCGCGAAAGCATCAAAGTTTTGAAGAGACGTCATCGAGACATTCCAATAAACGAGTAAACAATGAAATTATCGAAGACGAAAATACTTCAAAGAATGATGCTGGCATTTCGAATGAGCATAGATCCGTTTTATCGGCGAGATCTCAATCCATCGAATCAATTTTTAAATATTATGATATAGAATGCACACCATTATCAATAAACCAATACGATGTAATTGGCAAAATGGGGACGCCAGATTCACACAATTCCATTCATTTTACTAACTATTTAAGCAACATCAATTTTTCTCAAATAATGTCTCCAGTTTCCTGTAAGACTCCTCGGAACAACAATCTTCAAACCGATCGAGTGCAATTGAAAGCTTTACATGATCTTAATGACGACAATTTCAAATATCAAATTGACGATGACAGTCTATGTTCGATGAGCGATTCTAGCACTGCTGAAAAAGAGGATCATGACAGTGCATACAGTACATCGAAAATTGAGACGTTTAATTATGACACCGCGATAACAATAAAATCCACAACCGCCAAAAAGTGCACATCAGTTGCTAAAATCGAGCATCATTATAATCTGCGACCTCACAAGAAGAAAAAAGATACGGCCTCTCCTCCAGTGATACAAAAATCGATATGTAAAAGACGACTTTCTGCCAAAAAACAATCTTCAAAGAAGCGCAAGTTGCAATCTACGAAGAAGAATAATTTTCAAACTGATCGAGTGCAATCGAAACAATCTTTACATGATTGTAATGACGACAATTTTAAATATCAAAGTGATAATAATTTGTGTACATCGATGAGCGATTCCAGCGTTGCTGAAAAAGAGGATCATGATAGTGCATACAGTACATTAAAAATGGAGACACTTAATTATGATACTGCAATAACAACGAAATCCACTAATAAGTGCATATCAGTTGCTAATGTTGGGCGTCATTATAATATGCAATCTCGCAAGAAGAAAGAAAAAACAACTTCTCCATCATTGATACAGAAACCGGTTTGTAAAAGACGACTTTTTGCTAAAAAGCAGTCCTCACCAAAGAATCACAAGTCGCAACCTGCGAAGAATCTCACAAGGAACAACAATTTTCAAACTAATCGAATGCAATCGAAACAATCTTTACATGATTATAATGACGACAATTTCAAATATCAAAGTGATAATAATTTATGTGCATCGATGAGAGATTCCAGCGCTGAAAAAGAGGATTATGAGGATTATGACAGTGCATACAGTACATCAAAAATTGAGACACTTAATTACGACACCGTGATAACAACAAAATCCGCCAATAAGTGCACATCAGCTGCTAATATCGAGCATCATTATAATCTGCGACCTCACAAGAAGAAAAAAGAAACGGCCTCTCCTCCAGTGATACAAAAATCGATATGTAAAAGACGACTTTCTGCCAAAAAACAATCTTCAAAGAAGCGCAAGTTGCAATCTACGAAGAAGAATAATTTTCAAACTGATCGAGTGCAATCGAAACAATCTTTACATGATTATAATGACGACAATTTCAAATATCAAAGTGATAATAATTTGTGTACATCGATGAGCGATTCCAGCGTTGCTGAAAAAGAGGATCATGATAGTGCATACAGTACATTAAAAATGGAGACACTTAATTATGATACTGCAATAGCAACGAAATCCACTAATAAGTGCATATCAGTTGCTAATGTTGGGCGTCATTACAATATGCAATCTCGCAAGAAGAAAGAAGAAACAACTTCTCCATCATTGATACAGAAACCGGTTTGTAAAAGACGACTTTTTGCTAAAAAGCAGTCCTCACCAAAGAATCACAAGTCGCAACCTGCGAAGAATCTCACAAGGAACAACAATTTTCAAACTAATCGAATGCAATCGAAACAATCTTTACATGATTATAATGACGACAATTTCAAATATCAAAGTGATAATAATTTATGTGCATCGATGAGAGATTCCAGCGCTGAAAAAGAGGATTATGAGGATTATGACAGTGCATACAGTACATCAAAAATTGAGACACTTAATTACGACACCGCGATAACAACAAAATCCGCCAATAAGTGCACATCAGCTGCTAATATCGAGCATCATTATAATCTGCGACCTCACAAGAAGAAAAAAGATACGGTCTCTCCTCCAGTGATACAAAAATCGATACATAAAAGACGACTTTCTGCCAAAAAACAATCTTTAAAGAAGCGCAAGTTGCAATCTACGAAGAGGAATAATTTTCGAACTGATCGAGTGCAATCGAAACAATCTTTACATGATTGTAATGACGATAATTTCAAATATCAAAGTGATAATAATTTATGTACATCGATGAGAGATTCCAGCGCTGAAAGAGAGGATTATGAGGATTATGACAGTGCATACAGTACATCAAAAATTGAGACACTTAATTACGACACCGCGATACCAACAAAATCCGCCAATAAGTGCACATCAGCTGCTAATATCGAGCATCATTATAATCTGCGACCTCAGAAGAAGAAGAAAGAAACGGTCTCTCCTCCAGTGATACAAAAATCGATATGTAAAAGACGACTTTCTGTCAAAAAGCAATCTTCGTCAAAGAAGCGCAAGTCGCAATCTACGAAGAATCTCACAAAGAAAGAGAAGAAAAATAAAGATGGACCGATCTCTGTCAATTGGTTGAACTTTACTATAGAAAGTGAATTGTTGAATTCAGAACATGTACTTCTTACATCAGTCAAGGTAATCCTTTCGACGCTTTGTGACAAGAAAACAGCGCAAAAATACGCTTTACATAGATGCTGGAAGGATAGTTTGGAAGAGCAAGCTATAAACACGGTGTTGAATATAACGGATGCTCTTAGAAAGGAGAAGAAGCCTGATGTATGCGCAAAAGAAATCGAAAAGACGATAATCGAAACCTTGGATGAGATGATAACAAGTCTGGAATTAAATGAGGTAGGTCATGTTGTGTGTATCTGTTATATCGACGCATTTTATCTTTATACAGGGTGTCCCAGAACACCCGTGCACCCCTTTTAAAATGAAAATAAATGGCTTTTATCAAAAATCGCGAAGAATTTTTAAGTAAATCGGGTACGCTCTATCAAATGGTATATGATATTTTCAATTTTTTTAGGGGAACATGATACTTTTTATTATATAAAATTGACCTTGAAGGTAACCGTGATGAAATAATGAACTTCAATTTTAAGATTGACAGAGACTTTAAGATTGACAGAGGCTTTAAGATTGACTTTCGGAAAAAACGTTTGATACAAAAGTTTCTTATTTTTTCACGTACAATTCGAATCCGTAATAAAAAGTATCATATTCCTCTAAAAAAATTCAACTTCCGATCTGGATGGCGTATTTCCGGTCGGAATCAAAAGTTGAAAATATCACCATTTGATAGAGCCTATCCGATTTAAAATATGTTAAAAATTGTTCGCGATTTTCGATAAAAACCTATTTATCTAAATTTTAAAAGGGATGTACAGATGGTCTGGGACACCCTGTATACAGGGTGAGCCATTTTAATTAACGCACGCAATTATTTCGAAAACAAAGCATTTTAGAGAAAAATGTTTCAGACAAAAGTTTTATGGTTTTGAGGGGGCCAAAAGATGGTATCATTAGTTTGACACTGAAGAGTCATTTGAAGGTCATGTGAAGGCCACCTCAATTTTTTTAAATTGCATCCCTTATTTTTTATTACATATTCTTGTAGCTGACCTAGTGAGCTTTCCAAAACACTATAATTAAATGTTTTTCCGTTAGTACTTTTCGAGTTATAAGGTTTGAAATAATATCTTAATTTTACATAAATGATAAAATATCTAGTAAAATATTCATTTTTCGATTATCTTACCTTAGTATTTTAATGTACAATAATGGGGAGGAATCAATTGGTGTAAAGAAAAACATAGTTGTTTCGAAGAAGAAATATGTAATTTGCAATTAACAATTCCATATTTTTTCTTAGAAACAACTGTATGTTTTCTTTACATCAATTGATTCCTCCCATTATTTTGTACATAAAAGTATTAAGGTAAGATAATCGAAAAATGAATATTTTACAAGATATTTTATGGTTTATGTAAAATTAAGAAATGATTTCAAGCCTCATAACTCGAAAAGCACTTAATGGAAAAACATTTAATTATAATGTTTTGGAAAGCTCTTGAGGCCAGCTACAAGAATATGTAATAAAAAATAGAGGGTGCCATTTAAAAAAATTGAAGTGGCCTTCACGTGACCTTCAAATGACTCTTCAAAGTCAAACAAATGATACCATCTTATGGCCCCCTCGAAACCATAAAACTTTTGTCTGAAACATTTTTCTCTAAAATGCTTTGTTTCCGAAATAATTGCGTGCATTAATTAAAATGGCTCACCCTGTATGTATAGGTATATTATAATAAGCAATACGTACACATATACATATATGCATTATATATATTACATATCATATGTATTAGAATAAATAACAATAATAATAATAATAATAATATTAATAATATTAATAATAATATTAATAATAATAATAATGATAATAATAATAATATTCTTTCTTCTAGACATTCATATGGATATATCGCATACAAATAATTCTACAATTTCGCAGCCTGTTGTCGATATGCGTCAAGACAGTCAATTATCTGATTGCGATGTTACAAGCGCTCCAACAGGTGTTGATCGACGCGACGATGGAGAACGAACGAACTGTAGAAATCGAAATTGATCAGTTATACTTGGTATGTTATACGCTAGACATAGCTCTACGGACATATCGTACATTAGTGCCGAGGGACAAGCAATTTCAACGCGCGGAAAACGCGATACTTTACGTCGGGGATCTTTGGAGGATGCGTTACAGGGCTGAAAACGAGAAACTGGAGGACAGCTTCGATCTGGATGCTGCTGAGAAACGATGGATGAACGTATTAAAAACGTTTACAGAAACGTCCGTGAAACATTTGGTACAATTCACCGACGTTTCGTACTCGTTGTATCACGATATATTAATTTCGACTTAATGTGACGTTAATATGACATAATACTTCTAACATACGACACGTTGTGTTACATTTGGCTTCTTCTTCTTCTCGTGTTCTTCTAGTTTAACAATTAAAAGTATTTGTTTTATATTCTTTTATAAAGTTTTATATCATTCTTAATAATTATATGATTATTAATTAATTATATCATTAATTTAATAATAAGTTATATTGTGTAAAAGCTTTCTACCGTAGGTAGAAATGATCTCTAAACGTTAAAATGCATATATAGTATAAGATAAAACTTAATACTAATTTCTCGCTAACACAGGAAGCGGATCCACTGTGATTCGAAGTATCGGTTTCTTTATTTTCTTCTTGGTCTTCCACTTTTGTAAGATTCTTGACAGGCCAGCCGCATAAAGATAGCGAATTCTCCGGTATCGAATCGAAGGCAATATTTATTAAGGTCTGCAGTGGACATATCTTGGTGCAGTTTGGTAGAATCAGAGAGATCGTCCTGCCATCGATACCGGTGTAATAATTAATCTGAAATAATTTCAATATCAATTAAAATTTACTATCAATTAAAATTTACGCGAAAATAATTGCTGTCACTTATACAGGGTGAGTCATTTTAATTAACGCACGCAATTATTTCGGAAACAAAGCATTTTAGAGAATGTCAGACAAAGTTTTATGGTTTCGAGGGAGCCATAAGATGGTATCATTGGTTTGACACTGAAGAGTCATTTGAAGATTACGTGAAGGTCACTTCAATTTTTTTAAATTGCAATCTCTATTTTTTATTGCATATTCTTGTAGCTTATCTCGAGAGCTTTCCGAAACACTATAATTAAATATTTTTCATTAAGTACTTTTCGAGTTATAAGGCTTGAAATAATATCTTAATTTTACATAAACCATAAAATATCTAGTAAAATATTTATTTTCCGATTATCTTATCTTAATATTTTTATGTACAAAATAATGGGAGGAATCAATTGGTGTAAAGAAAAAACATAGTTGTTTCGAAGAAGAAATATGTAATTATTAATTGCAAATTACATATTTTTTCTTCGAAACAACTATGTTTTTTTCTTTACACCAATTGATTCCTCCCATTATTTTGTACATAAATATATTAAGGTAAGATAATCGAAAAATGAATATTTTACTAGATATTTTATCATTTATGTAAAATTAAGATATTATTTCAAGCCTTATAACTCGAAAAGTACTTAACGGAAAACATTTAATTATAGTGTTTTGGAAAGCTCTTGAGGTCAGCTACAAGAATATGTAATAAAAAGTAGGAGTGCTATTTAAAAAAATTGAGGTGGCCTTCACGTGACCTTCAAATGACTCTTCAAAGTCAAACCAATGATACCATCTTATGGCCCCTGAAACCATAAAACTTTTGTCTGAAACATTTTTCTCTAAAATGCTTTATTTCCGAAATAATTGCGTGCGTTAATTAAAAATAGCTCACCCTGTATATTTAAAAATAAAATGATAAATTCTTAATTCAGCGGAATAATAAAAGTAAGATGAAATAATAAATAATAATATGTAAAAAGAGAATAAAGAAAATAAGTGTTACCTGTATTTCGTAAATATCTGTCTCGTTATCGAAGTATAATTCGAATATCAATGCTGCCGCTTCGTTAGGTATATGAGGCGACCAAAGGTTGAGATTCTTCAAAACTCCAACAATATTTCTCTCGTCGCCGCTATACAATATTATTTTTCGTTCCTTCGATAAATCGCCTATCTTGTACTTTAACAAATTGCCGATAATCTCTTTTAGAAGAGTTCCACCGTTGAGCTGCTTTTGCAGAGAAGTCGTCGAAAAGAGGTCATATTCTAGTAAAGTGATATCGTACATGGCACCGTCGGGAAATATATCTTTCGCCCAATTGGGCAATGTTTTATTCTGATCAGCCTGAGATAAGAAATTTTTATTATTATATAAAATCGCAGTATTATACTGACAAAGTGTAATTTACAATTATGTCTACTTATATGTCTTCTGTATGTATTAATATTTTTTAACATTTTTAGAAGATTAAAATTTATAGTGAAAAAAAGGGAATTTACAAATCTTTCCCTCTAAGATTAATAAGTTAGAATCTTAGCAATTTTATTTGTGAAGAATATACAAAAAGTTACTTGTAGCATTGATGGATCATTCATTTTTGGGCTTGGTCTGAACGAATCTGACGTCATCACGTCACAGTTTTTTTAAATTCAAAAATAGACGAAAATTCGTAAAAATGACATTCTAGGGAATATACTGGGCTTTGAAAAAAAGAAATATATTTAATGTCATACACATATTCCAATCCGACCTAGAAATAAACGTTGCGTCAATTTATGATGCGAGCTGGACCTAATGCCCGAATAAAGTGTCTTATGATCTTTGCACTTACGCATTCTTTTATCTTCAAATGACCTGTGAAGTAGATTTCTCTGAAGTAGATTCCTCTTTTCTTTCGTCTATATTTTCTTTAACATCCAAACACTAAACAGCCATCATATTTTCATCCCATGATTTGCGCTCCATTTCTTTAACTTATATATATTAAAGAAATGGAGCGTCGATATCAAGGACAATGAGATGAAAATATGATGGCTGATTTTTGTTGGATGTTAAAAAGAGAAAATATTGTAGAAAGAAAAAAGCGTAAGAGAAATTCACTTCACAGGGCATTTGAAGATAAAAGAGTGCGTAAGCGCAGACGATTATAAGACACATTATTCGGGCATTAGATCCAGCTCGCATCATAAATTGAACACAACGTTTATATTCTAGGTCGGATTTGGATTTATAATGTCTGAAAATACATTAAAATATGATTTCGGTAATTTTTTCTTCAAGTAGCGCAGCCTTATTACCCTAGAAAGTCGATTTTTAAAGTCGAAATTTTCGTCTATTTTTGAGATTTTAAAAAAACTGTGACGTGATGGAGCAATTTTGACGTCAGATTCGAATTCAGCGGGCCAAAATACATAAGATTAGCCTAGTCAGATCGCCAGCACAGGATACTTTTTTTTTTTGTGGGCCTGTGTTATTTAAAAGGTATCATTTAAGTGTTTGAAGAAGCATTATTTATTATTATTATTTAAAAGGATATTAATATAATTAAAAGTATTATTTAGGAAAATACATAGTTCGTTCAACTTCTTAAAAAAGTTCATTAATTTTGATTTAACTTTATAATCAATTCTCACCATAGTTTCTAAAGCAGCATACAAGAGTACCACGTCCGTTGGCGTGCTAATTTTTCTCCCAGTATGTCGGGAAAGATAATTGAACAAAAGTTCATACTGTTCAGTGATCTTCTGTGTTTCAGCTCTTTGCAACACTTGGTCCATTTCTAAAATGAAATTCGGACACAGAAATCCCAGGAGCAATGTGTCGTCCTTCAGTTCCTTCAGTTCTACGAAAATTAGTCATTTATTATGTAATAATAAGCCGTATTTTAAGCACACGAGTAATCAAATCTGTATTTCACATTATCATTTATTTATATAAGTTACTCCATTTTTTAATAGAATAAAATAAATAGAATAAATATGATAATTTAAAAGAGTGTAAAAAGTAATTTATTATGCGCAAATATATTTTAATTTTTTATTTGAAAAAATTATTTTATGCTAATTAACGAGAAGCTTTTCGATTGATTTACTAACCGCTCGGTATCGGCTGCCAATTGAAGCCTTCAAGCCATATTTGATTCGTCGCGGGTGGCCACAAGCCGGCATTGACAAGTTGGGAGGATAATATTGACAATGCATACTCTGTCGTGCGCATCTTTGTAATCTCGGACATGTACGTGTGTCCTAAAAATTCATTGTATCTCTCGCGCAGATATACCCCAAGATTATACATGTTGAGATTTGCCTTCTGTTCAATAATGATACAGTCATCAATTTTCTTCTAATTAAATACGCATTTTATTCATACATATATCGGAAATTATTAATTATTATTAATTATTATTATTATTATTATTATTAATTATTATTAATTATTATTATTATTATTATTATTAATTATTATTAATTTTATTTAATTTTATTTATTATTAATTATTATTAATAATTACACAGGGCCACAAAGAAAAAAGTACCCTGTACTGGTGATCTGACTAGGCTAGTCTTATGTATTTTGGCTCGCTGAATTCGAATCTGACGTCAGAATTGCTCCATCAGGTCACAGTTTTTTTTAAATCTCAAAAATGGATGAAAATTTCGTAAAAATCGACATTCTAGGGGAATAAGACTGCGCTTCTTGAAGAAAAAGTTACCGAAATCATATTTTAATGTATTTTCAGACATTATAAATCCAAATCCGACCTAGAATATAAATGTTGTGCTCAATTTAAGACGCGAACTGGACCTAATGCCCGAATAATGTGTCTTATGATCTGCGCTTACGCACTCTTTTATCTTCAAATGCCCTGTGAAGTGAATTTCTCTTACGCTTTTTTCTTTCTACAATATTTTCTCTTTTTAACATCCAACAAAAATCAGCCATCATATTTTCATCTCATCGTCCTTGATATCAACGCTCCATTTCTTTAATATATATATATTAAAGAAATGGAGCGCCAATATCATGGGATGAAAATATGATGGCTGATTTGTGTTGGATGTTAAAAAGAGAAAATATAGCAGAAAGAAAAGAGGAATCTACTTCAGAGAAATCTACTTCACAGGTCATTTGAAGATAAAAGAATGCGTAAGCGCAAACGATCATAAGACACATTATTCGGGCATTAGGTCCAGCTCGCATCATAAATTGAGCGCAACGTTTATATTCTAGGTCAGATTTGGATTTATAATGTCTGAAAATACATTAAAATATGATTTCGGTAACTTTTTCTTCAAGAAGCGCAGTCTTATTCCCCTATAATGTCGATTTTTACGAAATTTTCGTCTATTTTTGAGCTTTAAAAAAAATTGTGACGTGGTGGAGCAATTCTGACATCAGATTCGAATTCAGCGGGCCAAAATACATAAGACTAGCCTAGTCAGATCGTCAGCACAAGGTACTTTTTTTTGTGGGCGTGTGTTATTATTAATTTTACTTAATTTTATTTATTATTAATTATTATTAATTATTATTAATTGTATTTAATTTATTTATTATTAATTATTATAAATTAATATAAATTATCATTTTTAATTAATATATTAATTATTTTTAATTAATATAAATTATTACTTATATAAATTATTATTTTTAATTAATATATTTATTATTTTCAATTAATATAAATTATTACTTATATAAATTATTAATTATTATCATACGTACTAATGACATGTTCATCGTGGCGGAAGTAAAGTATTTATACGACAAGATTTCCGGGATGTCTATATCGTTTTTCCCCTCATCTTCTCTTGGCGCATGCAATTTATGCGCGAACAACTGCGATCATGTACAACATATCGGTCTTATTATGTTTTTAATTAACTCAACAACCTTTACACTTAAAAATTTTTACTTACAACGTGCAACAATTTTAGTTCTGGCACAGCTAGACTAGGAATTACGAAGATGCATAATGCGAGTTTAACGCAGGCGAAACGTAGCCCATTCATTTTTGCAAGTCTCTTCTTTCGGGAGATGTGGATATATGTATACAATACTTTATAATTGTAAATCTAATAGATCGATACGTGTCTGACAGAGAAGACAGCCAGATAAGCGAGGCTCTGAATTGTTTATCAACAATGATGAATATGATCCGCGAACATAAGAATCCTATGTCTGAAAAATTTCGCAAGCAAATCAATCATCAAGTAAAATATCCACGATACAAATAAAAGAGAAGAATAATCGTAAGTAACATATTAAACTTTGTTTACTTGAGTGAAAAAAAGCAAAGTTTCTCCTTTTTTTCGTTATTCTCATGTTGAATTTCGATCGCAATAAATTGATAATTCTCCCATTTTCTTGGAATAATTCATAGGGAATTTTAAATTGGCATATGTTCCTATTTTATTTTAATATAATTTTTCCTCTTTATTTGAATAATTAAGTAAATTTAGAGAGGCCGAACGACACAAAGATGCCGTATTTGTGGTCATATAATTCGAGATAAGGATTTTCCTCCTTCACGTCCACATCCGTAAAGGACAATCGGCCTTGTTCTGCGATGCTTCCGAAGGGTGCGAGTAACTGTGACCACTGTATCCGCGTCTGGCTGATAAACGTAAAGTTATCAGAGTGCATATGAATAATTAAGACACACGCGATAAACTAATGCGATTTTTATGACATTTTCTTTCACTTTCTTTATCGCCACTGCAACATCATTATTTTAATCTAATTAGCCACATTTGAGATTTTTGTAAGTTGCACATGTAATTAGTAACTTATTTACTTACTTTTCTTTGTGGATAATACAGTATTTTTTAAAATTATTGATTTTTTTTTCTTGCTAATCGATTCGATTAGACTTGATTGATATATTTTATATGTTAGAGAGAGAAAGAGAGGAGAGGGATAATCGAATACAAAAATGATCGAATTAACGAATTTTACATTGTAAGATAATACTTAAAAAAAACACGCGAATCCGAGATATTAATCACTAATTTAAAAAACTTGAATTTATAACGAAAAAATTAGCAACTTAAATCTCGTAAAGAAATCACTGTACGCACTTCTCTTCGTTAACTCGCGATTTAAATGATAGCATTTGATTCTTCACGTTTCCTTTCCTTGAAGAAACTGAATAAACACCAAGTGATTCGAATCTACCTTGCCTCTTGATTTTGCGTATCATCCTATTTACTTTCATTTATGTTTGCATGACGATAACAATTAAATGACTCGACGAAGACATCAGACAAATACTGGAACTTATTCGATTTAATAAACGCGAATTACGATCCAAAAAAATGGAATTTAATCAAATACATTCAAGGAATTACGATAAATTCGTGCACATATGCCAATATATTGCTCTCAAATAAGTTGTAAAATCTCGTAAAATTATAAACAAAGTCTAATAATTTCTTAAAAGAGGTTGAATAACTTCTAATAATAATAATTAATTTAATGCTCCAATATTAAATTTGAACAATTCCTAATAATGTTCCCGAATATAATTTTATATACAAAAGATAATTATTTATGAATATAATTTTACATACAAAAGATAATTATTAATTAATTATTTTAATCGAAAAATTATAAAATTAAGGAATAATAAATTTTTTAAAAATAACTAATAACTTGTATATAATACTAATATAAGAGACACCACAATTATACATACTTTCGAAAGGGAGAGAATATTTATACAATCAATTTTGAGTCATGAAAATTTCTTGTTAATAGTTATAATAAAAATCAAATATTAAATAAATATAATAATTACAAAAAGACATAGATTAGAGTTATAGACTCTTAGACATAAAATGTATAGTTACAATATTTTTGCATACTACACGAATTATATACAGTTGCAAAAAATGCAGAATTTGCATTTTGAATAAAATTCATAATCTTGAAAATTATTAATATCCTGAGGAAAGAGAGTGCAAAATAAGATTTTTTAATTTTAAAAATTGATAAAAATTTCAATATTCTTCTCTTTTTGAAAAAAAAACATCGCACCGATAAATTATTTATTATATATTAATTAATTAAAAATCAAATATTTCATAATCATATTGGAGCATCAAACTAAAATATTATTAAATATGATTGAATAATTATACACGTAGTATTTCATGACATTCTCTCTTATAATGTGATCCATACTCGTATATAATAATGACATACGTATATATCTGCTTACATATTAATTCATACGCAGATGTCGTTGTTTTATCTGTATTAATGTTATTCCGTGAACACGTGTGATTCTCTCCGTAACACATACCGCACATAGCATATGCGATTACATCACTAAATACGTAAGCGTAAAAAAAGCAGGATTAACGACGACGATGTTGATTACAATAGAATGATAATACCATGTGTTAACGTCTTACGAAAGTCGCAGTCAAGGCAAAAGTAATTTAGATATTTCAAAAGAATTGAACGCTTTAACGATAACGCTGTTTGCAATCGCATTTTATCATTGTCGCGATGAAATATTGCAATAATACATATTTCCGTTGATATTTATTTTTTTAAAAAAATACAATAGTAATGTCAGTTTTAACTTTTGCGTATATCAAGCGTATAATTATAATTTTAGGATATAAAAATGTTAAAAATATAAAAATGTTAAAAATATAAAAATGTTAACACAAATGTAAGATTTTTAATCTTATACTTATTCTTCGATAGCTTGAAGATATTTCTTTCGTGAGAGATGAAAATACATTTCCTTATACTATATATTATATATAGATATAAATCGTGTCAATGATATATCTTATCTTAAAATATATTGAATAGATAAAAACAATCAGAGATCTTTCCGTCCCTTAACAATTATTGATTGTTATTCGATATGTAAGATGTCCCAGACCATCTGTACAGCCCTTTTAAAATAAAAATAAATAGCTTTTATCGAAATCACGAACAATTTTTAAATAAATCGGGTACGCTCTATCAAATGATGATATTTACAATTTTTGATTTCGACTGAAAATACGGATCGGAAATTGAGTTTTTTTAGGGGAACATGGTACTTTTTATTACAATTCGAATTGTACGTGAAAAAATAAAAAATTTTTCTATCAAATCTTTTTGTTAAAAGTTCCTCTGTCAATCTTCTCTATCGAAAGTCGCAGTCAAAACAAAAATAACTTAGATATTTCAAAAGAATTGAACGCTTTAACGATAACGCTGTTTGCACATTGCAATCGCATTTTATCATTATCGCGATTAATACATATTTCCGTTGATTTTTATTTAAAAAAAAAATACAAAAGTAATGTCAGTTTTAACTTTTGCGCATATCAAGCGTGTTTTAATTTTAGGATATAAAAATGTTAACACAAATGTAAGATTTTTAATCTTATACTTATTCTTTGATGCCTTAAAGATTTTAAAATATTTCTTTCGTGAGAGATGAAAATACATTTCCTTATACTATATATATAGATATAAATCGTATCAATGATATATCTTATCTTAAAATATATTGAATAGATAAAAACAATCAGAGATCTTTCCGCCACTTAACAATTATTGATTGTTATTCGATATAAGATGTCCCAGGTCATCTGTACAGCCCTTTTAAAATAAAAATAAATGGCTTTTATCAAAAATCACGAACAATTTTTAAGTAAATCGGGTACGCTCTATCAAATGGTGATATTTTCAATTTTTGATTTCGACTGAAAATACGTCATCCGGATCGGAAATTGAGTTTTTTTAGGGGAACATGGTACTTTTTATTACAATTCGAATTGTACGTGAAAAAATGAAAAATTTTTGCTTCAAACCTTTTTGCTAAAAGTTCCTCTGTCAATCTTCTCTATCGAAAGTCGCAGTCAAAACAAAAATAATTTAGATATTTCAAAAGAATTGGACGCTTTAACGATAACGCTGTTTGCATATTGCAATCGCATTTTATCATTGTCGCGATGAAATATTGCAATAATACATATTTCCGTTGATATTTATTTTTTAAAAAAGATACAAAGTAATATCAGTTTTACCTTTTGCGCATATCAAGCGTGTTTTAATTTTAGGATATAAAAATGTTAACACAAATGTAAGATTTTTAATCTTATACTTATTCTTCGATACCTTGAAGATATTTTTTTCGTGAGAGATGAAAATACATTTCCTTATATTATATATTATATATAGATATAAATCGTATCAATGATATATCTTATCTTAAAATATATTGAATATATATTGAAGATAAAAACAATCAGAGATCTTTCCGTCCCTTAACAATTATTGATTGTTATTCGATATGTAAGATGTCCCAGACCATCTGTACAACCCTTTTAAAATAAAAATAAATGGCTTTTATCAAAAATCATGAACAATTTTTAAGTAAATCGGATACGCTCTATCAAATGGTGATATTTTCAACTTTTGATTTTGACTGAAAATACGTCATCCGGATCGGAAATTGAGTTTTTTAGGGGAACGTGGTACTTTTTATTACAATTCGAATTGTACGTGAAAAAATAAAAAATTTTTGTATCAAACCTTTTTGCTAAAAGTTCCTCTGTCAATCTTCTCTATCGAAAGTCGCAGTCAAAACAAAAATAATTTAGATATTTCAAAAGAATTGGACGCTTTAACGATAACGCTGTTTGCATATTGCAATCACATTTTATCATTGTCGCGATTAATACATATTTCCGTTGATTTTTGTTTTTTAAAAAAAGTACAATAGTAATGTCAGTTTTATAATAATATTGCAATAATACATATTTCCGTTGATTTTTATTTTTTAAAAAAAATACAAAGTAATGTCAGTTTTAACTTTTGCGCATATCATGTTATAATTTTAGGATATAAAAATGTTAACACATGTAAGATTTTTAATCTTATACTTATTCTTTGATGCCTTAAAGATTTTAAAATATTTCTTTCGTAAGAGATGAAAATACATTTCCTTACTAATATATATAAATATATATAAATTGTATCAATATATCTTATCTTAAAATATATTGAATAGATAAAAACAATCAGAGATCTTTCCGCCACTTAACAATTATTGATTGTTATTCGATATGTAAGATATTCCAGACCATCTGTACAGTCCTTTTAAAATAAAAATAAATGGCTTTTATCAAAAATCATGAACATTTTTTAAATAAATCGGGTACGCTCTATCAAATGGTGATATTTTCAATTTTTGATTCCGACCGGAAATACACCATCCGGATCAGAAGTTGAATTTTTTTTAGGGGAACATGGTATTTTTTATTACAGATTCGAATTGTACGTGAAAAAATAAGAAACTTTTGTATCAAACGTTTTTTCTGAAAGTGCCTCCGTCAATCTTAAAATTGACCTTGAAGGTAACCGTGATGAAATAATGAACTTCAATTTTAAGATTGACAGAGGCACTTTTAAAAAAAACGTTCGATACAAAAGTTTCTTATTCTTCCACATACAATTCGAATCTGTAATAAAAACCTCTAAAAAATTCAACTTCCGTACCCGATTTACTTAAAAATTGTTCGTGATTTTTTATAAAAGTCATTTATTTTTATTTTAAAAGTAGTGTACGGATGGTCTGGGACACCCTGTATATAGTAATAACTAGTATATAGTGACAATTACGACTGTCATTCTGGGTTCTATATAGTAGTAATATTTGCAGATAATAAAATCAGCAATGATATACATTTCTTATCTCGCAGTGATAAATCTTATCTCATCTTATACATTATCAATGATATTTCTAAATATATAATACACTGGAAATTAATTAATTTTCTAAAATATCACTTATCATGATTGAGTTTGATTGTAATGATAAGAAAGATAATGAGACTAATATAAGAACAATATTATACGAATAAGTATGATATCATACAGCAAAAAGATGTTTTATAAGTTTGGTTTTAATTTTTTTCTATTTGATATGATTTACGAGAAAATATCGAGCAAGATGAAGATATATATATATATGTATATAAAAATATTTGTTCTCTTTATTGATTGAATCACAAGTGTTCAAACATATATACAGAATTATTTTAACATCAAAATTAGGTCACAAATGTTATATAATATCGTCATTCGCATAATAATTAGTAGTTTAAACGAATAATATTATCATCAGAAAGATAGTTGAAAAAGCATCAGAATCATGAATAAATCATTCTATCGGACATCCCCGGTTTGCATGACTCGATAAGTAATTTTTGCTTTATGCTTAACGAAGCATAAAGCAAAAGTCTCCCATTTTCATTATGAAGAATATTTCGCTGAAAGCCACTCATATTTAATCGCTTGTATCGTGAAGGCTATTATATACACATTTCGATATATCTTTGATGAGAAAATAATTGAGTCTAAATCATCTAAAAAATCCATAATATGTAATAGATGTGAAATAAATTTTTTAAACACTTTTCATATATAATTTTATTATACATGAACACTTTTCATATATAATTTTATTATATTATATATATTATATATATTATATTATTTCATATATAATTTTATTATATTTATTAAATATTTACATAATTGTTTGTATATTTAACTTAAAATATATTGTAATTTAAACAACTTTAATCATTGTATCATCAATTATATACGACATATTAATTATGTGTGAAAATTATTATCACTGCTACGACATAAATGATAGATTAACATTAAAAACGGATGACTATTTAATGATAGTTAGAAAAAGTGACAAGGATGGAACGATTAATTTTTAAATTTTTCTTTTTTTTTTTAAAGTAAATTTTATACGTATGAATAAAAACATAAACATTAAATACATAAATAATATAATATATACATAATATAATATGCGATATTAATATCGCTAAAGTGAAAAGCTATTTGTGATCGCAAACGTGAACGCAAATGTATTGCAATTTTGAAGTGAAGTCGTTTTTCTGTTAAAGTTATATCATTGAATTATATCGATTTACGCTTGGTTTGGCACATATTTATGTAACAAATGTAAATGCAAACTTCTATCTGCATCCTTTAAGTTTATCTAATTGCGGTCTGCGGATTGTTTCCATATTTATGAATACATGCTTGAAAACATACTGTTGCAAATAATATAAATGTCTCAAAATTATTCTTATTTAATTTTTATAAAAATTATCTCTCACAATTGCTAATTCGTTTTATAAAATAATTAGGCAAAATAATGACTTTCAAAGTAGCAATTACGTATTACAAATGAACAATAAAAAATAAGTGATTAAAACATGTATAAACAAATTATTTCAAATGTGTCTATTAAATATCTTAAGTCAAATGACTTCGCAAAATAATTTTAAGAATCAGATTCTCTTAATAATCAGTCTGTCTGATATGAAAAATGCAAGTAGAATTTGAAGATTATAAAAGTCAAATTGTGAGAAATAGATTTTTTCTACAGTATATTTTGAATAGAATTTTTAATAAAATTTTTCTACAGTATATTTTTAATAGAATTTTTAATGAAATACGCAACAGATTTCTTTGATTACTATATTAGTACAATGATTTATATGGATAAATAATTTGATATTCTTGCAAAGAATTGCGCTATTATAGATAATAAGATGCTAATGATTTTAAGTAGGCAAGCAAAAGTAATTGGATGATTATTATATGTATGGAAACAAGACAATTGTTCTATGTTGTTACAGTCAATTTTGCAAATTCGTAACGAAAAGAACGAGTGTATATTATTCAAATGTTATTTTTTACCGTATTTATGTAATCTAGTTTAGAGGAAGAGTGTATGTCAAATACTTTTGAAAAAAATACATGCAACTTTTTAGAGTATATTAATCATAAATATTATTCAATACGTACATGAAATGTTTGAGAATGAAAATTGTATCAATGTGAAATTACTTTTATAACCAGTGTTTGCCGTAGATAATTTCAAAATTATCTAGATAAAGATAAAGATAAAAATCCGTAAATTTATCTTAGATGAGATAAAGATGATTTTACTTTTACTTAATCTAGATGAAAAATGAGATAATTATTGCGATAATCTAGATAATTATCTAGATATTTTTGTTTATTTTAGAAGACTATAAATATTTGTAAAAAATGTGACGCAGATTATAAATGGGATATTAAAATCATAAACACATATTCCTTTTCTTTTCCTAAAGAATATTTAAATAATAGCAAAAAGGTATATAAATGGTATGATAAATATTTATTTATTAATTTATATTTATAATATATTTATAATATATTAATAATATAATAATAATATATTTATAATATATTAATAATAATAATATAAAAAATATATTTTAGATATTTTAGATAGATTTTTAGAAGCTTGCCTGGAAAACTTTTTTGCATAATGAAAACGTCATCTTAGACAATTTTTAGATAAGATGACATATATTTTCATCTAAGTTAAAGATAAAGATACTTTGTATTTCTTCATCTAGTTTTCATCTTAAAGATAAAGATGATCCATTTCTTTATCTAGATGATTATCTAGATAATTTTATCTAGATACCAGCAAACACTGTTTATAACACAGCAATAGACGCGCTACTATTTAATTTTTGATTTACATCTTATAAATTTCTAATATTAACAAAAATTATATCAATATAAAAATATATTATATTATATATTTAATAATTTATTGAGTTATATAAGATAAAAGAGTTTGAAAGAGCATGAAAAGTTAAATTTAGTTAGCGAATTGAATTTTATGAGCGGTCTTTTTTTTTAAATTTTTCATAATGGATAAAAAAATCATTTGTGCAATGATTAATTCTCTTAACATTTATATTGTCAAGATAACTGCTACTCAATATTAAATAAATACAGAAAGAGCTAATCAATATTATAGAAATGGAACAATAATATTCGATTTGATTTTACATATCTCTTTTTTAAGCAAGATTATATATTTTTCTTTTTTAATC
Organism: Camponotus fellah; assembly: GCA_030586385.1. Lineage (NCBI taxonomy): Eukaryota > Metazoa > Arthropoda > Insecta > Hymenoptera > Formicidae > Camponotus > Camponotus fellah. The sequence goes on along the minus strand of JAPIVC010000271.1, from coordinate 186,191 downwards.
CGAAATCTTTTTTCATATCCACTCATATTCGCTCATTTTTTTTCTTCGTAATTATTGCTTCACGATTATTATTCAATCAATTTTTAATATCTATTTATCTGATGCATATTAATGCATATTGATGCATATCTTATATAATTATATTTATCGCATACTTTATTTGTATAACTAAATTTACTCGAAATACATGTTATCGATTTATTCATTATTAATTTGTACAATTACTAAATATATATATATATATATATATGACATAATCTGTAAATATTTTTTACTTTTGTCTTAATATTGCTATTTCTGTTACTATTTCTGTTACTTATGTATAATGAAAATACGAATTAATTTCAGACATTGAAAACATTGCATTAGGAATTACGGAAAAATCGTTGTCATTATATTATATATGGAAATCTTACAAGAGTGTCCTGAAAATATTAAATATGCATATATTCGTCAAAACGTGGACAAATTATAACCAATACGAATGTAAATGATACTATGATTACATTGTTCACATAAGCAAGAAAATCTCAAGAAAATTATATAAATGCTATGCGACGCCTAATTAATACTTTATGCATTATATAATAGTGCTTGTCTGAATAATCTTCCCGAGACACAAAATATGATTTCCAACATGATTACATTCCAACATGATTACATGATTTGTTCATAAATTTATGAGTAAAATTCACCTCGATGCACGTAGAAAGAAGGTATTATTTTATGCATAAGAAGATAGTTCAAATATAAATTTAGATTTAATTTTACAATTAAGAATTATATTGAATTAGAATTGTCCAAGTAACGATATAATTCTATATAAGTTAATTCTATGTAGTTATTTTTATCAAAATGGGATCTAAAATAAACATACGAAAGTTTATATTTCTGTTGTAAAACGTATAATTATTTTCTGATTAATTGGATATATAAATCAATAAAAGTTTGACTCGAAATTTATTTTAATAAAGATATTCAAAAACTTAAGTGTACGATTAAATATAGAGGAAGAATTATAGAGATTATGTAAAAAAAATGTAAATTTATACCTTCTATAATTTACTTTTGAAATAGAATAAAATAAATTAATTAATTAAATTAAATTAATTTAGAATAAAAATTTTATATTTACATTATTCTAATTACATTTTACTTAATCAGATACTCGTTTTTTCATTCTCATTACAATAAACACGTAATCCGCGATATTTTAAGACTATTGTGACGCAACAGTATATGAGGAAAACTATTATTAAGTTAGTTTATGGATAAATTTACTTAACACATTATTCAAAACATTATTCAAAACATTATTCAGAACATTCATGAAATAATGTGTAAATGATGTGTAATACAATGACTTTTCCATGGTTCTTAACACAGTTTTCCTCGAAGCTCGCTTGCTGATGACGCTTTGGAATATCCCTCTTTGGGAAATCCTGAAATCTCTCGTTCTTAAATTTGAGAGATTCTTAAATTTTTCACGTTCAATATAAATAATATTGTATAAATAAATTGTACAGATATATATTATATGGATAAATCTTTTTATTTAGAACATAATTTTTTATTATTGTATAGAAATAAATTATTTTATAATAAGAAATAAAACTCTTCTGCTTTTTTAAGAATCAAAATCCCGCGATGTCGTGACGTGCACAGTTTAGACAGGAAGTACGATATGGTGGGGTATACGTTCCTGCACCTTAAAAGCCTTATGTGTCGTACGAAAGACTCAGTTTACAATTAATCCTTACAATCGGTAGTTTGGTAAGGACCTTGCTCAAGTCTGGCATCGATTTAAACGTTGAGAATCATAATAATTCGATCGTTGATTTCCGAAGAACGCTCTTCGAACATCATTAATACGTATGTCAAATTTTATAATAAATTTTATAATAAATTTTATAATAAAATTTAAATATTTTCGAAATATTTATATTTTGAGAGAGAATTATTTATATAAAAAATATTGACATTTTTTTAGTTACATTACTAACCGTAATAATAACTTTTTTAATAAGTCACATTTGTTGAGGACAACATAAGCCATTTATATTTTACTTTATGTAACATACGTAAACATATCTAGACAAAGTCAAATAGACAATGTCAAATTCTCTCAATTTGGAATTTATCGTATTAACGAATATTTATAGATATTGACAAATCTCTAAAATAGCTGTTTTATCTCGCACATTTTTATTAATCTATCGATATTGCAAAATTATTTTCACTGAAAATTTAAGTCTAATGATTTTATATTTTTAAATTAGGTGCAACATGATTTCGTGCCGTGTTTTCATAAATCATCTATCAGTTGCTTTAGTCATCATTTTAAATGCACTTCTGATAACAGCTGTGCAACCTGAGCTTAAATTAGTAAATGTGGTAAGTATAATTATAGATATTTTCGTTAATGTCGTTATAATTTAATGAAATAATTAAGCATTTTATATAAAAAAATCAAATTATTTTCAGATTATTTCTCTCTAATGTGGTGATTTAATTAATTCCATTAATTATTTTCATTTATTAATTTTTGCAGGTATTTAGACATGGTGATCGAACACCCGATAATAATGGTCGTGAAATGTTTCCGAAGGACCCATATATAAATTACTCTTTTTACCCGACAGGTCTTGGACAATTGACTATAGTAAGTAACATAACGTTAAAAAACAAAATAAAATTACTATAAAAAATATGAATGAAAATATAAATTAAGAAAATTTAATTTTGTTGTGAGATTTTAAGATATTTTACACGATAATTAAGTTCTTTTATGAGAATTAAAATTTTGTGTAAATACTTTTACTTCGAATAAATCTCCATCAATCTTTTCTAATTTGTATATTTTTAAAATTAATTAAAAATAATTTTAACAAAGTGCTTTGATAATTAATTAATAGAAAATATGTAAACTTTCTTTGCTCAGGAGGGAAAAAGACGCGAACATAGGTTGGGACAAATCTTACGCTTTAGATACAATGATTTCCTGGGCAGTTTGTACAAGCCAAAACTCGTTGTAGCTCGTAGTTCGGATTTCGAGAGGACAAAAATGTCCTTACAACTTGTTCTTGCTGGCTTGTTTCCACCGATAAATGTTCAACGATGGAATTCTCATTTAAATTGGCAACCGATTCCAACATCGTACATGCAACGTGTCGATGACAACCTTATCTTGACCGACGAATGCCCCCAGTAAGTATGACAAATCGCAAATAAATAAAAAACGAATTAGGAAATTTTATTTTTTTAATTTTGGAGGTAATTAAGATTAAGTGATATTAAGAAAAGATAATATAAATCTTGTGAGACTGAGTGTCAACATTTAAAGAATAAGTAAATAAAGTTTGCGAAGCTAATACTTTTTTTAAATAAGAAAAAGAATTCAATAATTATAAATGTTGATAGAATGTGAAGAAGGATAAAAAGAAAGATAAAAAATAAGATAAGAGAAAAATACATTTTCATATTTCGCTTGACGAGTTATTCATCAGAAAGTAAAAAATTGATATTTTGATTTGCTTTCAGATACCTCAATGAATATAATCGAGTATTGATTTTGCCTGAAGTGCAAGCAAAGATATATCAATTCAACGATTTAATGAGCAATTTGACAAAGCTAACTGGCAAGAAAATGCAGACGCTTTTTGATTTGTATTTTCTTTATCACACTTTCGTTGCGGAGTCTTCCTTAGGGTTGCCGCTTCCCGAATGGGCATATGATTATTTCCCTTACGGCCCATTATTCGACGCAATCGTGGCTGCATACGATATTAGTAGTTCCACTCCTTTATTAAGGAGATTATTTGCTGGTAAGTTATATACACACACACACACAAACACACACATATATACACATACATATATATATATACATTATTAAAGCAAAATAAAATTATTTTAAATTATATATAATTTTGATTTAGAAGCAAAACATAATATTATTTAATTTGCGATTTTTTAAAATAAAATTTATCTCAATTTGACTATATAATGGGTTCTTTGATAATTAAATAAAATTTAATTGTATATATATATATCAAATTAAATTATAAATATATCAAATTTAATATATATATATATATATATATATATATATAAAATAAATAAAATTTATTTTAATTTGACGATAATTCTTTAATATATATATATATATATATATATATAATGATTAAAGAATTATAGTCAAATTAAAATAAATTTTATTTTAGAAAATTATGTAAAAAAATTATAATCGAATTAAAATAAATTTTATTTAAAAAATTCTAAATTAATTAATAATATGTTTTATAATATTTCTAAGTCAAAATTATATATAATTTAAAATAACTTGACTTTGTCTTAAAAATAATATTTTGCTAGTAATAATAATATTATTATGATTAGCATCTTTATTTACGATATATCCTTATTTTGTTTTAGGTCCTCTCATCCGTGCTATGACGGACAATATGATCACTGCGCAAAATGGGAATTCAGACACGAAGATTTATTTATACAGTGGCCATGAGACTAACATTGCGAGTTTATTACAAGCCTTCGGCGTATATGAGCCACATGTACCCGAGTATTCTAGCGCGATTATTATGGAACTGCAAGAGATTAATCAAGAGTTTTATGTCAAGGTAAGTGGGTGCTATCGATAATATTCAATGAACAAATATAATATAAATTTAATTATTTTATATCGCGATAAATTCTCGTAGCTGCTGTATTATCAAGGCATCCCCACCACCATCAAGGAATTGCAAATCCCAGGTTGCGATGTGCTTTGTCCTTTCGACAAGTACTTAGACTTAATTGAAGATCTAATTCCGTCCGACGATGAGATGATTTGCGACAAAAGGCAGACACCAGATTTTGCCAACATAGAATATCCCGCCGGTTTGCAAAAAGTCATGTACGATTTAATTAAATCATCGGCAATAGATAGAAATGTATAAATAATGCATATCACGCGTAAGATAAAAGTGTAAGATAAAAAACATCGTAAACGTAAAAACATAGTTAAATTAGTTACATTTTTTATCATAATATGTCGCAATTAAGTTATCGTTTACAAAACATTTCCTTTTTTCATATTAATTTATTCAATTATCATATTAACACATTTGTTTAACGTATACATAAACTCGACGATTATTGTATAATATTATATAATTATATTTGAACGATCTAGTAAAAAAGTTATGAAAAACTGACAGAAAATTCTCTAAATCTAATCATTTTTTTAATCTTTTTGTGTGCGTGCGTGCGTGCGTGTGTGTGTGTGTGTGTGTGTGTGTGTGTGTGTGTGTGTGTGTGTGTGTGTGTGTGTGTGTATGTGTATAAATATACATAAATATATGTGTTCATTTTATTTATATGAAAAAAAAAGAATTACATTTATTATGAATCAAATATACACTTTAAAGAATTAGATGCTTGCTTTAGTGATTTTTTATGAGATATTTGAGAACGCACAATATATTATAATACGTTATAAAAAATAAAGACAAATTAATGTAATTTATTTTAATTTATATATCATTTTCAATTTTAATTTATGTATCATTTTCTTATCATTTTTCATGTTTCCACCTCGCATAATTAACAAATAATTTCGAAACTTCATCTTGTATTGTTGGCAATTAATTTGTGACACACTTCAAATATAATATTCTTTATGCGAAAAAATATGTATAACGCCTTCAAAAAATTTACAAATCTAAAAAAATAATAAAAGTGAAAAATTTAAAAACTGGTATGAGATCAATACAATTAGCCAAGTAAAATAAATTATATAATATTAATTTGTAATCGATACCAAGTGAGTTAAGATTAGTTTAATTCTTCAAGTACTTTTTATCGCATAAACAACTTTTATTCAGATCGAAGTAAGATACTTAGCGTGCCCCAATCATTTATATATCTCGAATAAAATATAAAACCTTAGAAAATATATATGTATTAATCTTTTCATTTAATAAATACAATTTTATATTATAAAATTATTATATATATATTTATTAAATTATATATTATTATATAAATAAAAATATAATTGATAGCATAAGTATATAAAATAATAGAATAAGTATAAATGTATGTAATGGTATATTTCACATTTTATATATAAATATATAAATGTGTAAAAATTATAAAGTTTTATGTATAAGAGATACATATATGTAGATAAAAAAGATCAAAAGGAGGAAAGTGAGTGTACAATTTTTACTTGAGTAAATACAAAAGATGTAAAGTAAATTAAATTTTTTTTTTAAATGCTTAGCTATGTCTCAAGGAACAAATATTTATCAAAAAATACATAGAAAATTTTTACTTGTCACATCGCATTGTATTTTTCACCATCAATTTTTTTAATTATTTATACAGTCTTCGATAAGAATAAAAATTCAATCTTTTCTAATCAATCTTTTCAATCGACAAAGCTCGCACGTCATCAATATAAATTTTTGCACAATTTGTATAATAAATATTATACATAATTGTGCCTTTCAACAGCATAATATACTTTATTGTAAAAAGAGAGAAGACAGATGAGCTTATTGCTAATTAAAATCCTAATTTTTGAGAACAAAGTGCCATTTGCTGTGTTCATTGTTGCATAGCTGTCTAATCGGCGTAAACAATCCATTCTTTCGAAACGTTAATCGCTCTCTCATTAATCACGCACACGTTTAAAAATTTATTTTAATAAATTTTGTGCTAATTCTAGAAAAAATATTTTTAAGCAAAACATTTTTAAATTCGATTGATCCATAGGAACCTATTTCGAATGTCTCTGCCGCATGTCGATAAACGAGAGCTCTAGTAGTCGCATACAATTTATTTTTTGTATCTCCAGTCACAACGTAGAAACATTGACATATTATTTAATATTAAATAATATTTCACATTATACATATTATTTAATATTAAATAATATTAAATAATATTAATAAATATTTTTTCTATAATTAGCACAAAATTTATTAAAATAAATTTAAATATAATAAAATATTTAAATATAATTCATTTAAATTTTTTTATTAATTTTTTTTTAATATTTATATTCTAAGTTTTATATTTTATTCGAGATATATAAATGACTGGGCAGTTTTCATCTTACTTGATCTGAAGAAAGTTGTTTATGATAAAAGTACTTGAAGAATTAAACTAATTTTAACTCACTTAGTATCGATTACAAATTAATATTATATAATTTAAATATAAATTTAAAAATAATATAATAAATATAAAAATAATATGACATTAGTCACAACTTCACACAATACATGTGAGTTGAATTTTGATGTCAATGATTGCAGTCGAATTATTAACCGATCATTATCGGGAATAATCGAATTCAACCGAAGTTTATAGAGTCCCTTCTTTTCGCGAATATCAAAATCCCCCTCTTAATCGATAGCTGATATTAAATTCCACCCCAAAGGGATGATTTTTGCAAATTGTTATTACACAATAAATTAATCTTTTACACGTATCACAAGTACGCATATTATTTTGTCTCTTAAGGCATTTTGCACATCAAAGCGACTAATCGTCTATGCACGATGTGAACGCCGCTTGAGGAACAAAATCGCTTTGCATGTGTGCTGCACGCATACGTGCATGAGTCTGAATATTATTGTGAAGAAAAATGAAAAATAAAAATTCTGATGCGATTATCAATTCTCAAGATTGCATCAAACTGATCGCAATCGAAAGCTTGTGTTCACATTCTATTATATCATAAAAGTTCCGTTAGAATGTTTTATTATAGCTTTAATTCTTGAGATACTACTTTGATTGAAAGTTTATTTTAATTCCGGATAAGCTACTTGATAGTTCCGCATCGACAACAGTAACTCTCAATGCTCAGATCCAGTTTTTTATGTACTTTTTTATGTATCGCGAAGACACCACATTACTTGATAAGAAAGATTTTTCGCACATTTTGATAAAATTTAATGAATATTACACAGAAAATTCAAAAGTATATTTTATTTCAATTATTGATTTCCGGGGAAAGTTCGCGATGAATGTTCATTATTCAAAATATTTATCGTTTTCAAAATATCAAAAATATTTCTCAGCATTCCATTAAATGGATGAGAAACCTTTTATCAAAAAGTCATAAAGAAGAAAATTAACTCGAGTAAGTTTAAATCTCGTTAAAAATTATATTTAATAATTAATATTATATATAATATTTTATATAATATTAATATTAATATTATATTAATATTATAATTATATAATAAATAATATAATATTAATATTATATTATTTATTACATAATTATAATATTATATAATTATATAATTATAATATTAATATAATATATATACAATATTAATATTATATATATTAATATAATATATATAATATTAATATTATAATATATAATATTATATTTAATATATATATATATATATATATATATATATATATATATATATATATATATGTGTAGGATGTTTCTATACATATTAGTGCTACTTCAGTCAAATAAGTCCTTTTATCTCGCATATTAAAAAACGTTTTAAGCTCTTTATTCTTACTTATATTTCTTATCTTTATCTTACATTTATTTTATGGTTTACGTAAGCGTGCTATCATTTGCACGTATCGAACAAAAGAACATAAGTTTATAGTTACACATTTATACAGTTGTTTATATAAAGCAGTTTTTATCAATTTTATCGCTATTACGACATTTATCACTTTTGATTTGGAATTAAGTATAAGTCGAATGACATTACATTTTGAGATTAGGCTTCAGTAACATGATGTCGTTCTGCATCCTCGGCAATTATTTGTCGATAACTCTAGTCATCAGTTTAAATGCAATTCTAATTGCAAGTGTACAGCCTGAATTGAAATTAGTTAATGTGGTAAGATATTATTGTTAATATTTTAAATTAAATTTTTATTAATATTTTAAATTTAAGACGAAGTAATATTTAGCGCTTTATATAAAATTTAAACTAAAATTTAAACATTCTTTTCTCTGGATTATTCAAATTTGTAACCGCAAATAACTAAAAATAATTATTTTTACTCAACTTTTATTTATAGATATTTAGACATGGCGATCGAACACCTGATAATAACGGATATGAATTGTTTCCGAATGATCCATATCTAAATTATTCATTTTTCCCGACAGGTCTTGGCCAATTGACTAATGTAAGTAATATAATTTTATTTTGATATTTTTTCTAAGAAAAGTGATAGAATGAAAATAATAAATTATAAGCCAATATGGAAGTGTTATAAGCCATATCGAAAATTAAATATTCACGAAAATGTTATGTATATGTGTGTGATATTAGAAAATTATACACACGTGCACAAAACTTTCAAGCACAAAATTAATTTTAAAAATGTTTTGCCGAAAAATTATAAAGCTCACACATACCTTTCTATTTTCGAAAAATAAAACTGTTTATACAATAAATATTTATCTACTTTCTTTTAATTTATCTAATGTAGAATATATTGATTTGAAATTAAATTAAATTCGTTTTAATATGAAAATCTATATTTTATCTATATTAAATTAATCTTTATTTAATGATTTAAGGTCGATTAATTCATCCAATTATTTATGCAATTCTATAGAATGGCAAAAAACGTGAATATGAATTGGGACAAGCTTTGCGGGCTAGATATAAAGACTTCCTGGGTGATCTGTATCTGCCAAAGCTCGTCGTGGGTCACAGTTCCGATTATGATCGAACAAAAATGTCCCTGCAACTCGTTCTTGCTGCTTTATTTCCGCCTACGGATCGTCGACAACGATGGAACGCTGATTTAAATTGGCAACCAATTCCGGTGACATATGTATCACGCGTCGACGACAATTTTTACTTAAGTGATGAATGTCCAAAGTAAGTTTAACTAATGTTATCAGACATAAAGGGAAAACAGAAATTTATCGTTTAAATGGATATATCTATTTATCTATATCTATTAGATCCTTTGATATATATATATATATTTTCGAATAAATAAATACATAAAAATAAAATACAATATATAGAAAATTAATTAAAAAAATATTCAAAGAAAACAACATAAAGGAAAACAGAAATTTATCGTTTAAATGGATATATCTATTTATCTATATCTATTAGATCCTTTGATATATATATATATATATATATATATTTTCGAATAAATAAATACATAAAAATAAAATATATAGAAAAATAATTAAAAATACAATATATAGAAAAATAATTAAAAAAATATTCAAAGAAAACAACTTTAATTATTATAAATATAAAGATAAGGAAATATTTGTTCAAACTCAAAGATTTATGCGAAAGACGAATAGATTTATATCTAACAATAAGATGCGTTTCAGATATCTTGATGAGTACGATCGTATATTGAATTTGCCCGAAATAAAGAAAGAGATGTCTCAATTTAAAGACATAATGAGCAATTTGACGGAATTAACCGGTAAGAAAATCGAGAAACCTTTGGACTTATACTATTTGTATCATACTTTCGTAGCAGAGTCGTCCATGAATCTAACCCTTCCCGAATGGGCGCACGATTACTTTCCTGATGGTCCACTGTTCGATACAATTGTACTCGCATATAATATTGCCAGTTATACTTCTTTAATAAGAAAACTCTACGCTGGTAAGATATGTCTAGAAAATTTGATTTTTATAATTTTATTTATAGATCCCTTTTACGCGATATATACTTATAAGATTCTTTTCTGCTTCAGGCCCGATGATTCGCGCAATATTCAACAATATGATAACTGGAAAAAATCCAATCCCATCGAATACAAAGCTTTATTTGTATAGCGGTCACGAATCTAACATCGTGGCGATGTTACAAGCATTTAAATTGTATAAACCTCATGTACCTGAATACTCTAGTGCGGTTATTTTAGAATTATTAAAGCAAAACAAGCAATATTACGTGAAAGTAAGTATGTTATCGAACAATATTTCTTTGTTTTTCTGATTAATTAATCATTGCGTTAATATTAATTAATTCAATCTATGATTTCTCGAGATATACAGGGTGTCCCGCAACTGCCGCTCAATATTTTAAAGGTAGATTCTCTGGCCAATTTCAAAACGATTTTTCCTCAGCGAAAATGTCGAGGCACTAATAGTTTTCGAGTTATAAATGATTGAAAATAAAGGGTTTTTCGCAAACTAAGCCTTATGGGAATAAAATATTAATAAAGTCACATTCTTTAGTTAATTTTAGATAGAGTTTACTTTAAGAATTTTAATTTAAGGCTTAGTTAGAAAGATACATCATGACAAAAATTAGGAATATGCAAAAAATAATGATCTTCTTCGGCATTTTCGCTGAGGAAAAATCGTTTTTAAATTGATCAGAGAATCTACCTTTAAAATATGGAGCGGTAGTTGCGAGACACCCTGTATAGAATATCATAAAATCGATGAATATATCATATCTTTTGCGATGTAAATCAATACTGAAATTAATATTATTTCCCCTATTTGTTATAATTTTTAATTTAATTTTTATTATAATTATTAATTTATCAATCCTTGTTTTCTATGAAATTTTTAATTAGGTTTTTGATAAAAATATTAAACAATTAAAGAAAGATGATTATGTCAATTATTAAATTATCCATTAATATATGAAAATATCAATTTAATTATTCATGTCGTGTTTGTTTTACTAACAATAAGTATTATTTTATAATTTTATAAATCTTTTATATAGTTCCTATATTATCGAGGCATTCCGTCGATCTTTGACGAACTTCAGATCCCAGGTTGTGAAATGCTCTGTCCTTTCGAAAAGTTCTCGTATCTAATTCACGATTTGATTCCGTCTGACGAAGATATGATTTGCGACAAGAGGCAGACTCCGGATTACGCTAACACGAAATATCCTATCACGTTGGAAAGCGAAATATACAATTTAATAAAGAAACGTCAATTTAATAAAAAAATGAAATTGCAATAATGCTAATTAAAATGTTGTATGTTCATAAAATATTTTAAATCCACAAAATGTTGTATGTTCATAAAATATTTAAAAATCCATAATTCATACTTAAATTTAAAAAAATTATATTGTTATATTTCTGACAGAATATATGTGATAAATAATTAAGTGTACTAATGCAGTTATGATCCATATGAAGTTGTTATTATAAATGTTATTTTATATAATTTTATTTATTTATTTTGCTATTATATACTCAAATATCAGTAAATTATTTGTAATTAACTTTGTAATTAACTTGCTATATTAAACAATTCAAAAAGAATATAATAAAGAAATTTGTTTCTTTTGACAAATGTTACTTTTTTCGAAAACATTATGTTTATTTGTTTATTATAGTGTTATATTTAGATGTCAGTGAATCATTTTAATCGACACTGCAATATTAAGAATGTTTTGTATGTACAATCCCAGCAAAAAGTAGCTGAAAATTAATATTGACGCATATATCCATGTTTGGTGTATTTTGTTATTTATTGCGTTATATTTATTGTTATATTTATTATGTATTTTTTAATATTTATTGCGTTTTTACTGAAATATTCCGAATTTTGTTAATCGAAATGATTAACTTTTGGCAGAGAATTTCGCCTTGTGACAGATATATGGCTAACTTCATTAAATTATCTTTAATATCTTTTTAACCAGTTACTACTTGTATAATATTATTTGACTAAATATTTCCTCTGTATCTAAACTTTTACAAATTTTAAACAAATTCTGAATATTATTTCCATGTATTTTAGTCATTTGAATCGACGTGATTATACGTTTTTCATAAGAACACATGTTAATTCGATGCAAATTAAAATCCTTAACTTGTGAACGCTTTAGTGAATCGATTTAAAAATTGTACTGAAGATTCTAAACATATATAAGAACATTCTGTACAATTTTCATTAAATTCTTCATATTTTGAAAATAGGTATAAAACATCCTTAATCGAAATGATTAACTTTTGGCAGAAAATTTCACCTTGTGATAGATACATGGCTAACTTCATTGATTTTAATATCGTTTTAACCAGTTAGTACTTGTATAATATTATTTGACTAAATATTTCCTCTGTATCTAAACTTTTGCAAATTTTAAACAAATTCTGAATATTATTTCCACGTGTTTTTGTCATTTGAATCGACGTGATTATACGTTTCCCATAAGAACACATGTTAATTCGGTGCAAATTAAAATCCTTAACTTGTGAACGCTTTAGCAAATCGATTTAAAAATTGTACTGAAAATTCTAAACATATGTAAGGACATTCTGTACAATTTTCATTAAATTCTCCATATTTTGAAAATAGGTACAAAACATCCTTAATCGAAATGATTAACTTTTGGCAGACAATTTCACCTTGTGACAGATACATGGTTAACTTCATTGAATTTAATATCTTTTTAACCAGTTAGTACTTGTATAATATTATTTGACTAAATATTTCCTTTGTATCTAAACTTTTAGAAATTTTAAACAAATTCTGAATATTATTTCCATGTGTTTTTGTCATTTGAATCGACGTGATTATACGTTTCCCATAAGAACACATGTTAATTCGGTGCAAATTAAAATCCTTAACTTGTGAACGCTTTAGTGAATCGATTTAAAAATTGTACTGAAAATTCTAAACATATGTAAGGACATTCTGTATAATTTTCATTAAATTTTCCATATTTTGAAAATAGGTACAAAATATCCTTAATCGAAATGATTAACTTTTGGCAGAGAATTTCGCCTTGTGATAGATACATGGCTAACTTCATTGAATTTAATATCTTTTAACCAGTTAGTACTTGTATAATATTATTTGACTAAATATTTCCTTTGTATCTAAACTTTTAGAAATTTTAAACAAATTCTGAATATTATTTCCATGTGTTTTTGTCATTTGAATCGACGTGATTATACGTTTCCCATAAGAACACATGTTAATTCGGTGCAAATTAAAATCCTTAACTTGTGAACGCTTTAGTGAATCGATTTAAAAATTGTACTGAAAATTCTAAACATATGTAAGGACATTCTGTATAATTTCATTAAATTCTCAATATTTTGAAAATAGGTACAAAACATCCTTAATCGAAATGATTAACTTTTGGCAGAGAATTTCGCCTTGTGACAGATACATGGCTAACTTCATTGAATTTAATATCTTTTTAACCAGTTAGTACTTGTATAATATTATTTGACTAAATATTTCCTCTGTATCTAAACTTTTGCAAATTTTAAACAAATTCTGAATATTATTTCCACGTGTTTTTGTCATTTGAATCGACGTGATTATACGTTTCCCATAAGAACACATGTTAATTCGGTGCAAATTAAAATCCTTAACTTGTGAACGCTTTAGTGAATCGATTTAAAAATTGTACTGAAGATTCTAAACATATGTAAGGACATTCTGTACAATTTTCATTAAATTCTCAATATTTTGAAAATAGATACAAAACATCCTTAAGTGATTCAAAAAGAATGTAATAAAGAAATTTGTTTTTCTAATTTTGATTTTAATAAATTGCAGAGAGATTCAAGATAGATTTCGTCGAAGTCCCGTTTGCCTACATTTCCAACTGCCAATTGCTTCGTTTGCGCATAATATTTTGCCGACAGCTTCTTTTGCAACATTCCTAATTACCTACATGTATTATTATCTACATGTATTACACATACACACGAAAAAAATGAAGATACGAAAGTACGCACACATGACATTATTGCGCACATACATTATTATTGTACACATGCACCCATATTATTGTACACATGAAAAATTTACACATGAAATTTAAACTTTTTATAAAATGAATTTCTATCTTAATGTAGAGTATATATTGATTTAAAATTAAATTCGCTTTAATGTTAATATGTATATATATTAAAAATTAATCCATTTTTAATGATTTAAAATCGATTAAATCACTCAATTATTTATGCAATCCTGTAGCATGGCAAAAAACGAATACAAATCGGGACAAGCTTTGCGGAGCAAATATAAAAATTTCCTGGGTGATCTGTATCTGCCAAAGCCTACCGCTCCGAATATCGTAAATTTTTATATCAGCTGCTGCGAGATAAACTTTTGTACTTACATATCATGGTATATTTTTAATAACGACCAGCGAATTGCTGTGCTTGAGGCGTCTTTTATGCAAATTTTCAAACATTTATAATTAAAAAGGAAATCTCTATTGAAAATTTTTTATTCTTAATTTTCGTTTTATTTTATCATGAAAAATCACCCTTAAATTTTGGCTCTATGTTGCCGAACATTTATATCATTTAATATACCTATAGTATATATATAATTTTTAAGCGATTTTTTTGCATTATTCCTAAATAATTGGATTTATTATTAAAACATTACATGTGTCTGGAGAAGCCATAAGTATAACAGCTGCATATTTCAGTAAGTTTTATGACATAAAAATCGATATCATATGACAGAGAAAGAGAAAAGATGTCAAGATTCACAATATTTGCAAAGATTACAAATATATAATTTTTTTACAGTTAATATAACTATAGCTTTGAAATTTAATTTCATTTCGAAACATTTAAAATAATGAATATCATAGGTTCCGCAATATAACTATATAACTGTTTAATTTGTTTATAATATTTATGTTAAAAACGAAATATGTTATTGTGTTGAATGTTATTATGTGCGTATTATAATTTTATTAATCTTTTAATATAAGAAAGTATTTTAATATAAGAAAGTATTTAATATAAGAAAATATTTAATATAAGAAAGGAACAAATAATGTTGCATTCTTTAAACATTCATGACTCAGACTTTTCAGTAATTTAGATATCGAACAATTTAGATATCTTACATTTTACTTAAAGTAGAATATAATAATGCATAAGTAGTTCGATAACGATGCAATACTTATATAATAATTCGTATATGTACTATTGTTCATATATATACTTCTATGTGTATAATATTACCATAACTACTGTTAATAACAAGTATATAAGAAATATATAAGAATAATTATACAGGGTGTACAAAAAGTATGGAATCCTCTGAATAACTTGAAGAAACATTATTTTAGAAAAATGTTAAATACAAAATTTGTAGGGTCCTAAAATATCTATTTATTAATCTTATCAGCATGACCACAGGTGGCGTTGCCAAGATTATATAAAGATTACCTTGAATTTTTTCAATGAAAACCCTTATTTCTTATTACAAATTCTTGTAGTGATAGTTACATATTTTTTCTTAAAAACAACTGTGCATTTTTTAATACATTTTATATATTTTTTAAATATATTTTTATATATTTTTTATATATATTTTTTATAGTTATATTTTTTATTATATTTTTATTATATTTTATTATTATATTTTTTATATTTTATTGTTTTTATTTATTATTATTTATTTTTATTTATTTTTAATTATTTTTATTTTATTATTTTATTATTTATTATTATATTTTATTATTTTTTTATATATATTTTCTATAGTTTTTTTATATATTTTTTTTAAATTCGTAAATTGTCGTGCCAGCTTCACAGACACGGCTATATTTTAAGAGCTACAATCAAAAATTCCACTCATTTTATACTTGTTAGTTTTATAAATCGAGATGCATACACATCGCATAGTTCAATATTTGCATCTATATGTTCTATAAACGCAACATGTAGTAAATTTGATTATTATGTATTATTATGATTATTATATTACCTAAGATAGATAGATCTAAGATAGATATTATCTAAGATTATATACATTTAATATATAGATTTAATGTATACATTTGATATTATAATATTGTTTTGTCTTCTTATATTATATATCTTTTATTTTTTCCTGATCTTAACATAGAAATTATTGTTGATAAAGGAAGACTACTTTATCGTATATATTTTATCTATTTATTAAAAGAAGATCACATATTTTAATTATTAATTATATATTACATGTATAATCAAAATTAAAGTCATAATATTATTATGTATAATTATACTATATAATTTACAGTGTTATTTAATTTTAATTTAAAATCATAATATTATGATATCATTTAAGATTTCTAAATAATATAAATATGAATTTCTTTTCTCATTATTCTAATAATGAAAACTGTTTACTTTATAATAAATTTTTTTGGAAAGCAACATTATAAAAAAAATATCTGCTATATAAATTATAAACTTATTTATTTTTATAAATATATAAGATCATAAAAAATTGCTTATTTTTACGACTCATGAATAATTTTCTGGCAATATTTGATCATATCATAAACTAATTTTTATTTATTTACATAACGTAATTTTTCTTTATATTATCATTACTTTTTGGAGAAATCGTTGCAATAGATGAATAATTTTTAAGCTCAGACTTGACGAATCTCTTATCTTAATTTTATCATTGTATTTTAACTTAGACCTGTATCTCAGCGAATTTAGAAAATTAATTTTAATTATGACACATGTGTAAGCGACGAAATTTTATACTTCTTCTAATGAATAAGCTTTACCCATACTCTTATTACACTTTCCTAATTAATTTTTATCTTATTTCTCATAACTTATTGATTATATCGTATATTACAATAATCAATCAGAACCTAATTCTTAACGTAAATTTCTCCCTGTACATTTTAAATGATAACCTCCGAACTAATGTAATACTCGCGGGAATATAACACACACAAACTCACACATAAGCGCTATTATATATTTTTTTATATTTTCCATATTTTTTAAAATAATATATTGCATTTTTCATTTAATATATAATTTAATTATTTAACCCCTTCTTTTTCCTGAATTTCGAGATCGCGCTAGATTCCAACTCACGTAAGAAAGATTAGGTTCCTTTATCGAAAAGAGACCGCTAAGGATTGGCGTAAAAAAAACACAGAGTTATAGAGACCATTTTAGTCACTGACTTGTGTCCAGCCCTTTATAGTTTTTTTTATCCGATCCATAGATACGTCCTTATAAAGCGTGTCACGAGGTAAGTAGCTTATATTTTTCGTTCTGTTATGTCCATCCATTAAGGATCTGGATGTACATAACAGATTCATCAGTCGATTTTCTCAGCTTCGGAAGCTTTATAAAAGATAAAATAATGGTATGAAATCTTTCATTAATAACACGTTCGAAATTACGGATTACTTGTCTGTTGTTTGAAACTTTTATATAAAAATTGTATATTTTCATTATTAGGAATGAAATTTATTCATACATAACGAACATATTTTTTATTTCATTTTCTTCCTTGCTATTCAATTCAAATAAGAATCTTTTATATTTCTTTTCTCTAACTCTAGGTAGTAATTTTCATTATGATCGCAATGACAGTCTCGATCGACAATAGCGTTTTGAAAATTGTCTACACGTGTCAAGGATACATTTTTATCATAGTCCTTAATTTGCCGCTTACTGATATGGGATAAGAACTTGTGGAGATATAGCTTTTCAAAATGTTGAAATTTTGCGTTGAAATTCTGTATACGTATTCATATGTAATATGAATGAAAAATTTTATGAAAAATTGTAATTGTAACATATTTGCATACTTTGGATAATACTTGATTTTTTAAAAAATGAAACAAAAAATTCTATTCTTCAAATGTTATATATAAATTTTATATAAAATTCTGGATAATTTTGCATGCAACAAATTTTTGCGAATTACAGTCCTTACTGAACAAACTAACTATACATTTTCATTGTTATAACATTGATTCTATTTGCTTATGATTCAATATTTTAAGTCAAATTGTAAACGCAAAAGTTAAAAAATAATAAATATTTTTTGATTATTTACAACCTTTTGCATCGACAATTGTATAAGCAAACGATTTTTTATGTCAACTAGATAGATACACTTACAATTTAGAAATAAATTTGTAAAAATGATTAAAATTAATGAAATAAATAATAAAAATAATTAAAAATTTAATATGATGATTACGAATGAGGCAAAATTTGAAAATTATACATATACTCGTATAATATATAACAATTTATATATATATATATACATATATATGTATTATTAACAGAATTATTTAAATTTTATAAATATACTAAAAAGTTTGTTAAAAACAGATAGATGTTGAAACTGCATTCCACAAATATTTACAAGTTGCGTAGAAAATAATTTAAAAAATTTGAGTTTTACACTTTATATAACATTTATATAAGATTAATATTATATAACATTTTATAGCTCTCATAACATAATTTTAATTTAATCAAAATATTATAAAATAGGAGAAAGTTTCTTCAACTAATGTTAAATAGTGTCATTTGCTTGAAGTATTAATATATGCGATTACTATTGACGAAATATTGCCAAGTCGTTTGCATTTCTCAGAAATATATTTTCATTATTCGAATTTATCAGACTTTATTAACAATGGCAACTTTGGCGTTGCTGTTGTTCCTGTTTATATATCTAGTCACAATGCTCAGAGTTGCAATAAAAATGAATAATATGCATTTACCATAATAATTTTATATTCAGATAATTAATGTGTCAGCTACAGAAAGTCCAACATTTCAGATTAAATATACAAAATTTTTACATATACGGCAGGACATATAAAGATCTATATCATATGTCAGAGAAAGAAAGAGACAGAAAAGATGTCAAGAAATTTTTACAAAGATTAGATATGCAAAATTGTTTACTTTCACAAGTAATCATTAATTCCTAATACCGCTAATTTTCAAAATTTGAATAATTAGTAAAACTCTATTGTTAGATATATTAAATTTGTAATTTCAAAATGAACAATGTGATATGTACTTGCTAAGCACTTCATATTTTCGATCGAAGAAGCCAAGCTCCATCGATTTACCATCGGATTTTACATAGTCGATCTGTAGTGAAAAGTAAAAGGAAGTTACTAGTAAAAAGAAGTTGATGGCATAGCTGTCAAATTTACGGAAGATCGTTAATAACATGCAGTATGAATCAATGATGCAAAGCCAAGACTATGACATATAATAAAAATCTAAATTCTTTATATATATATATATATATATATATATATATATAACATCATTAAAACGTTATTATGTTAAGACATCTTTAGATGTTAAAAGTTAAAAAAATAAAGCAAGAAATCATATAATTAAATGCGTCAATAAAATTATAACAAGATAATAAAAATATAATTTTTTTACAGTAATGTAAATATAACTTTGAAATTTATTACCATTTCAAAACATTTAAATGATAATAAATATCATAAACTTCAATATAATCATGTAATTTAATTGTTTAGTTTGTTTATAATATTTATTTTAAAAATAAATATGTTGAATTTATTATGTGCGTATTATAATTTCCTTAAACTTTTAAATATAAGAAAGAAACAAAAATGCATAAAATTGCGTTCTTTAAATATTATGACTTAAACTTTAGACTCAGTAATTTAGATATCCAACAATTTGGATATCTTACATTCTACTTAAAGTAGAGTAATGGGAGGAAAATGACACATAAGTAGTTCGATAACGATGGAATACTTATATAATATTATACGCAATTACCTGTCAATAACAGGTATAGAGAAAATTGTTAGTATAAGAATAATTATGTACATAATTATTGTTCCATGTTAGTGGAATAAGAATAATATATCGGATCTTATATAAATTGTTTTAAATTGTTGAAATATATGAATCATCGTGTGTGTTTATAAGTGACTTATTACGGAAAATAATATTATATAATATATTCGTAAATAAATTTTTAAAGTTTTTTATTATATGTTTCCACATTTTTTACATCAAAAAATGCGAGGCTTCTTTTAATTTTTAGGAACTGTAGATCTGTAAAGAATGATATCACTCTTAGTGTTTTCTAGCAATTATGCACTGGGCTGAAAAATTTGTGAATGCTCTCTTCTTACTTATTACGATTATTCTATTATTTAAGATTCTTTACATTTAATATACAGATTTAATGTATAGATTTGATACTATAATATTGTTTTGTCTTTTTATATTATACTAGAACAAAATAAAGCGCGCGCGCCATTTATTCTGTTACATTACGTATTTTTAATGACATATATTCTTACTTTATGAACACAATTAACCATTTCGAAATTATATTCTCTTATTAATTTACCAATTTTTTGTACTGCATTGTTAATATAACCTTTGCGATGTCAAATGATAAATAACACTCAATCAACACAAAACATGCAACACCATAAAAACCAATCAGAGCGACGAAAAAGAGGCAACAATATATTTCGAGATTTTCGAGATAAACCGATACATTCGAGACTCGACTTAATATGCCTTTTTTAGAATAGGAGGATATCTTTTAATGTTTCTTAATCATTAACATAAAAATTATTGTTGATAAAAAGAGATAGCTCGATTATACATATTTTATCCATTTATTGAAAAAGGATCACATATTTTGATTTTGATTAATTATGTATTACACATATAATCAAAATTAAAATTGTAATATTATCATAATATTTATTTCATAATTTTATTTGAAAAGCAATATTATAATATCTGCAATATAAATTATTTCTTTTTACAAATATATGAGCTCATAAAAATTGCTCGTCATTTTTATGACTCATGGATAATTTTCTGACAATATTCGACCATAAAATAATTTTACTTTACTTACATAACGTAATAGTAACAATTAATATGTGATATCATAAACTGTACATCGTATATATAGTTGTTTCGCACAGTAGCAATGGCATTAACATTCGTTCTTTTAGTGTTCTACTATTTCTAAACGAGAGAGAGAGAGAAAAAAGTGCGTTCGACATATTAATCTACACTTGAATTTTCAAAAATAAAAGGTGATCATAAAAACGAAGCAAAAATTTCTTAAGATCCCTAATATGAAATATATCGTAAGTTTTATTCAGACATTATTTAACTGTTACACACTTTCTATAATGCGAATAACGTTAAAAAATTCATGCGCTTCTCTTGAAATTATAGATTCTATTTTAACCTGCATAATGGTGCTTCTGTTACCTAAATACAGTCTACAGCAAGATGATGACCCAGATAGAATAAACTTGCTACCAAAAGATACAGAGAAAATTATAAATAAAAGAAGTGCGGACGCATTAGGTCCTTCACTGGAGAATGGTATGTTGGGTGAATTACATCCAAAAACCTTAAAAATATAAATGCACTTATAAAAATACTTAAAAAATAGTACTAAATAGTACTAAAAATAGTACTAAATAAAAATAGTACTAAAAAAGTACTTAAAAATAAGTATAAACAGTATTTTTTCCTTAATCACACATAAAATAAACAATTGTAATTATTTATTATAAAAGTTAAATATTAAAATAAAATTTAGGTTTTTTCAATTTCTGTTCAATTTTCTTGGTTTTTTGATGCGGATGACGGATAATCATGACTTATTCCTTTAGCTAATGCTGAGAAAGATGAGATCCATGAAATTAGATTAGAATGATTCAATGATAACATCAATCAAAGGATAACAACAATCGAAAATATATAATCGACCTATGGCAAATTACTTTGGAAAATGAAAATCCTAAAGCAATATAATCCAGATGCGGATCATTGTTATATTTTAATTGAGTTTCAAATTTGACTTTATCTTGCATTATGTCTTGGAATTTGTTGAAAATATCTTTCAGTTTATCTTTGCATTTAATTTACAATTAATGCAAGCTTACAAATATTTAAAAAATTTCAAAATTACAAAAATTACTAATTGTTAATTGAAAATCTACAAAAAAATGCTTGCTTCTATTGTAATAAAATAATATCTAATCTTATAGCTTTACTCGGTGGTGGATTATCAATATTACTTCAAATTTTGAATTGCAATTCATTGTAAAAATACAAAAAAAATAAAGAGTTTTATGCAATGCAATGTATTGTTTCAAATTTTATTGCACTCCCTACACATCATAATTATTACATTAATTATTTTCGAAGAACATTATGGTACAATATATCTCTCATACCAAAGTATATTTTATCAAATTCAAACGTCACTTGCATCGTATGATAATAAAAGTGTCAGCTTCTAAAGTATGGTCGATAAATTTCTGAATTTGTCTCATGTGTTTTACACATGTTACTAAGTCGAATTTTGCAATTCACCTAACGTATGTGTCCAGCTTTTCCGAATACGTTCTCATATTAGCAACAATAAGATATTCAATCCGTAAAAATAAATGATAATATATAATTTGTCAACAAAAGTAACGTACTAAATATTATAATCGTTATTCCTGTAGAGATTTTCAATGTTTAACGTTATAGAAAATACTCGAAAGATCAATATCGTTCTTGCGTATATTAATAATATATTTTTATTAATTTTGCTACTATATTAATATGTTCTCCGCATGTTTCATCTCATTGCCATTTTGCGATACGACGATGCAAAGGTTGCAGCTTACACATGCCATTCACTTTTATAAGAATTCATGCTACTTGTTGCATGAAACCATGTTTCTTTAATGCGCAAAAAAATTCCTTTTGACAATATATGTGGGCGATTTAGTCATAATTCTCGCAGATCTTCAACGAAGCCAAATAATATAATAGGACAACAAGAGTTCAAAGCAGTCTGAGAAACTACACAATGGATTATGATGCATTTATTCCATTATAATATGACCTCTTGCATTTGTAATCGTAACCGAAAACCAAGATTAAGAAGACTATGTGCGAAATGTCGCCATATCGTAGAATATGTTGCAATTCTTGTTACATTTTTGAACAATCTTTTCGATGTAAGATACATATGAATAAATTTATTTTCAATCATATAATATGTTTTAATATACAATCATATGTCATTTTAAATATATAACATCATCTGAAACAGAAAAAAACACAGGGGAATAGATCCTTTAAAATTACTAATAAATAAAGTGTATAAAAATGTATATAAATTTTATTCAGTTATCGTTTAATTATTGCATGCATTTCTTTTGTACCTAATAACGTAAAATATATTTTAATAAGATAGTCGTTGGAATATTATATATTTTGTCCACTAGGATTTTACATCTTCCTATATTTTCCTATATAATGGTTTTGCGTCTTGCAAAAATTATAATTGTTTCGAAAGCAGAATCATATGCAAGTGTAGAATAATATAATAGGACAACAAGAGTTCAAAGCAGTCTGAGAAACTACACAATGGATTATGATGCATTTATTCCATTATAATATGACCTCTTGCATTTGTAATCGTAACCGAAAACCAAGATTAAGAAGACTATGTGCGAAATGTCGTCATATCGTAGAATATGTTGCAATTCTTGTTACATTTTTGAACAATCTTTTCGATGTAAGATACATATGAATAAATTTATTTTCAATCATATAATATGTTTTAATATACAATCATAAGTCATTTTAAATATATAACATCATCTGAAACAGAAAAAGATTAGAAAAAAACACAGGGAAATAGATCCTTTAAAATTACTAATAAATGAAGTGTATAAAAATGTATATAAATTTTATTCGTTAATTTTTTATTCAGTTATCGTTTAATTATTGCATGCATTTTTTTTGTACCTAATAACGTAAAATATATTTTAATAAGATAGTCGTTGGAATATTATGTATTTTGTCCACTAGAATTTTATATCTTCCTATATTTTCCTATATAATGGTTTTGCGTCTTGCAAAAATTATAATTGTTTCGAAAGCAGAATCATATGCAAGTGTAGAAACAATTGTTTCAAATTCATACAAAGAATTCAGATTTAAACAAAGTGTCGAATTCAGGTATAAAAGCGAATAGTGATACGCAAATTTGTGTTCAAATATATTTATTGTGAATTCAGGATATAATATATAATATCTTTTCAACTTATGATGTCGAAATTAGTTTCTTAATTTTAATTTAGATCTCCCTTCAGATTCTTGTTCAAATTTTACTGAAAAAGAGACTTATATTTTATGCCATATCTCTGTTAACCCAAAGTCATAAATCGTAAAATAAATTTCTGATTATTAATTGCAATGTATAATAATATTTATTATAAAACAAACATTATTGTAATAAATATTTTTGTATAATAATTATATTCGTAATCATTCGATGTCATTAGCTTTGAAATCTTTATTAATTTTAAAGGATAGAAGATCCATTGGTATAATATTATTATAAATTTTATATTTTGTACTTAACAATAATTTGTTCGTTACATATGATTGTATAACAATTTTTATTAAAAAATATGCAAATTGAACAGATATATATGCTCCAGCAATGTGCACATTGCACCGTTTGATATTAAAACATGCAAAAAAAAAATATAAAATATACCTATATAAAAAATCAATATTCAGAGCAAGAGTCAAAATTAAAAAATACCTATGTGTATCGAGATAAAATGATTTTAACATACTTGATAATTTCACGCAAAATATTTACAGTCCAGACATGGCCGAAACGTTTACACAGAACTTTCGATTTGTAAATATTTTGCGTGAAATTAATTTATCAAATTAATCTTTTAATGTTATTAATTTTTAGTATGCTAACAAATAATATGATTAACAACCCATTTAAAATGTATTTCTTTTATTAATTTTGACTATTTCTTGCTCCTCAAGCCCGATTAAA
This sequence comes from Camponotus fellah, assembly GCA_030586385.1. Taxonomy (NCBI): domain Eukaryota; kingdom Metazoa; phylum Arthropoda; class Insecta; order Hymenoptera; family Formicidae; genus Camponotus; species Camponotus fellah. Next base: position 160,557 of record JAPIVC010000271.1, on the reverse strand, counting down.
TACTGATTTTTAAAACATGCACTCTATAATGTTACGAGAGTATCAGTAGTGCTGACATTTGTCTTGCATGTCTCACAGCTGTTGCTAAGCTGCGTTAATTTCGCAATTTATCTGGTATGTATTTCTATTCTATGAATATATACATGCATTCTAGTGTTTCGTATGCATCCTAGCAACGATAACACAGTCTTATCCAGGTTACAGAACCCATTAGTGCTTTTCGAGTTATGAGGCTTGAAATCATTTCTTAATTTTACATAAACCATAAATATCTAGTAAAATATTCATTTTTCGATTATCTACTTAATACTTTTATGTACAAAATAATGAGAGGAATCAATTGGTGTAAAGAAAACATACAGTTGTTTCTAAGAAAAAATATGGAATTGTTAATTGCAAATTACATATTTCTTCTAATTGATTCCTCCCATTATTTTGTACATAAAAAATATTAAGGTAAGATAATCGAAAATGAATATTTTACTAGATATTTTATCATTTATGTAAAATTAAGATATTATTTCAAGCTTTATAACTCGAAAAGTATTTAACGGAAAAACATTTAATTATAGTGTTTTGGAAAGCTCTCGAGGTCAGCTACAAGAATATGTAATAAAAAATAAGGGGTGCAATTTAAAAAAATTGAGGAGGCCTTCACGTGACCTTCAAATGACTCTTCAGTGTCAAACCAATGATACCATCTTATAGTCCCCTCGAAACCATAAAACTTTTGTCTGAAACATTTTTCTCTAAAATGCTTTGTTTCCGAAATAATTGCGTGCGTTAATTAAAATGGCTCACCCTGTATATTGAAATTTGAATAATATATATTAAATAATAAATAATAAATATACGTAATTGTATATTTTAAAGTTACATAAGGATTCTTAAGAATAAAGCTAGTAAAAATATTTTCTAAATAAAATAATATTTTTTAATGAAATATTTTTGAAATGAAAAAAGTATTTCAAAGTTAATACAAGTAACTCTGGTCCTATAAGTTGTTTACAATATTCCTCGAGTTCACCAAATTTTTTAAAATCTAAAATTTTTATATATTATATAAAATGTTTATATGTTTTATTTAATATTTTATAATTTGTATATACAAATGTAGGACTTTTTTGCAGATATTAACGCTTCTTTAGTCAAATAAGGCCTTTTATCTTTTGTGACATATTAAAAAACGTTTTAAACTCCTTATTCCTACTTATTTCTTATCTTTACTTTGCATTCATTTTACGGTTTACGTAAGCGTACTATCATTTGCAAACTTATTACGAACAAAGGAACAGTTTACAGTTTATAGTTTGCATATTTTCGTAGTTGTGTATATAAAGAAGCTTTTATCATCAATTGTATCGCTATCACGACATTTATTACTCTTGAATTGGAATTAACTATAAGTCGAATGACATTCAAATTAAGCATCAACCACATGGTATCGTTTTGCATTCTCAACAATTATTTGTCAACAACTCTATTCATCAGCCTAAATGCTATTCTGACCGCAAGTACACAGCCTGAACTAAAATTAGTTAATGTGGTAAGATGTTGTTGTTAATTTTTTAAATTTAAGATAAAATAATATTCGGCATTTTATATAAAATTTAAATTAAACACTCTTTTCTCTGGATTATTTAAATTTGCAACCGCAACTAACTAAAAATAATTATTTTTACTCAACTTTTATTTATAGATATTTAGACATGGCGATCGAACACCTGATAATAAAGGATATGAATCGTTTCCGACTGATCCATATCTAAATTATTCATTTTTCCCGACAGGTCTTGGCCAATTGACTAATGTAAGTAATGTAATTTTATTTTAATATTTTTTCTAAGAAAAGTAATAGAATGAAAATAATAAATTATAAACCAATATCGAAAATTAAATATTCACGAAAATTTTATGTGTGTGTATATGTGATATTAGAAAATTATACACAAGTGCACAAAATTTGTTCGAAATATTTTGACCGAGAAATTATGCAGCTGACACATGCTTTTTTCGAAAAATGAATCTTTTTATAAAATAAATTTCTATCTACTTTAATGTAAAATATTGAAATATAATAAATATAAATATAATAAATAATAAAATAATATAAAATATAAATATTGTAATAATATAAATATAATATAAAATATAATATAAAATATAAATATAAAATATAAATATAAATATTGAAATATAATAAATATAAATATAATACATAATAAAATAAATATAATAAATATAAATATAATAAATAATAAAATATTTTAAATTAAATTTGCTTTAATGTTATAAATCATTTAATCTTTTAATAATTTAAAATCAATAAATCCATTTTTAATGATTTAAAATCAACAAATCCATTTTTAATGATTTATAATCAATTAATCAATCCAATTATTTATTACAATATCTATAGCGTGGCAAGAAACGTGAATATGAATTAGGACGAGCTTTGCGCAGCAGATATAAAAACTTCCTGGGTGATCAGTATCTACCAAAGCTTGTCGTGGGTCACAGTTCCGATTATGATAGAACAAAGATGTCCCTGCAACTCGTTCTTGCTGCTTTATTTCCGCCTACGGATCATCGACAACGATGGAACACTGATTTAAACTGGCAACCAATTCCGGTGACATATATATCACGTATTGATGACAATTTTTACTTAAGTGATGAATGTCCAAAGTAAGTTTCACTAATATTATCAGACATAAATCAAAGGAAAGAGAAATTTATTATTTAAATAAAAAATCTATTGGAAATGTTTATTTCTATCTATATCTGACAGATGGTTTGATATATGAATTTCTAAAGAAATAAATAAAAATAAAATATAATATATAAAAAATTAATAAAAAAAAATATTCTAAGAAAACAACTTCAAATATTACTTATAAATATGAGAATAAAGAAATATTTTTTCAAACTGAAAGATTCATGCGAAAAAGCATTAAACTTATATCTAAGATGCGTTTCAGATATCTTGATGAGTACGATCGTATATTAAATTTGCCCGAAATAAAAGAAGGGACGTCACGATTTAAGGACATAATGAGCAAGTTGACGAAATTAACCGGTAAAAATATCGAGGAGCCTTTGGATTTGTACGATTTGTATCATACTTTCATAGCGGAGTCGTTCATGAATCTAACCCTTCCCGAATGGGTGCACAATTATTTTCCTGATGGGCCACTGTTCGATACAACTGTATTCGCATATAATATTGCCAGTTATACTTCTTTAATAAGAAAGCTCTACGCTGGTAAGATATGTCTAGAAAATTTGATTTTTATAATTTTATTTATAGATCCTTTTTACGCGATATATACTTATAAGGATTCTTTTCTGCTTCAGGCCCGATGATTCGTGCAATATTCAACAATATGATAATTAAAAAAAATCCAATCCCATCGAATACAAAACTTTATTTGTATAGTGGTCACGAAACTAACATCGCGGCGATATTACACGCATTTAAATTGTATAAACCTCATGTACCTGAATACTCTAGTGCGGTTATTTTAGAATTATTGAAGCAAAACAAGCAATATTACGTGAAAGTAAGTATGTTATCAAACAATATTTCTTTGTTTCTCTGATTAATTAATCATTGCGTTAATATTAATTCAATCTATGACTTCTCGAGATATATAGAATATCATAAAATCGATGAATATATCATATCTTTTGCGATGTAAATCATTATTAAAATTAATATTATTTCTCTTATTTGTTATAATTTTTAATTTAATTTTTATTATAATTATTAATTTATCAATCCTTGTTTTCTATGAAATTTTTAAATAGGTTTTTAATAAAAATATTAAACAATTAAAGAAAGATGATTATGTCAATTATTAAATTATCCATTAATATATGAAAATATCAATTTAATTATTCATGTCGCGTTTATTTTACTAACAATAAATATTATTTTATAATTTTGTCAATTTTTTATATAGTTTCTACATTATCGAGGCATTCCGCCGATCTTTGACGAGCTTCAGATCCCAGGTTGTGAAATGCTTTGTTCTTTCGACAAGTTCTCATATCTAATTCATGATTTGATTCCGTCTGACGAAGATATGATTTGCGACAAGAGGCAGACTCCGGATTACGCTAACACGAAATATCCTATCACGTTGGAAAGCGAAACGTACAATTTAATAAAGAAGAACATCGATTTAATAAAAAAAAAAAACGAAATAGCAATAACGCATAGTGCTAATTAAAATGTTATACATCTATAAAATATTTTAAATCCATAATTTTTATTTAAATTTAATAAAAAATTATATTGTTATATTTCTAACAGTATAAATAATTGAGTCTAATGCAGTTATGCATCATATGGAGAAATTACAAATGTTATTTTTTTCGAAAACAATTATCTTTATTTATTTATTTTATTGTTACATATTTAAATCTTAGTGAATCATTTTTAATCGACGCTGCAACATTAAACAATTTAAGAAAAGTATAATAAAGAAATTTGTTTTACTAATTATAATTTTAATAAATTGCAGATCAAGATTAGAGTTTTCTTATCATCTAAAACAAAATACCCTAATTCTTTTTATAATTTTACTCACTTTTGGTAAACTAGTTTTTCTGTATCAATGAAAATAATGTGTTAATAAAATTAATAAAAGAATGAAAGCAATTTATTAATGCAATTAATATATCATACTTTTATATCCTTCACTCATTTTCTAAGCTTCACTATTCATGCGTATAAATGTATATAATTTCTATTTAATTTATGTAAGATTATCTATATAAAATTCTTTTATTGATTTTGAGATAATTTTTTAGTAAAGAGTTTTAACAAGAGTTTTAATTCTTTCTTGATTATATCTCCTCATCGGATAACATTATTTCACAAATGAGATTTAAGTTTAGAAAACATATTTTGTTAGTACAGAATAACAATATAATATTTAATAAAATATTTGCTGTTGATATTAATAAATAACGATTCATATATTTCTGCAAAATATTTATATCATTCTTATTAGCAATTTGTACATAGTTTTCATTTTATTCTAAGAGATGTAAATGATTTTAAAAATGCATACACATGTATTAACAAATCCCGCGCAAATTTTACATATTAATTATTTCATTTATTACAAATGTCTTGAATATTTTTCTTGTTCTAAATGTGGAAAAATGTCTTAGGAATTAACTGAAAAAACACTGTTTACAGGAATAATTTATTGAAAACGTGGATTTGATATTATAACAATATATTGTTTTAAATTACCTTTGTTGAGGTGTATTATATATATATTATGTACCAAATGCAAAAATATACACTTTAAAAAATTATGATTCGTTGCTTTTGTATTGATTTTTTATTAGATATTTGAGAATACATAATGTATAATATTTTATAAAAAATAAAGTTAAATTAATAATTTAATTTATGTAACATTTTCTTTTTATTTTTTATGTTTCCACATTATATAATTAATAAATAATTCCTAAGTTTCTCTTTGTATTGTTGGCAATTAATTTGCAGTTCAAATAAAATATTCTTTATGCGAAGGAAAGATAGGAATATAAGAGAGATTTTTTACAAGATCCCTCATATTTCGATATGCAATAAAATTTAATGAATGTTATATAATAAATTCAAAAATATATTTTGTTTCAATTATTGACTTCCGGAAAATGTTTGCGATTAATGTTTATTGTCAAATAAATATATATGTGAGTGTGTGTGCATGTATTATTCAAAATATTAATTTGTTAAATGAAAATTTATATTTGAAAATTTTTTCAAATATAAAAATTATAATTCAAATATAAAAATTTCGTTTTCGAATTATCAACGATAATTTTTCACGCTGTTAAATAAAATATCTTTTATCAAAAGATTAGATCATAAAAAATAAGTCATAAAATAGGCTGACTCGAGCAAATTTCTCCTTGAAAATTATATTTAATATGATTTGCTATATGAATATATAATTTAATTTATTTAATATTATTTATTATATACATCATATACAAAAGTAGGATCTCTCTGCACATATTAGTGCTTCAATCAAGTAAGGCCTTTTATCTCTTGCATCTTTAGTAAAAAACGATTTAAGCTCCTGATTCCTACTTATTTCTTATCTTTATTTTGCATTCATTTTAGTTAACGTACGCATGCTATTATTCGCAAGTTTATTGCGAACAAAGAAACATAAGATTATAGTTTGTACATTTTTACAGTCGTTTATATAAAGAAGCTTTTATCGCTGCTATTACGATATTTATCATTCTCGAATTGGAATTAACTACAAATCGAATGACATTACATTTTCATATTAGATATCAGTAACATGGTGTCGTTCTGTATTCTCGACAATTATTTGTCGATAACTCTAGTCATCAGTCTAAACGCGATTGCGACTGCAAGTATACAGCCTGAATTAAAATTAATTAATGTGGTAAGATATTATTGTTAATTTTTTTAAGATTTTTAACATTTAAGGTAACATTTACTAATTTACTAAAGATTATTATTTACAAAAGATAACATTTAGCACTTTATATTAAAATCAAATATAAAATTAAAATTAAAATTAAATTAAGTTAAATTAAAATTAAGTAAAATATAAGATATAAATATATAAAATTTAAATCTAATCAAATTCTCTTATTTTCCGGATAATTTAACTTTCCGACCGCAAATAATTAATAATAATTATTATTAATATATTTATAATAATTATTATTCATAATAATTATTTTCACTCAATTTTTGTAGGTGCTCAGACACGGCGATCGAACACCTACTAATGACGGAGAGGAATCGTTTCCGACTGATCCATACGTAAATGATTCATTTTTTCCGACAGGTGTCGGTCAATTAACCAATGTAAATAATGTAACTTTATTTTATTTCACTTTAATATTTTTTCTGAAGAATAATAGAATTAAAGTGTAACTAAACTGTAACTAAGGATAAATTAATTGGAAATGTTAAAAAAACAATATCTATAATATTGAATATTCACGAACATTTTGTATGTAGGTGATTTTCGATCATCTAAAATCATACACATATGCACAAAATTTATTTTATAATCTTTTGCTGAGAAATTATAAAGCTAACACATGCTATTTTAATTTCAGAAAATAAAATTTTTTATTAAATAAATTTCTATTTTAATGTAGAATATACTGATTTAAAATTGAATTAAATTCGGTTCAATGTTAATATGATCGAAAATCAGTAATGCTTTTTTAATGATTTAAAATTGATAAAGCTATTCAATGATTTATAAATTTCTTTAGCATGGCAAAAAACGTGAATATGAATTGGGACAAGCTTTGCGGGCTAGATATAAAGACTTCCTGGGTGATCTGTATCTGCCAAAGCTCGTCGTGGGTCACAGTTCCGATTATGATAGAACAAAGATGTCCCTGCAGCTCGTTCTTGCTGCTTTATTTCTGCCTACGGATCATCGACAACGATGGAACACTGATTTAAACTGGCAACCAATTCCGGTGACATATATATCACGTATTGATGACAATTTTTACACGGGTTATGATTGTCCAAAGTAAGTTTCACTAATATTATCAGACATAAATTAAAGGAAACAGAAATTTATTATTTAAATGAAAAATCTATTGGAAATGTTTATTTCTATCTACATCTGACAGATGGTTTGATATATGAGTTTCTAAAGAAATAAGTAAAAATAAAATATAATATATAAAAAATTAATAAAAAAAAATATTCTAAGAAAACAACTTCAAATATTACTTATAAATATGAGAATAAAGAAATATTTTTTCAAACTGAAAGATTCATGCGAAAAAGCATTAAACTTATATCTAAGATGCGTTTCAGATATCTTGATGAGTACGATCGTATATTGAATTTGCCCGAAATAAAAAAAGGGATGTCACGATTTAAAGACGTAATGAAGCAGTTGACGAAATTAACCGGTAAGAAAATTGAGAAACCTTTGGATTTGCACTTTTTGTATCAGACTTTTGCAGCGGAATCATCCATGAATCTAACCCTTCCCGAATGGGTGCACGATTATTTTCCTGATGGGCCACTGTTCGATACAACTGTATACGCATATAATATTAATGGTTTTACTCCTTTAATAAGAAAGCTCTTAGCTGGTAAGATATGTCTAGAAAATTGTATCTTTATAATTTTATTTGTAAATACTTTTTACAATATATACTTATAAGAATTCTTTTCTGCTTCAGGCCCGATGATTCGCGCAATATTGAACAATATGATAACTAAAAAAAATCCAATCCCATCGAATACAAAACTTTATTTGTATAGTGGTCACGAAGCTAACATCGCGGCGATGTTACAAACATTTAAATTGTATAAACCTCATGTACCTGAATACTCTAGTGCGGTTATTTTAGAATTATTGGAGCAAAACAAGCAATATTACGTGAAAGTAAGTATGTTATCAAACAATATTTCTTTGTTTCTCTGATTAATTAATCATTGCGTTAATATTAATTCAATCTATGACTTCTCGAGATATATAGAATATCTGGAAATCGATGAATATATCATATCTTTTGCGATGTAAATCATTATTAAAATTAATATTATTTCTCTTATTTCTTATATTTTTTAATTTAATTTTTATTATAATTATTAATTTATCAATCCTTGTTTTCTATGAAATTTTTAATTAGATTTTTAATAAAAATATTAAACAATTAAAGAAAGATGATTATGTCAATTATTAAATTATCCATTAATATATGAAAATATTAATTTAATTATTCATGTCGCGTTTGTTTTACTAACAATAAATATTATTTTATAATTTTATCAATCTTTTATATAGTTTCTATATTATCGAGGCATTCCGTCAGTCTTTGACGAGCTTCAGATCCCAGGTTGTGAAATGCTCTGTCCTTTCGACAAGTTCTCGTATCTAATTCACGATTTAATTCCATCTGACGAAGATATAGTTTGCGACAAGAGGCAGACTCCGAAATATGCTAACACGGAATATCCAATCACGTTGGAGAGCAAAACATATAATTTAATAAAGAAGAACATCGATTTAATAAAAAAACAACAAAATAGCAATAACGCATAGTGTTAATTAAAATGTTATACATCCATAAAATATTTTAAATCCATAAGTTTTATTTAAATTTAATAAAAAATTATATTGTTACATTTCTGACAGTATAAACGTAAATATTTGAATATAATAATGCAGTTATGCATCATATGAAGAAATTACATATGTTATTTTTTTCGAAAACAATTATCTTTATTTATTTATTTTATTGTTACATATTTAAATCTTAGTGAATCGTTTTTAATCGATACTGCAACATTAAACAATTTAAAAAAAGTATAATAAAGAAATTTGTTTTGCTAATTATAATTTTAATAAATTGCAGATCAAGATTAAAATTTTCTTATCATCTACTAAAACAAAATACCCTAATTCTTTTTATAATTTTACTCACTTTTGGTAAACTAGTTTGTCTGTATCAATGAAAATAATGTGTTATAAAGAATAAAAGCAATTTATTAATGCAATTAACATATCATACTTTTATACTTTTCACTCATTTTCTAAGCTTCATTATTCATGCGTTTAAATGTATATAACTTCTATTTAATCTACATAATATTAACTATATAAAACTATTATTGATTTTATTGATTTAATTTTTTAGTAAATTGTTTTAACAATTCTTTTTTTATTACATTGTCCCATAAGCAAGTCGTCTGCTGGTCCGAAAATATTATTTCACAAACAAGATTTAAACGAATTTGTTCTCGACGCGTAGATGACGCTAAATTATATCCCGCGGAGGTCTAATAAACGCTCTGCTTCCAACAGTTAATTAATATATTATAATTATGATATGTGACGTCACAGCAGATCTAACAAATCGAGTAAAAATAATATCGTAAAAATAATAAATAAAATAAATATCGAAAAATATTACACGTGAATGAGCTTTTTTGCTTAAATTAGTAGTTAGAAGCTTACCAGATTCCGCGCTTTTTACAATTAATAATATAGTATGCCGCTGTGCGCTCATGATTCGAGATTTAATGACGAATTGTGTAAATATGTTCTCGGTTATCAGGACGGAAACATAGACTCAACCAAGGATGTGCGCAGTTGACTCAACTATACACTGTAAAAAATTTTGATGTAAATTTACAACTATTATAGTGGATAATATTGAGACCAATTATTAAAGGTGTATATTTACATACATTAATAAATTTACATTTCATAGATAAAATTATTATCTTAAATGGTAAGTAAGCATCTGATACTAATAAATTTACATGTTAGAAGTAGATTTCTAGAAATGTTTATGTAATAATACTAATAATATTTTGTATATGTATTTATACAATTTTATGTATTAAATTTAGTTAAAAATTACATACATAATTAGGGTAACAATTACGCTATTTATAATGAAAATATATAAATTCGTGTATTTTTACAAAAATTATTTATTTTACTCTTTATTGTGTAAATATTCGTTTATTAAGTGTTTTTTAAATTTTATATAAATGTTACAAAAAATTGTACATTTACATAAAATCCAAAAATTACGCTATTTATAACGAAAATATATAAATTCATGTACTCTTACAAAAATTAGTTATTTTACTCTTTATTGTGTAAATATTCGTTTATTAAGTGTTTTTTAAATTTTATATAAATGTTACAAAAAATTGTACGTTTACATAAAATCCAAAAATTACACTTTTAACCTTGTAATTTTTCATCAAACATAAACAAATATTTACACAATAAAGAGTAAAAAAACTAATTTTTGTAAAAAGTACATGAATTTATATCCGTTATAAATAGCGTATTGTTACACTGATTATATGTGTAATTTTACATACTTTTTTTAGTATGTGTAACAAAACATATCGACGCCTCATATTTTCGATAAATTATCGATTATCGTTGCAAATATATGATGCAAACATTATATATTTCCATCCTAATTTGCTTACTCTAAAATCGTAACAGTATCATTATTAATTTATTATAAAATATTAATTAGTTTTTGCCAAAATAATTCTACAAATGTAATAGCTTTTATGCTCATATAAAATATGCTAATTCACATTATTTATAATTTATTATTAATTTACTAAATAAAAGAAGAAAAACTTCAATTTTTATTATAATTACATTTTCCTTTAAATCATCAGCTGTCCAACAGTCATATACGTATACTCTTTGATATCCACTGATTATTATAAAAATATATTGAGATACTTATATCGGTTGTTTCTATAATAATAATATAATAATAAAATATAATCTTATATTCCTATCTTTCTACATATTTCTTCGCATAAAGAATATTTTATTAAGAGTGACGCAAATTTATAATACAAATTTATAATACAATAATCGCCGAGTTTTATGTATACATTAAAGGAATGTTTAATATGATAATTAAATGAATTAATATGGAAAAAAAGAAATGTTTTGCAAAAAATAACTTGACTGTGATATAACATGATAAAGAAAATACAACTAATTTAATTAAAGTTTTAATAATAAAATAAAAGATATAATAATAAAATAAAAGTTAAATAAATATCGTCAGAAAGCGAGAATTATAATAAAAAGTAATTAAATGTTAATAAAAATATAACGTATGCGAATAATTGGAAAAACACCAAAAATAATCATTAATGCTAATTAATGTTTGTTTCGAGAAGAATATAGTTCGCAGTATGTTTTATTTCATTCATATATCTAGTTACGAAAAATGAATTATATTTTTATTATTTCTTATATGTTATTAAAATATGTTAATAATGTTAATTTATTAGCTAATGTATTAATATTAAATATTAAAATATTAATAAATTGATCGTATTGATATATTTGCAATACAATAAATATATGTAAAATAGATCTAAAATTTACCATATTTATTTATTAGATACCATTTTACAAAAATATTTTAGTTACCTTTTAGAAAACTAATTTTATCCGACAACGAAATGATTTGAGATAATAGGAAGACATTAAATTTTCCAACATAGAATATCCCGTCAGATTGCAAAAAATCATGTACCATTTAATTAGTTATCATCAATATGTAAAAAAATATAAGAAATAATCGTAATAGTAAACATCGCGCTGAAATAAAAGCATCGTATAAACATAAAACTTTAATTAAATTAGTTGTATTTTCTTTATCATGTTACATCATAGTCAAGTTATTTTTTGCAAAACATTTCTTTTTTTCCATATTAATTCATTTAATTATCATATTAAACATTCGTTTAATGTATACATAAAACTCGGCGATTATTGTATTATAAATTTGTATTATAAATTTGCGTCACTCTTAATAAAATATTCTTTATGCGAAGAAATATGTAGAAAGATAGGAATATAAGAAAGATTTTTACAAGATCATATTTCGGTATACAATAAAATTTAATGAATATTATATAGAAAATTCAAAAGTATATTTTATTTCAATTATTGACTTCCGAAAAATGTTTGCGATTAATGTTCATTGTCAGATATACATATATAATACAAAATATTTATAGTTTTCGAAATATCAACGATATTTTCTATCAAGTTGTTAAATGAAGAATCTTTTATTAAAAGATTAGGTCATAAAGATAAGTCATAAAGAAGGCTGACTCGTGCAAATTTCTCCTTGAAAATTATATTTAGTATAATTTACTATATTAATATATAATTTAATTTATTTAATATAATTTATTATATATACTATATACTATATTAATATACTATTATTAATATATTAATATATTAATATTCTAATACTATTAATATATTAATATACTATATTAATATATAATTTAATTTATTTAATTTATTATATAATTTATTATATATACATATATACAGGGTGTTCATTTTAAAACTTTCCGTCAATTTATTTCATGATTAATGTTAATTTTTGCGAAAAATGCTGAGAAACACGTCAATTTTTGACTTCGAGGGGGACATTTAAATACATTAAATGCGACGAAATTTTTTCATCCCTTTCGTCGGGATAGCTACCCCTTCAAAAATTTTAAATGGCAATAGGGGTCAAGTGATATATCATTTTAAAGGTCTTTTAATTCTCTATAAAACCGTTTTTTTTTATTTAAGTGAATATTTTTCGAGAAATCACACTTGGAAGTTTTAGATGTCGAAAAAATTTTATATTGATACAAAGATATAATTTGGAGTAGAATTTATTTATTAGTCATTTATTGTAAGAAATATTAAAAATGTTCTCCATTGTTTTCTAAACTCTCCTTTCTAAACTCAGTAGCTACTCCGACGAAGGAGATGAAAAAATTTCGTCGCATTTAATGTATTTAAATGTCCCCCTCGAAGTCAAAATTGACGTGTTTCAGCATTTTTCGCAAAAATTAACCAATCATGAAATATATTGATGGAAAGTTTTAAAATGAACACCCTGTATATACAAATGTAGGACCTCTCTGCTCGTATTAGTGCTTCTTTAGTCAAATAAGGCCTTTTATTTCTTGCAGCATATTAAAAAACGTTCTATGCTCTTTATTCCTACTTATTTCTTATCTTTATCTTGCATTTATTTTAGGATTTACATAAGCATGCTATCATTCGCAAGTTTATTTTGAATAAAGAAACATAAGATTATAATTAGACCAATTTTACAATTGTTTATATAAAGCAGCTTTATCATAAATTTTATCACTATCATGACATTTATCACTCTCAAATTAGAATTAACTATAAGTCGAATGACATTGCGTTTTCACATTAGGTATCAGCAACATGGTATCGTTTTACATTGTCGACAATTATTCGTCAATAGCTCTAGTCCTTAGTTTTAACGTGATTTGGACTGCAAGTATACAGCCTGAATTAAAATTAATTAATGTGGTAAGATATTGTTGACTTGTTTAATTTAAGATAAAATGACATTTAGCATTTTATATTAAAATAAAATATAAAAAGAGATTAAAATTAAATTAAAAAAATAAGATATAAATATATGAAATTTAAATCTAACCACATTCTCTTGAAAAAAATTCTCAATTAAAGAAATAAGATATAAATATATGAAATTTAAATCTAATCACATTCTCTTTTTTTCCGGATTATTTAACTTTCCGACCGCGAATAATCAATAATAATGAATTTCACTCAACTTTTGTATAATTATTATTAATATATTTATAATAATTATTATTCATAATAATTATTTTCACTCAACTTTTGTAGGTGCTCAGACACGGCGATCGAACACCTATTAATGACGGAGAGGAATCGTTTCCGACTGATCCATACGTAAATGATTCATTTTTTCCGACAGGTGCCGGTCAATTGACCAATGTAAATAATGTAATTTTATTTTATTTCACTTTAATATTTTTTCTGAAAGAAAATGATATGGTGAAAAGAATGAATTAATGGAAATGTTATAAATCAATATCTATAATATTGAATATTCACGAACATTTTGTGTGTATATTTCGATCTTCTAATATCATACACACGTGCACAAAATGTTCATGCACAATATATAATTTATTTTAAATTGTTTTGCTGAGAAATTATAAAGCTAATGCTTTTCATTTTCTAAAAATAAAACTTTTTATAAAATGAATTTCTATCTATTTTAATGTAGAATGTATTAATTAAAAATTAAATTAAATTCGCTTCAATGTTAATAAAATCAATTAATCCATTTTTAATTATTTAAAATCAATTAATCTATTCAATTATATATGCATTTTTATAGAATGGCAAAAATCGTGAATATGAGTTAGGACGAACTTTGCGCAGCAGATATAAAGACTTCCTGGGTGATCTGTATCTGCCAAAGCTTTCTAAGAAAAGTGATAGAATGAAAATAATAAATTATAAGCCAATATGGAAGTGTTATAAGCCATATCGAAAATTAAATATTAACGAAAATGTTATGTATATGTGTGTGATATTAGAAAATTATACACACAAAACTTTCAAGCACAAAATTAATTTTAAAAATGTTTTGCCGAAAAATTATAAAGCTCACACATACTTTTCTATTTTCGAAAAATAAAACTGTTTATACAATAAATTTTTATCTACTTTAATGTAGAATATATTGATTTGAAATTAAATTAAATTTGTTTTAATATGAAAATCTATATTTTATCTATATTAAATTAATCTATATTTAATGATTTAAGGTCGATTAATTCATCCAATTATTTATGCAATTCTATAGAATGGCAAAAAACGTGAATATGAATTGGGACAAGCTTTGCGGGCTAGATATAAAGACTTCCTGGGTGATCTGTATCTGCCAAAGCTTGTCATAGGTCATAGTTCCGATTTTGATAGAACAAAGATGTCCCTGCAACTGGTTCTTGCTGCTTTGTTTCCGCCTACGGATCATCGACAACGATGGAACACTGATTTAAATTGGCAACCAATTCCGGTGACATATGTGTCACGTATCGACGATCATTTTTACTGGGGTTACGATTGTCCAGAGTAAGTTTCATGAATATTATGAGAATATAAATATAAATATTATGAGAATATAAATATAAATTTAAAAAAAATTAATTCAGAAATAAAATTAATTAAATCAGAAATTTATTGTTTAAATAAAATATTTATCTATATCTAATTAAATTCATTGATATAGACATTGATAATGACATAGATTCATTGTATTGTTTCTTAAAATATAAATAAAAATAAAATACAATGTATGTACAGACAATTAATAAAAAAATATTTCTAAGAAAACAACTTCAAATATTATAAATATGAAGATAAAAAAGTGTTTTTTCAAAACTCGAAGATTCATGCGAAAGAGGATTAGATTTATATCTAAGATGCGTTTCAGATATCTCGAAGAGTACGATCGTATATTGAATTTGCCCGAAGTAAAAAAGGAAATGTCCCGATTTAAGGACATAATGAGCAAGTTGACGGAATTAACTGGTAAAAATATCGAGACGCTTGATGATTTGCACTTTTTGTATCAGACTTTTGTAGCGGAGTCGTCCATGAATCTAACCCTTCCCGAATGGGTGCACGATTACTTTCCTGAACCACTGTTCGATACGATTGTATTCTCACATAATATTCACAGTTTTACTCCTTTAATAAGAAAGCTCTTAGCTGGTAAGATATGTCTAGAAAATTTTATCTATATAAAAATATAAAGTGGCTCCTATATACATATAAAAATCAGTATTTAATCGGGCTTGAGGAGCAAGAAATAGTCAAAATTAATATAAAAAATACATTTTAAACGGGTTGTCGTTAATCATATTATTTGTTAGCATACTAAAATTAATAACATTAAAAGATTATAATTTGATAAATTAATTTCACGCAATTCGAAAGTTTATTTACAATTCGAAAGTTCTGTGTAAACGTTTCGGTCCTCGTCTGGACTCTCTTCAGTACAATTAATAAAGAACGGAAATTACTATAATATTAAAAAAATAAATAAATAAAAGATGAGCTTTTACGATTACATCTGAATGTCACTCAATTTTTTTGCTGCGACACTCAGATGTAATCGTACGAAAAAGCTCATCTTTTATTTTTATTTTTTATTTTTTTTTTTAATATTATAGTAATTTCCGTTCACTCAGATCTTTTATTTATTTATTTTTTTAATATTATAGTAATTTCCGTTCTTTATTAATTGTACTGAAGAGAATCCAGACGAGAACCGAAACGTTTACACAGAACTTTCGAATTGTAAATATTTTGCGTGAAATTAATTTATCAAATTATAACTTTTTAATGTTATTAATTTTAGTATGCTAACAAATAATATGATTAACGACAACCCATTTAAAGTGTATTTCTTATATCAATGTATTTCTTATATTAATGTATTTCTTATATTAATTTTGACTATTTCTTGCTCCTCAAGCTCGATTAAATACTGATTTATCTTTATAATTTTATTCGTAGATACTTTTTACAATATATACTTATAAGAGTTCTTTTCTGCTTCAGGCCCGATGATTCGCGCAATATTGAACAATATGATAACTAAAAAAAATCCAATCCCATCGAATACAAAACTTTATTTGTATAGTGGTCACGACGTTAACATCGTGGCGATGTTACAAGCATTTAAATTGTATAAACTTCAGGTACTTGAATACTCTAGTGCGGTTATTTTAGAATTATTTGAACAAAACAAGCAGTATTACGTGAAAGTGAGTATATTATCAAATATAATATTTCTTTATTTCTCTGCTTAATTACGCGTCAATATTACTTCAATCTATGATTTCTCGAGATATACAGAATATCTTGAAATCGAATTCTTGAAATGAATATATCATATATGGATAATTTAATAAGTGACACAATCATCTCTCTTTGACTATTGAATATTTTTACTAAAAACCTAATTAAAAATTTTACAGAAAACAAGGATAAATTAAAAGATGATAAATTAAAAATTATAATAATAAATATAATAACAAATAAAAATAAATAACAAATAAGAGAAATAATATTAATTTTAATGAATTGATGGAAGTTTACATCGCAAAATATATATATTGATGATATATACAGGATATCCCGAAATTACCGCTCCATATTTTAAAGGTAGATTCTCTGGCCAATTTAAAAACGATTTTTTCTCAGCGAAAATGTCGAGGCATTAATAGTTTTCAAGTTATAAATGGTTGAAAATAAAGGGTTTTTCGCAAACTAAGCCTTATGAGAATAAAATATTAATAAAGTCATATTCTTTAGTTAATTTTAGGTAGAGTTTACTTTAATAGAATTTTAATTTAAGGCTTAGTTAGAAAGATACATCAACAAAATTGGGAATATGCAAAAAATAATGATCTTCTTCGACATTTTCACTGAGGAAAAATCGTTTTTAAATTGGCCAGAGAATCTACCTTCAAAATAGTTTCGGGACACCCTGTATATATATCATATATATATATTTTGCGATGTTTAATTCATTAAAATTAATATTATTTCTCTTATTTGTTATTATTATAATTTTTAATTTATCATCTTTTAATTTATCCTTGTTTTCTGTAAAATTTTTAATTAGTTTTTTTAGTAAAAATATTCAATAGTCAAAGAGAGATGATTGTGTCAATTATTAAATTATTAATTAATAGAAATAATATGAAGATATAAATTTAATTATTCATTTCGCGTTTGTTTTATTAACAATAAGTATTATTTTATAATTTTATAAATCTTTTATAGTTTCTATATTATCGAGGCATTCCGCCGATCTTTGACGAACTTCAGATCCCAGGTTGTGAAATGCTCTGTCCTTTCGACAAGTTCTCGTATCTAATTCACGATTTGATTCCATCTGACGAAGATATAGTTTGCGACAAGAGGCAAACTCCGAAATATGCTAACACGGAGTATCCTATCACCTTGGAGAGCAAAACATATAATTTAATAAAGAAGAACATCAATTTAATAAAAAAACGAAATAGCAATAACGCATAGTGCTAATTAAAATGTCCATAAAATATTTTAAATGCATAATTTTCATTTAAATTTAATAAAAAATTATATTGTTACATTTCTGACAGAATAACCGTGAATAATTGAGTGTAATAATTCAGTTATATTCCATAGATGAAGTTATTACAAATGTTATTTTTTCGAAAACAATTATCTTCATTTATTTATTTTACTATTACATTATTTAAATCTCAGTGAATCATTTTTAATCGACACTGCAATCTTAAATCATAAAAAGGACATAATAAAGAAATTTGTTTTGCTAATTATGATTTTAATAAATTGTAAATCAAGATTAATTCCCTTATTATTTATTAAAACGAAACACTTAACTTTTTTTTTTTGTAATTTTACTCACTTTTGGTAAACTATCTTTTTTATATCAATGAAAATAATGTGTTATAAAGAAAAGCAATTTAATAAATCAATAAATGCAATATATCATACTTTTACATCTTTCACATACTTTTTAAACTTCACTATTCATGCGTATAAAAATATATAATCTAATTTCTACTTAATCTATATAATATTATCTATATAATTATTTTTATTAATTTTGTATTAATTTTTCAGCAAATAGTTCTAGCAGTTCTTTTTTGGTTATATTATCCCATAAGCAATTCGTCTCCTCGTCTGAAGGTATCACTTCACGAACGAGATTTAAGTAAGTTTTTATAGAGCATATTTCTTCACAATCTGCCAATTTGATAGTCATCAATTTTTCTGTGGTACCGGTCCATAGAATAAGCTTTGAACAAAAAAGTACACGTTAACAGAATAAATTCCAATTTAAAATATAAATTTATTTTTAATTATATATTAATTTATTAATTATATATTAATTTATTTTTAATTATATATTAATTTATTAATTATATATTGATTTAATTGTTTTAATTGTGCGCGAATTAATTGCAGATAATTTGCAAATATGATTACCCTGATATAAAGATTGTTGTTCTCATCCCGCAACTTCTCGAATATAAACATTGATCCGTAATCCGGTAATCTTGGCTCGCTGATATTATGTGCTCTGGCGAATGCCGCAAGATTTACTTCGTGGCCGCTATATACGTACATTTTGCGCGGATTCGTACTCTCGTTCTTTAAATTCATATTTTCGAGGAATTTTTTAATCAACATACCACCGTTCAATCGTTTTAACTGAGTCGTATATGAACGGATTTCGTACTCTAGCACGACTATGTCTTGCATCTTTCTGTACACTTCATCAGTGCACCATTCTGGTAAAGATAAATTCATAGTTTTCTGAAAGTATATTATTATCAAACATAGAAAAGTATATTATTATTATTAAATATTTACAGAAGTTGAAAATGATCGATAATTAAATATATGAATTTATATTTAATTTAAATAATTTGATAATTTAATTGTTTTAATTATAAAAAGAAAGATAGAAAAAAAGAGAAATAAAGTTTTCCAAGAAAAGGTAAATTAATGTGCTTATTAATTTAAATTGATGATGTAAATATGTGAAATATTTTTTGTATAAAATAATATACAGGGTGAGCCATTTTAATTAACGCGCGCAATTATTTTGGAAACAAAGCATTTTAGAGAAAAATGTTTCAGAAAAAAGTTTTATGGTTTCAAGGGGGCCATAAGATGGTATCATTGGTTTGACCTTAAAGAGTCATTTGAAGGTCACGTGAAGGCCACCTCAATTTTTTTAAATGGCACCCCCTATGTTTTATTACATATTCTTGTAGCTGGCCTCGAAAGCTTTCTAAAACACTATAATTAAATGTTTTTCCATTAAGTGATAATCTTGTAAAATATTCATTTTTCGATTATCTTACCTTAATACTTTTATGTACAAAATAATGAGAGGAATCAATTGGTGTAAAGAAAACATACAGTTGTTTCTAAGAAAAAATATGGAATTGTTAATTGCAAATTACATATTTCTTCTTCGAAACAATTATGTTTTTTCTTTACACCAATTGATTCTCCCATTATTTTGTACATAAAAGTATTAAAGTAAGATAATCGAAAAATGAATATTTTACTAGATATTTTATCATTTATGTAAAATTAAGATATTATTTCAAGCCTTATAACTCGAAAAGTACTTAACGGAAAAACATTTAATTATAGTATTTTGGAAAGCTCTCGAGGTCAGCTATAAGAATATGTAATAAAAAATAAGGAGTGCAATTTAAAAAAATTGAGGTGGCCTTCACGTGACCTTCAAATGACTCTTCAGTGTCAAACCAATGATACCATCTTATGGTTCCCTCGAAACCATAAAACTTTTGTCTGAAACATTTTTCTCTAAAATGCTTTGTTTCCGAAATAATTGCGTGCGTTAATTAAAATGGCTCATCCTGTATATATGTTTATCTAAAAAAATTCAGCTTACTTGAGCTGTTAGCAGATTGTAAACTTCATAAGCGGGCAGCGGTTCTTCGATGACTAATCCCGTCTTTTCGCTTAAAAATTTAAAAAAATCTTTGTAAACTGCGATTTTATCGCGGATTTCTTTTATTTTTTTCACTTCTGCTAAAGCTGCCTTGTATCTAAAAAAATATAATATTATAATTACAAAAAATGATTTCTAGGAAATTCCAGATTCTTTAACGTTATGTTTGTAAATTGAAATTTACAACTATTTAAAAAAATGTATTTATTAATAAATACTTCTTAGAATATTGTAGAATATTTCCGAATGTTAAAATATTAATTTAAGCAAGATGTTTTTCAATTCTCAGCAATGCCTGTGATTGAAAAAAATTTATAATGAAAAATTGAAGAAATTTAAAGTAATGCTATTTTGAATAAATAAAATTTGTGATAAAGATTTGTTACTAACATTGAACAACCTTCAATCTTTAATAACGTATCCACTCTTTTAGGGACGTAGTGTGTAGGAATGGCAAGCCATGGTAAATCCGAATTCCACATTTGTCTCGTATCGGGAGGATACAATCCTGCTAACATCAATTGCAGAGACATTTTTGTGCGATCGGCTTCCGTGCTAACAGCATAAATATCATATGGACGATAGAGCGAGCCCAAAAAGTGATGGTAACGTTGTCTCAACATTGTCCCGATTCGATATTCAGTCAATTTTCCTTGCTAAAAAAATTCCAGGATAAGTATATTTATTTTTTATACTTAATTGACAATCTATCAAATTCTTACAGTCGCTCACAATCAGAAATATTTGTGATTAGAAACTCACAATTCACAGAAGTAAAGAAGCACATTTTTTATATTGAATGTATTTATAAAATAATATTAATAATAAAAATATTAAGTTATGAGATAATCATAAATAAGGCATAATAATATTTAATTGATTGTCTGCAGATCAAAATTTCATATTTGTGTTAATATAATATTATATAGACATAAAACTTTTCAAAATTTTTAATACAAAAAGAGAGAAGGAAATAAATTAATTTCCAAATATAAGTAAATTGCGCAAAATTAATTATGAATTATGAATTAAATAATTGATAATCATAATCAAAAAATATATAAATAATACATGTATATTAAAAATAATATACATGCACAGATTTCTTGCTCCGAATAAATAAAGATAATAGATTTAAAAAGCAAAATTTAAACGTAAACAAGTAATAATATATCAAAACATATAAAAAATATATATAAGATACATAATAATATTATAGAATACGCACGTTTGTTTTTTTAAAATTAATTGTTTAAATTTTAAATTATACTGTTTAAACGTGAATAAATGTGATATTATATATTATTAATGTACACGTTACTTACATTGGTTAATTGGCCCATACCCCATGGTTCATAAGCTGATTCATTATATGGATCTTTAGGATATGTTTCTTTCAATAACGGTGTCCGTTCTCCATGTCTCATCAACTGAATACGCAATATATTTCGATTATTTAATATTGTATCATATTACTATTACTTATATAATATACAGGGTGTTCGGAAATTCAACCGATAAATTTTCAGAGATTTTCAGGGGCACCATAAGAATCATTTTTTGCAAATGAACCTGGAGTCGGAAATTTAAATGATTTCAAGCCTCATAACTCGGAAAGTACTTAATGAAAACTAACTTAATTATAGTGTTTTGGAAAACTCTCGAGATGAGCTACAAGAATATGCAATAAAAAATAGAGGATTCTATTTCAAAAATTCAAGGTGGCCTTGCCATGACCTTGGCGACGCCATCCAAGGTCAAACACATGACGCCAATAAATAGACCTTTTTACATCCTATAACTTTTGTTTGAAACAATTTTTTGTAGAACTTCTATTTTTTGTGATATTTCGAGATTCCGACTCTTTCGAGCACTCCGTATGTCGTAGCAATTTAATGACACGTTTCCGACCCCGGGTTCATTTGCAAAAAATGATTCTTATGGTGCCCCCGACAATCTCTGAAAATTTGCCGATTGAATTTCCGAACACCCTGTATATAAAAAATAGTATATTAATTTTATATTAAATGGTTATTTAAATAAAAGAGCAATAATTATCTTTAAACTAACAAACTAATAGAAAAAATCTCTCTCATTTTATTATTATTTCTTCATTATTATTTTTTTACTCTCACTTCTGATTCAATTTATTTGATTCTTTGCATCAGAATTTATACATTGTACGTTATTTCACACATATCTTATACTATTTCATATACAGGTGAGCCATTTTAATTAATGCACGCAATTATTTCGGAAACAAAGCATTTTAGAGAAAAATGTTTCAGACAAAAGTTTTATGGTTTCGAGGGGGCATAAGATGGTATCATTGGTTTGACACTGAAGAGTCACGTGAAGGCCACCTCAATTTTTTTAAATTGCACTCCTTATTTTTTATTATATATTCTTGTAGCTGACTTCGAGAGTGTTTCCAAAACACTATAATTAAATGTTTTTCCCGTTAAGTACTTTTCGAGTTATAAGGCTTGAAATATCTTAATTTTACATAAATGATAAAATATCTAGTAAAATATTATTTTTCGATTATCTTACCTTAATAGTTTTATATACAAAATAATGGGAGGAATCAATTAGTGTAAAGAAAAACATAGTTGTTTCGAAGAAGAAATATGTAATTTGCAATTAACAATTCCATATTTTTTCTTAGAAACAACTGTATGTTTTCTTTACACCAATTGATTCCTCTCATTATTTTGTACATAAAAGTATTAAGGTAAGATAATCGAAAAATGAATATTTTACAAGATATTTTATGGTTTAAAATTAAGAAATGATTTTAAGCCTCATAACTCGTAAAGCACTTAATGGAAAAACATTTAATTATAGTGTTTTGGAAAGCTCTCGAGGCCAGCTACAAGAATATGTAATAAAAAAATAGGGGATGCCATTTGAAAAAATTTAAGGTGGCCTTCACGTGACCTTCAAATGACTCTTCAAGATCAAACCAATGATACTATCTTATGACTCCTTCGAAACCATAAAACATTTGTCTGAAACATTTTTCTCTAAAGTGCTTTATTTCCGAAATAATTGCGTGCGTTAATTAAAATGGCTCACCCTGTATATTACCATATTTCATATATATATGAAATGGTAATATATATGAAATAGTATAAATACTTTAATATTATAAAATATAAAATATAATTATAAGATATAATTATCGCAGACTTTTATAAACATACTAATATCATGTATATTAAAATCATGTACTAATAATTCATATGAATCTTTACGTTTACTTACCACTTGGACCAACTCCAATTGAAGCACAGGTTGCTCTAAGGAAACAAATACTTTTAGCAACAGCACAAATGTCGGCAGAAGCACGCGATGCATGTTTCTAGAATAAAGTGATCTCTAAATACGTGATTCGGATTATGAAAGGAGAGAGAGCTTATCGAAATCGGGAGTTGTGTAAGACTGTACATGCTAATAACATGCGACAGTGGATTCGTATGTGTTTATAAATATTATAAGATATTCCCGTTATCTGTCTTAATCGAGAGTTCGATATTCGGATGAGAGTTTTGTGAAAAAACGCTACAGGAAAATTCGCCTTGATATATACACATTTTTCTATGATAGTATCATAATAAGATTATTATTAATATTATTAATATTATTAATAAGAGGATAATATTATTAATAAGATATGTGTGTTTGTGAATATCATAATAAAACATATATATATTTTATTATTATTAATATATATTATTAAATTAAATTATATATATTTAATTAGAATAATATATTTAAGAAAATATATATAATATATTTAATATATTTAATAAAATAGTATAATATATTTAATAAAACGTATATATATTTAATCAGAATGATAATGTTAAAGATTAAAGACTGATCAATAAAATTTATAACGGCTTTGCATCCACGAAGTAAATTATTTTGATAATTATAAGTTTAAATTATTTTATTATATTTTGTCTTCCAATTTTTTTATAAGAGTAGATTTTGAAATTTAAATTTAACTTATAGGGACAATTATTATTATTTATATTTAAAAATATGTCAATGACTGATAACAATATTTTGAGATTTAATTTTTTAATATCACAAAAATAAATATATATCTATAAATGATATTTGTGATGAAAATTTTATATTTAGGTAGGGAGATTTTCGATTTTCTACGATGTTGTGCATTATATATCTAAATGTTATAATATTAAATTAATATCTCAACTATTCATACATTAATTAAATTCTTTTTTGCATTTTGTTGTAGCTAAAATCATGCAAAGAAGATTGATTTATGCGTGTTAATAATAAGCGATTAACAAGATTTTAAACTAATGCTACTTTATTAATCATTATTTTTAGTTTAAACAGAAAATTTTAAACTTTGTATATCAATCATATTTATATAATAATTCAATATTATTTCATTTAAATCTTTTGTTCCTGCCAAGAAAAGTTATTCATGAATACACGCTTTACTATTATTGCAGTTATATAATATAATAATGTATAATTATACTAGAATTATTCTGCAATTTGTGTAATATATATTTTAAGACTTGGCAAATTTCAACGAGCATAATAAACAAATACAGCTACTGTTGAATTAAATGACATGATACAAAGTTCTTAAAGAGATATATTATATATATGTATAAAAAAAAAATCTATCGCATAATGATCGATAAGCTCTCGACACTTCGCATAATTCAATAATTCAATGACCTACAAAATCATGTATTTTTCTATGATAGTAGATAATATTATTAATAAGAGATGTGTATATCATAATAAAACGTATATATATTTAATCAGAATGATAATATTAGAGATTAAAGACTGATCAATTAAATTTATAACGGCTTTGCATCCACGAAGTAAATTATTTTGATAATTATAAATTGAAATTATTTTATTATATTTTGTCTTCCAATTTTTTTATAAGAGTAGATTTTGAAATTTAAATTTAATTTATAGTGACAATTAATTTATATTTAAAAATATAAATGACTGATAACAATATTTTGAGATTTAATTTTCTAATATCACAAAAACAAATGTATATATATATAAATGATATTTATGATGAAAGTTTTATATTTAGATAGGAAGATTTTCGATTTTCTACGATGTTATGCATTATATATCTAAATGTTAATATTAAATTAATATCTGAACTCATTCATACATTAATTAAATTCTTTTCTGCATTTTGTTGCAACTAAAATCATGCAAAGAAGATTGATTTATGCGTGTTAATAATAAGTCAGCGATTAACAAGATTCTAAACTAGTGCTACTTTATCAATCGTTATTTTTAGTTTAAACAGAAAATTTTAAACTTTATATATCAATCATATTTATATAATAATTCAATATTATTTCATTTAAATCTTTTGTTCCTGCCAAGAAAAGTTATTCATGAATACACGCTTTACTATTATTGTAGTTATATAATATAATAATGTATAATTATACTAGAATTATTCTGCAATTTGTGTAATATATATTTTAAGACTTGGCAAATTTCAACGAGCATAATAAACAAATACAGCTACTGTTGAATTAAATGACATGATACAAAGTTCTTAAAGAGATATATTATATATATGTATAAAAAAAAAATCTATCGCATAATGATCGATAAGCTCTCGACACTTCGCATAATTCAATAATTCAATGACCTACAAAATCATGTATTTTTCTATGATAGTAGATAATATTATTAATAAGAGATGTGTATATCATAATAAAACGTATATATATTTAATCAGAATGATAATATCATAATAAAACGTATATATATTTAATCAGAATGATAATATATATAATAGAGATTAAAGACTGATCAATTAAATTTATAACGGCTTTGCATTCACGAAGTAAATTATTTTGATAATTATAAATTGAAATTATTTTATTATATTTTATCTTCCAATTTTTTTATAAGAGTAGATTTTGAAATTTAAATTTAATTTATAGTGACAATTAATTTATATTTAAAAATATAAATGACTGATAACAATATTTTGAGATTTATTTTTTAATATCACAAAAATAAATATATATCTATAAATGATATTTGTGATGAAAATTTTATATTTAGGTAGGGAGATTTTCGATTTTCTACGATGTTGTGCATTATATATCTAAATATTATAATATTAAATTAATATCTCAACTATTCATACATTAATTAAATTCTTTTCTGCATTTTGTTGCAACTAAAATCATGCAAAGAAGATTGATTTATGCGTGTTAATAATAAGTCAGCGATTCTAAATTAATGCTACTTTATTAATCGTTATTTTTAGTTTAAACAGAAAATTTTAAACTTTATATATCAATCATATTTATATAATAATTCAATATTATTTCATTTAAATCTTTTATTCCTGCCAAGAAAAGTTATTCATGAATACATGCTTTACTATTATTGCAGTTATATAATAATGTATAATTATGCTAGTATTATTCTGCAATTTGTGTAATATACATTTTAAGACTTGGCAAATTTCAACGAACATAATAAATAAATACAGATACTGTTGAGTTAAATGACATGATACAAAGTTCTTAAAGATATATATATATATATATATATATATATATATATATGTATAACAAAAATATCTATCGCATAATGATCGATAAGCTCTCGATACTTCTTTGCATAATTCAATGTGACCTACAAAATCATGTATTTTTCTATGATAGTGGATAATATTATTAATAAGAGATGTGTATATCATAATAAAATGTATATATATTTAATCAGAATGATAATGTTAGAGATTAAAGACTGATCAATTAAATTTATAATGGCTTTGCATCCACGAAATAAATTATTTTGATAATTATAAATTGAAATTATTTTATTATATTTTGTCTTCCAATTTTTTTATAAGAGTAGATTTTGAAATTTAAATTTAATTTATAGTGACAATTAATTTATATTTAAAAATATAAATGACTGATAACAATATTTTGAGATTTAATTTTCTAATATCACAAAAACAAATGTATATATATATATATATAAATGATATTTGTGATGAAAGTTTTATATTTAGATAGGAAGATTTTCGATTTTCTACGATGTTATGCATTATATATCTAAATGTTAATATTAAATTAATATCTGAACTATTCATACATTAATTAAATTCTTTTCTGCATTTTGTTGCAACTAAAATCATGCAAAGAAGATTGATTTATGCGTGTTAATAATAAGTCAGCGATTAACAAGATTCTAAACTAGTGCTACTTTATTAATCGTTATTTTTAGTTTAAACAGAAAATTTTAAACTTTATATATCAATCATATTTATATAATAATTCAATATTATTTTACTTAAATCTTTTGTTTCTTCCAAGAAAAGTTATTCATGAATACACGCTTTACTATTATTGCAGTTATATAATATAATAATGTATAATTATACTAGAATTATTCTGCAATTTGTGTAATATACATTTTAAGACTTGGCAAATTTCAACGAACATAATAAACAAATACAGCTACTGTTGAGTTAAATGACATGATACAAAGTTCTTAAAGAGATGTATTATATATATGTATAAAAAAAAATCTATCACATAATGATCGATAAGCTCTCGATACTTCTTTGCATAATTCAATGTGACCTACAAAATCATGTATTTTTCTATGATAGTGGATAATATTATTAATAAGAGATGTGTATATCATAATAAAATGTATATATATTTAATCAGAATAATAATGTTAGAGATTAAAGACTGATCAATTAAATTTATAATGGCTTTGCATCCACGAAATAAATTATTTTGATAATTATAAATTGAAATTATTTTATTATATTTTGTCTTCCAATTTTTTTATAAGAGTAGATTTTGAAATTTAAATTTAATTTATAGTGACAATTATTATTATTTATATTTAAAAATATGTCAATGACTGATAAAAATATTTTAATTTTTTACATTTACATACTTTCATCGCAAATCGGATTGACGTCTTTTTCCACGCAATATTGCGCAATCGTGATCGATAATGTGGCATAGCAAAGGAGTAATAGGAGCACTGAACGATGACGGGACAAATCATAATCTTGCGTCATTATCGTGTATATCTAAATTTTTCAGCCACTCTCTCACACAGATGTTAACGCGTTCGCATCGGGAAGCGTACTGAACGAATCCTTTAGTGTAGCTCGAACTTAAAATACCGCAGTCGCGTGCGGCATAAATTATACAGGAGTTATGTAAAAAAGATTTGCATAAAACATCAAATCATAGTCAGTCTAAGCGTACGCTGTTTTTATTTTTATAATTTTTTTTCTTTTTTAAAAGGAAAAAAAAACGTCAACATTACATATTTTCAAACGGTCACATTTAAATATAATGTCCAATGTTGTTTGATTTCAATCAAACAAAATTTTTTGATATTACTATTCCTTTTGTAAATATAAATTAAAAATGAATAAATTAAAAATAATAAATATAAATATAATTAATATTTATCACAATATTTATATTTGTAGTTTCTATCTTGAAGTAGTAGTATACTTTCAACTAGGGACATTAGCTTCCAATGAAGGCTAAATAATTAATAATAAGACAATTTTAAGATTTATTATATATATATATATTTATATATATTTATGTGTGTATTATATTTTGCAATTCAAATTAAATACATTCAATAAAATGAACATCTACAATCTCTTTAATAATCGTATATTTATACATTTTAAATCTTCTGAATTTTTATTATGTTAATTAATTGTTTATTATATTAATTAATTTTTCCACATGTGTTGCATATACAGGATCTGTTACCAAAAAAGTCTTGTAGCTTACTTCGAGAGCTTTTTAAAATGCTATAATAAAGTACTTTTTTATCAAGTATTTTTCGAATTATGAGGCTTAAAATAATCTCCAAATTTTACACAAAATATCTAGTAAAATATTCATTCTTCGATTATCTTGCCTTAATACTTTTATGTATGCAAAATAATCAGGAAGAGAAGAATTAATTGACGTAAAGAAAACACATAATTGTTTCGAAAAAAAATATGTAATTGTTAATTACAAATTACATATTTTTTCGCTTTTTTTGCCCTGACATCCTGTATATTTCAATAATATTTTCCAAAAAATTTCTATTTTATTTTCTACATTATATATTTTTAGATACAAAAATTTTAAAAACATAATAAAATACAATAAAAATATGTAATTGTTAATTACATATTTTTTCTTCGCTTTTTTTTGAAAGAGATTGCCCTGACATCCTGTATATTTCAATAATATTTTCTAAAAAATTTCTATATTATCTTCTACATTATATATTTTTAAATACAAAAATTTTAAAAACATAATAAAATACAATAAAAATATGTAATTGGTAATTACATATTTTTTCTTCGCTTTTTTGGGAAGAAATTGTCCTGACATCCTGTATATTTCAATAATATTTTCCAAAAAATTTTCTATATTATTTTCTACATTATATATTTTTAGATACAAAAATTTTAAAAAACATAATGAAAATATATAATTGTTAATTACATATTTTTTCTTCGCTTTTTTTAGGAAGAGATTGCCCTGACATCCTGTATATTTTAATAATATTTTCCAAAAAATTTCTACATTATTTTCTACATTATATATTTTTAGATACAAAAATTTTAAAAACATAATAAAATATAATAAAAATATGTAATTGTTAATTACATATTTTTTCTTCGCTTTTTTTGGGAAGAGATTGCCCTGACATCCTGTATTTCAATAATATTTTCCAAAAAATTTTCTATATTATTTTCTACATTATATTTTTAAATACAAAAATTTTTAAATCATAATAAAATATAATAAAAATATGTAATTGTCAATTATATATTTTTTCTTCGCTTTTTTTTGGGAAGAGATTGCCCTGTATATATTTCAATAATATTTTCCAAAAAATTTCTACATTATTTTCTACGTTATATATTTTTAGATACAAAAATTTTAAAAACATAATAAAATATAATAAAAATATGTAACTGTCAATTACATATTTTTTCTTCGCTTTTTTTAGGAAGAGATTGTCCTGACATCCTGTATATATTTCAATAATATTTTTCAAAAAATTTCTACATTATTTTCTACATTATATATTTTTAGATACAAAGATTTTAAAAACATAATAAAAATATATCGACAAAAGAATAATAAAATTAATTAATTAATTAATTTAAATAAAATTAATTAAAAACAAGTAATAATCAATATCGAACTAAAAATAAAGTTTCGGAACCGTTGTCGGGTAAAATTTTCCTCGAGAAGGACGTTTCGAAATCAGATTATTATTGTAAACATCTGCGAGGGTCTCATGTAAACGTTTCACACCTTGTAAACACACCTTTTTTTGGAGCAGCGGTGTCCAAGATGGCGCGACACGCGACGCCCGCGTTTCGTCTGTGATCAGATTGTTGTATTTCATACTTTATTATTATCGGTTTTGATATTTCGAACGCGTAGATATTATTCAATATATTCTCGGATGAACGCTGGCGTTTTTTTTTCATTCGAGAGAAACTTGTCGGCCGAGCATCGATCGCTTCCTGATGTTTGACACGAATGGAACCACGTTGACTCTAACCTCTTCAAGTGACATTTTTACACACGTTTTTATAAAAGCGAGGGAATTTATATATTTAACAATGCTGCGAATGCTCAGTGAATGTTATTGAGGGACAGGAGAGAGATATATTAAACCTAATTTTGTACATATCAAGGTAATATTGTTTAACGTTTTCCTGTTTTTTAAATATCGCATTGACTCTAACCTCTAATTAAATAGTATCCTTACGTTTGAAATGACTCTTGTCCTCTCCATAAAAGTGTAAACGCGATAAATGAGTGCTCCTGAAGAATCATTGAACGATCAGGATCCTGATTATGTCTCCTCAATTTCCAACGAGCAAGTTCAGCAGAAAATTTATGAGGAAAATGGTAAATATACCGAGTCTGCGTCACTCAAATAAATATAATTTAATAAGTATTAATAAATATTTAATAAATATTAATAAGTTATTAAATAATATTTGTTAATTAATTAATAATTAATAAATAATATTAATTAATTAATAAATATTATTTAATAATATTTAATAAATATAATTAATAATTAATAAATAATAATTATATAATATTAATATATATATAATATTAATATATATATAATATATTAATATATATATAATATTAATTAATTAATTAATATTATTTAATAATATTTAATAATTATAATTATAATTATTATTATTTTAATAATAATTTTTATTTTAATAATTATTATTATTATATTATAATTATAATTATTGAATGAAACAATTTATTTTTTAAATTCATTAATAATCTTATGGAATGTTTATATTTGTCAATATAATTATATCTAATATTCATTTTTCTTTCTTTATTAGCAAGAAACACTACTGCGAGAAAAATAACTGCGATAGTGGAGAAGGAATTTGCACGGGAGATTGAGTCGAAGGAGAAGGAAATTTTCCAAATACAAGAGACACTGCATAAAGCCCTAAAGAATTTTCATCTCTTGCGCTACGTTATAATTACAAATTTTTACAACCGCAAACAGTGTCAAATTCCTCAGGCTGCGGAGAACGCGAAACAAACGAGAATTCATCCTGCGATTAAGTCATTACTCGGAAAGTATCCTAAGTCTGTTCAATGTACCGATCTCGCAGTGCCATCGACATCTACGGATCCTCGATTCTTGTGCAACGATGAATCTGTCGCATCACGTGCACAAACTGCAACGATTAAGACCGAAGAAGACAAACAGCAACGAGCTGACAAGCATGATGCAGCGCTGCAGAGCCAGAAAAGAAAACTGCCAGGTGAAGAGTCTCGACCTCGCAAGGTGCCCCGTTACATACCACCGAAGAGCAGCACACCAGCGCAAACGGGTCCATCGCGTGGCAACAGCCAGAAAATCCGAAAGCGAATTATTGTCGGGAACATATCCAAATGGATCCCACCGGATTGGCGAGAGGATGCGTCTAGTCATAAGTGGACGATATACGTGCGCAGTGACAAAGACGAGGGTGCCGACATCAGCCTTTTCGTCAGTAAAGTGAGATTCTTCCTACACCCCAGTTACCGTCCAAACGACGTCGTCGAGGTCACGTCGTATCCCTTTCATCTATGCAGACGTGGATGGGGCGAGTTCCCCGTTAGAGTACAGTTGCACTTCAAGAATGCCCTCGACAAGCCCGTAGATATTATTCATCACTTAAAATTGGATCGCACTTACACAGGATTGCAAACGTTGGGCTCGGAGACCCTGGTCGACATATGGATTCATACGCGTAATCTCGAGCAAAACAATAGCAGTGAATCTCCTTCTAATGATGCGTCCATAAAAGTAGAATCTAATAATGACAGTTCTGAGTTTATTCGTAAATTTGCAACGAAACCTACGGAAACTTTGCAGAGTACTTCTGAAGAAATTCGAGTGAAGGAAGAGATAATTCATTCAGAAGTACACGAACAATCTAATCTGTCGTTAGATTTAATCAAGAAACTGGAAGACAAAGTGAAGATTGAATCGAATCTAGATGAGATAAATTATTGCATTAGGCATGATCATAATTATGTGGAAAGGCATTTCAATTCTAATCATTATTCTGAGAAAGAAGGAAATATAACTATAGAACACTGTCTAGAAAGTAATCGCATTCCTGCAACCAATTCATCAAGTGACGATAAGAGAGAGAAACTCAGCAATGTACAAATTACATCCCACAGATTTAACGGTGATATTCAGTCTTCCAATAGTCGTCAGTCTTCGGCCACTTCGAATACAGAAAATAATTCACGAGCGAACACAACACTTCAAGAGAGAAACAGTCAAAAGAACTTATCATCGTCCCATGCAAATCAATCTTTGCAAGCAAAGAAAAGCAGCAATACTTCTAAAATCTCAGGAAATATCACGACTGCAGACACACCAATGACTATTAACGGTTTTTACAAAACGTCCAACGCTCCATTCGACCGATTTACCAGCCTGCAGGAAACCACGAGGATCTCAAACACTGCTAACTCGCATTTAGAACCTCTACAAATCTCCATACCGCCACCGAATATGTTCACATCGTCGACTAACAAACGTATGCTCGTTAGGAAGGATACGAAATCGATTACAGTGGATATGACAAATATCCTGTCCTCGAAATCAAGCGAGAACTCAAAGAAGCTCGTGGATGGCGACCTGAAACTCTCTGTCGGCAACATTGCGAAATTGAACGTCCGCATTCCCCAAACCGTGAGCATCCTGAAGAAGCCGCCCAACGCTAAAAAGAACACGCTGGACGGACTGGAGGACGATAAAAAGCCTGCTGTACTTATATTGAAAACCTCCAACAATCTCCTGCTGAACGTCAACGAGAATGTGCCAATCCTGAAGATAGCAGATTCGTGCGATCCGCGATATAACTGCAATCTTGAGGCGACGAAAGGCGTCTCTTTGACCGACAAGCAGGAGACATCAACAATCATCCCAGGCGTGAAGTCCGAGGACAAGACAGCCACGCAGCGAGCGAAGATCACGTTGGGCAAGGACAAGTACAAGATTCAGAGCAAGAGGGAGTTGTACGAAGCGACTCTGCGCTCGATTGACATCGCCAACATCGTCGACACAGAAGCGTTAATACGATTCATCGTACGCCGGCTGCCGATCATCACACGCGATGCCCGCGATCCCGAGTACAAATTGATGCATCCTTACGCGTGTTGCAGCGAGGAGGAGTACTTTGCCCACAACGTTGGCAAGCAACGTGCGCTGGAGTGGCATCGAGCCAAGACAATCAGGTCCTTTCTGCGAATGAAGAAGGTCCCGTCTGATAGCCTGTGGAGCGTCAAGGAGATCATGGTTTGGGCGAAATTGCACGGCTACACGCCAAGGAATTCCTCCAGCTCGTCGGAGGCAGTCACGATGAATGACACGAAGAAGTGTCTATCTGATACTACGACACCCACCGCAATTTTTTTGGCCACGTGTACGGAATCAATGGCGTTGCAAAAGTGGCTGCAAAGCTGCCAGGAAGAGTCTAGTCAATCGATGGATACTTGTGTCGAGGACGAAGAGATTG
The DNA here is from genome assembly GCA_030586385.1 of Camponotus fellah. Classification (NCBI taxonomy): domain Eukaryota; kingdom Metazoa; phylum Arthropoda; class Insecta; order Hymenoptera; family Formicidae; genus Camponotus; species Camponotus fellah. Next base: position 125,444 of record JAPIVC010000271.1, on the reverse strand, counting down.
ATGTCGAGAGTGTCGAGGAAAGCTCGTGTAGGATTACGATTGATAGGAGAAAAAATGGCGATGATGGGGATAGCGATTCTTCTAAATTGATACCGCTTGAATTGGATGGAAGCCTGTTGCCATTCCATAATTTCGTGGGCGATACCGCGCGAGATATCGGCGTCAAGATCGGACCAGAAGAGATTGTTTCTGGTGTTTTGTACAATGCAGCTAGTCGCGTAATGATGCGGGTAAAGATTCTTCTTTTGTGCAATTTGTGCTCATGTTTTAAAAATGAGTAAAATTAGAAAGTTATAATATTATGCTGTTAAAATAATGTCTTTCCAGGTTGTCGAATGTTTCGTGGAGGATCTAACTCGAACATCGTTGGCAAAAGCTTGGGAGAGAAATAGCGGAAATGAGTAATTATCTTTTTATTCAGGGTGATTTAAAAGTCTGGAAATGGTCAATTATCTCCGAAAATAGTGGTCCTGTGGGAAAATGGTTCAGACAAAAGTTGTAAGATTTTAAGTGACGCATTACACAGTAATATTACTAGGACCTTGAAGAGTGTTGTTAAGGTCACGTGAAGGTCATCTTAAATTTCTTAAATAGAACCCCCTATTTTTTATTACATATTCTTGTAACTTACCTCGAGAACTTTTCAAAACACTATAATGAAGTATTTTTTCATTGAGTACTTTCCGAGTTACAAGACTTGAAATCATTTTTTAATTTTACATAAACTATAAAATATCTAGAAAAATATTTATTTTTCGATTATCTTACCTTAATACTTTTATGTATAAAATAATGAGAGGAATCAATTGGTGTAAAGAAAACATATAGTTGTTTCAAAGAAAAAAATATGTAATTTGCAATTAACAATTATATATTTTTTTCTTAAAAATAATTATATATTTTCTTTATATCAATTGATTTCTCTCATTATATTGTATATAAAAGTATTAAAGTAATAGATAATCGAAAATGAATATTTTCTACGATAATTTACGGTTTATGTAAAATTAAGAAATAATTTCAAGCCTCACATAATTCGAAAAATACTTAATGAAAACTAACTTAATTATAGTGTTTTGGAAAGCTCTCGAGGTAAGCTACACGAATATGTAATAAAAAATAGGCGGTTCTATTTAAGAAATTGAAGGTGATCTTGACGTGACCTTAACAACACTCTTCAAGATCATAGTAATATTACTGTGTAATGCGTCGCTTAAAATCCTACAACTTTTGTCTGAAACATTTTTTCACAGGACCACTATTTTCGGAGATAATTGACCATTTCCAGACTTTTAAACCACCCTGTATATCTTATTATATGATATTACACGATGTTATTATCTGTCTTGTATTTTACACATTCTTTTTTTGATGTTTGACAGATGTCCCAAAGTCATTACGCTAAACGATGTCCGTAACGCTCTCATGAGTCGAGAGGAATTCGACATTTTCACCAATGAAGGTCTGGGTTCGATGCAACAATCAAGTCTAAGGGAATCGTCTAGTTGACACCCAGGTGCGAGCAAACAAACAACCGTCTAGTTATCCAGACTGGACTATGGAATACAACGAATCGATCGGGTACCGCATTATTATCGAATACAGAAGACGTCTGCAGAGGAAAGATGAATTAGATGCACGCGAATTTGCACGAACGCCTGAAGAAATAATTTGAGACAGTTCGAAACAGTTTATTTAAGTCGTCTCAATCCCAACCAACTGGAATCCGATGACGCTCGACCTCGCGTTGCAGCCATTCGCGGACTGGCTCGTAATAAGCTAAGAACGGCTCCACACGATACTCGGAATGTCCCGTTATCATGCGTAGCGCGCGTCTCCAATTCATGCTACTTCCAAGTTTCATCGTCGACCTGGAAGTAAAGACCGCTTTCTTTATATTCGTTTTTTTTTCACCTTCTTCAGTGAAGAAAAATTATAGAAAAATTATTTTTTTTACTACTTTCTTTTGTTTGAAACAAAAATTAAAATTTTTTTCATAAGAATGGGTGCTATCTACCTCAAGAACTTTCCCGCATCCTTTGATCTGTAAATGTCGCACTTGTGAAGAGGTAAATCAAACGTCGTGGAATCAACCCTCAGATTCAAGGCTGCTTTGCACATTCCTTGGAATAATTGAACTTGCAGAAAGCTTCCCAGGAAATATCTATTAATATTAATTCATTTATCGCTGTTATTGTACACGTTGCTTTTTTTTTATCGAGTCACTCGAACTTACCCGGCATAAGGTATGTTGTGAGCGACATGAAATTTTGCCACAGGATCGAAGAATTCCTCAGATCTCGATGACGGTGGAACGATACCCATATAACGACGATGCAAAGTCCACCAGGATGTGTTGTATCTCGATGGTTTTGTCCTGCCCGAGAAGACAGACCACCTCCATTTTTCTATTATCAGTCCACTAGACAGTTGCGGTATTTTAAGCAGAGCTTGTCTTAGGAGAATAGCCATTTCTAATGAATTCTGCGAATTAATTTCGAATGAATTGACGAGTGATGCGAGAGGAGTGCGTATTAATCCCAGACGTCGCATGTGTTGAAAGGAAGTTGCACCGTACGAAATGGCATCCCCTATCGACTCGTGGAAAGCACTATTGATTCCATTCTAAACAACAGATAATTGATTTTATATATTTATTACAGAGTGAGTCATTTTAATCAACGCACACAATTATTTTCGAAACACAGCATTTTAGAGAAAAATGTTTCAGACAAAAGTTATATGGTTTCGAGGGGGACATAAGATGATAGCATTGGTTTGACCTTGAAGAGTTATTTGAAGATCACATGAAGGTCACCTTCAATTTCTTAAATAAGACTTACACTATCTCATTACATATTCTTGTAGCTTATCTCGAGAGCTTTCCAAAACACTAATTAAGTACCTTTTCGTAAAGTACTTTTTGAATTATAAGACTTGAAATCATTTTTTTAATTTTACATAAATCATAAAATATCTTGTAAAATATTCATTTTTCGATTATCTTAGCCTTAATACTTTTATGTACAAAATAATGAGAGGAATCAATTGGTATAAAGAAAACACATAGTAGTTTTTAAGAAAGAATATGTAATTTGCAATTAACAATTTCATATTTTTTCTTAAAAACTACTGTATGTTTTCTTTACATCAATTGATTTCTCTCATTATTTTGTACATAAAAGTGTTAAGATAAGATAATCGATAAATGAATATTTTACTAGATATTTTATGATTTATGTAAAATTAAGATATTATTTCAAGCTTCATAACTCGAAAAGTACTTGATGAAAAAGTGTTTATTTATAGTGTTTTGGAAAGCTTCGAGATAAACTACAAGAATATGTAAAAATATATAGGGTGTTCCATTTTAAAAAATTGAAGTGATCTTCACGTGACCTTCAAATAACTCTTCAAGGTCAAACCAATGGTATCATCTTATGGCCCCCTCGAAACCATATAACTTTTGTCTGAAACATTTTTCTCTAAAACGCTTTGTTTCGAAAATAATTGCGTGCGTTGATTAAAATGACTCACCCTGTATATATTTGAGATTTTTCAGAAATTTTTTAGTACCTTGAAAAATGAAGATTGATTCTGATACGCCATATAATATTGTATGTGACCAATTTCGTGAAAAATAACATTGAAATCTTCTGGTTTCGTCTCTAAACATGCGATAATTCTAAAATAAGGCACAATTAATTTTATAATTAATTTAACATTTATTTATTTTAGAAATTTACCTGAAGTCATTCTTATTGTACATGTTGACAGCAGTTGCATGACAGCTGGATCTCCCACCTATTTCTCTTTTGAAGACAGAGTTCTTCCAAAATTCTGGCGTCAAGGACGGAAATCCGAGAGATACGTAAAAATCATCTACCGTTTCTATCATTTTAATGACATTATAATTTTCTTGTATCATCGAATTCGTCAGGTTCGGCATGATTGCGGTATAATTTGGAAATATTACGTCGATCAACGCTTCCCAAGTTTGCGACCACAAGTTACCTGTAAAGATGATGATCGGTTGAGAAAAACGTTTGCTCTTTTGATTGACGAAAATCACTTCACCTAATAAATGAGCAGGAATTGGCAGAGACACGTCAACAACGTCGGGATACAATTTCGCGAGTCGGAATCTCACGACAGCGTGAAGAAGCTGATATAATGGCTCGACTCGCTGATACATTTCTTCGAACATACTCTCCAAATCCGGAATCTCGAACTCTTCCCTCCAATATTCTCCGATATCAGCGTAGCCTGACAGTAAGATTTTATTATTATTAGAAAAATAAAATTTCACTGTTCAACGTTTTAATTTTAAAATATTATTTCAAGAAGAAGTCAATTTTTTCATGGTGTTTAATTTTTCATGTTTTGCTTTGACTACTGCAATTTTTGAAATTATATATATTGCATATTTTTTTAGAAAAACATAAATTTATTATTTAGCTAATTTAGTTAATAATTTAGTTAATTCTTTTAATATTATATATTGGTTTTTAAAATTTATGTATTGCTGTATATTATACCATTATTTCGCGCAGCAGTATTTTGAAGATCAACTAATTGTTTAAAAAGTTCCTTCGTGTGACTCATTCGATTTCTCCAAGCAGTCCAAATCCAACGTAATTCTCTTTCATTTCTAAATAAATATAGGTATTCAACTATTCGATAAAGGTCATGAAAGTCTATCCAATATCAAAATATCAAAATATATCCATTTAGTAATTTAAATAATACATTGAAATATACCTCGAAGTCGCCATTAATCTTGTCACATCCAATTCATCATTATAACATTTCCGTTTATAATTTTCAACTTTGCAAATTTGCGCAGAGTCATATGTGGATGACAAGTATTCTTTAATAACGACAATCTTTCTATAATAAATGAAAGATTAATTTATAAACAAGATTTTATAAACAAGAAAAGGAAGATTAAATTTAGAGATTTAAATTTAGAGATTTAATTTAGAGACTTAAATTTAACGAAATCTTTAAATTTAAATTAATAATGAAATTTTAATTGTCAGGCTCTTCATCAATACCTTGTCATTTCATCGGTATATTTTGGTCCTTTGCACAAAAAGCGCAGCAATTTTTGATTCACGGATACTTTGTTATCTCGAAGATTCGTAAGTTTTGCGCACCATTCGTTTTTCCACTTTAGCTTGAATTGTACAATTTGCGTATACACTTCTAAGGGTATGATCGAACGATTTTTAAGGACTTGCCACTCTAAATTAGCGACTACTTGATTCAGCAAATCAAATTCATCGGCGAGCATCCCGTAATCAATCTCTTGTGCTGTGACAGTAGAAATGATCAAAATTTTATAAAAATCATAAACAAACACACAGTTGATTGAATCAAACACTTGTAGAATTATTTAAATATTTATTTGATATATTCGCGTGAAAAAAAATTTGAATTTTTTTCATGTGAATATATCAAATAAATATTTATCAAATTTATATCAAATTTACAAATACATAGTTGATTGAATAAAACGCTTGCAAAATTATTTAAATATATCAAATAAATATTTATCAAATTTATATCAAATTTTACAAACACATAGTTGATTGAATCAAACGCTTGCAGAATTATTTAAATATTTATTTGATATATTCGCGTGAAAAAAATTCAAACTTTTTTATAAGGATAGCGACTAATTAAAATGTAATTTTTATTCAAACACTTTTTTAAATATAATCACTGTACTTTTTAAGACAGCATCGCTGATTCAGTAGAAATGATCAAAATTTTACAAAAATTATAAACTAACACATAATTGAATCAAGCACTTGTAGAATTATTTAAATATTTATTTGATATATTGGTGAAAACACGAAAATATCAAATTTATATCAAAGGACCAAATTTATATCAAATTTTACAAACACATAGTTGATTGAATCAAACGCTTGCAGAATTATTTAAATATTTATTTGATATATTCGCGTGAAAAAAATTCAAATTTTTTTATGAGGATAGCGACTAATTAAAATGTAATTTTTATTCAAACACTTTTTTAAATGTAATCACTGTACTTTTTAAGACAGCATCGCTGATTCAATAAAAATGATCAAAATTTTATAAAAATTATAAACAAACACATAATTGAATCAAGCACTCGTAGAATTATTTAAATATTTATTTGATATATTCGCGGAAAATAAAATAAAAAAATAAAATATCAAAGGACCAAATTTATATCAAATTTTACAAACACATAGTTGATTGAATCAAACGCTTGCAGAATTATTTAAATATTTATTTGATATATTCGCGTGAAAAAAATTCAAATTTTTTTTTATGAGGACAGCGACTAATTAAAATGTAATTTTTTTAATTCAAACACTTTTTTAAATGTAATCACTGTACTTTTTAAGACAGCATCGCTGATTCGAAAAACGATGCACATGATGAGACAAAGAAAAAATATATTTCGCGAATACTCTCCCGAATCAGTTGTCATATTTTACAATACGATAATGTCGCGCTACCGGAAAGGATTAATCCTTTCACGAACGAACGCAAGCCTTTATCCCCGTATTCGAGGATCAATTAGTGTTTTTTTTTGCTTGCATTTGCGCCGTTCTTCGTGTTTTCTCTAGGTGACAGAAGATATATATTTAATCAAGAAACCTACGCCTTGTTTATTCTACGTCGACAAATTGCTTTTCATTACAATACCCAGTTTCAATCAACCCATTTTATCGAAGGAAAAACATTCTGTGTCTTATTTATTTTTCTATTCTGAGAAAATGAGATTTCGAGTGCATCTTTATGAAAGAACCGACATATTTAACACAATAACAAACAAGTTTTACGCATTAATTGTATGAAAATAATATAAAATATAAAAAAAAATTATTAGAATATTACACACTCAGTAAACATGATGATGTCTAAAAATGTCTTAATGACGTATTAAACGTTATTAAACCGTTATTAAGATGTCATCGTGTTTGCTGGGCACACATGCATACAATAAAACATATAAACATACATATTATGCACATATATATTATATACAAGATGTCCCAGATCACTCGTACATTCCTTTTAAAATGAAAATAAATGGCTTTTATCAAAAATCGCGAACAATTTTTAAATAATAAATAATAAATAATAAATAATTGGATACGCTCTATCAAATGATGATATTTTCAACTTTTGATTCCGACCGGAAATACACCATCCGAATCGGAAGTCGAATTTTTTTAGCGGAACATGATACTTTTTATTACAGATTCGAATTATACATGAAAAAATAAGAAACTTTTGTATTGAACGTTTTTTCTGAAATAATTTTATTTTTAATATAATATTTATGATTCTTAATAAATATTTAATCGACATTAAATCAATATTTAATTAATCAGGACAAGAAAAGCAAAAATTTCTTTATTCCGACTGATTGTTTCAATACTACTCTATTTTACTAGTAAGATTTTGGAACATTTTTATAACTTTAATTTTTATAATTTTATCCCAGGAATTTTTTATAATTTTATCCCAGGAATTTTTATAATTTTTATATTTTTTATAATTTTATCCCAGGAATTTGTCTTTGAAAGCTGACGGAAGATAACTGGGACACCCTGTATATTAGAAAACAAATTATAATAGTCATAAAAAATATTATATACAATTAAACACTATTAATATAATATTTGTGATTTTTAATTAGCATTATTATGTAATTGACATACGCAACATAACATGTGTCGTGTTTACTTTTGGCGGTTTTGTGAAACGTCAAATGTACATTTCCGGTATTGACCGGAAGTGGGCTCGCCTCGCTTGGATGGATTCGAAAATTCCACTCGTGGAATAAATATTTAATCGACATTAAATCAATATTTAATTAATCAGGACAAGAGAAGCAAACGTTTCTTCATTCGGACTGATTATTTCAATACTACTCTATCTTAATAATAAGATTTTGGAACTCTTTTATAATTTTAATTTTTATAATTTTATCCCAGGAATTTTTTATAATTTTATTCCAGGAATTTTTATAATTTTTATCTCAGGAATTTGTCTTTGAAAGCTGACGGAAGATAACTGAGACACCCTGTATTAGGAAACAAAGTATAATAGTCATAAAAAATATTATATGCAATTAAACACTATTAATATAATATTTGTGATTTTTAATTAGCATTATTATTGACATACGCAACGTAAACATATGTCATATTTACTTTTGGCGGTTCTGTAAAACGTCAAATGTACATTTCCGGTATTGACCGGAAGTAGGCTCGCCTAGCTTGGATGGATTCGAAAATTCCACTCGTGGGGTAAATATTTAATCGACATTAAATCAATATTTAATTAATCAGGACAAGAGAAGTAAAAATTTCTTCATTCCGACTGATTATCCGACTTATTTCAATACTACTCTATCTTACTAGTAAGATTTTGGAACCACGTGACTCATGTTGCATCTGTCATGGCTGCGATGGCTGTTGTTGACAGAAGGGATCTGTCAAGTTCCTGAGCGGTTTACAAACAAACTGGATCGGTGATCGGTGTTGCCCTGAATCTAATACAGGTCTAATTGTCATTTTTTATGTACACGCAAGCGATCAAGATGCCGGTCCAGAAAGATTCGAATATCGTGAAAATCGCCGTTCAGATGACCGATCAAGTGCCGCAGCTCATAGAATTCAATCAGAAGCAGCCTTTGGCCGGAATTATTCAGGTACAATTAATTTTAATCGCGTTATCACATAATTTCATAATTTATAACACGCTACAATATGTATATTGCATGCACATGCATTAATTATTATTTTATTTTGATTAATTTTAATAACAGGATTTTTTAAAATTTATTTTAATAATAACAGAATTTTTTTTAATTTATTTTAATTAATTTTAATAACAGGATTTTTTAAAATTTATTTTAACAATAACAGAATTTTTTAAAAATTTATTTTAATTAATTTTATTTTAACAGGAATTATGCAACGGATGGGATTTACCTGACGCGGAATCATACTCGTTACAATTTTCGGAGAATAACAATCAGAATTACATTACGGAAAAAAATAGGAACGAGGTGAAAAATGGCAGTATTCTCAGATTGGAGTTTTCGCCATCGAAAACAGCAAATGATATTCTGGCTAAGCTCAATAATGGAACAACGGAAGAAAAAGTAGCGGCTTTGCAGAAGCTGAGCAAGCTTAGCATAGATATGACTTTTGCACTGGAATTTATAAACAAGAAAGGGTTGGCATTAATCATTTCGCAAGTATGGAGCTTTTTATACGCAGCATAAATCTGCAACTATTTGAATAATTCAGGTTTTTCGTGCAATATTATAATTGCCAATTGTTAAATTTTTAGGTGGAAGGTGGAAAGTACAAGGGAAATGCACTTGCGTATTCTCTTCAGTCATTTGTGGAATTGATGGATCATGGAATTGTGTCTTGGGATATTTTGGAAACACCCTTTATTAATAAAGTAGCGAGCTATGTCAATAATCAGTCGGTAACTCAGGACACCAATGTAGTGGAAGCTTCGCTAAGCATTCTAGAGAATATAGTCCTGAATTCGACAGGGAAATACGGACAAGTGGAAAAGGAAGTTACTTTCCCCAACCTTGTGATGCATTTGCAATGCATGAATGCGCAAATTCAACAAAACGCGATAGCATTAATAAACGCACTGTTTTTGAAAGCTGATTTGTACAAGAGACGAGCAGTTTCCGCCACATTACAATCCAAACAAGTCAGAAATGTATTTTTGACAAACGTTATACAGTCCACTGGGCAGGTATGTAATTAACAAAATATTAATAGCACTTCTTTACCTTTTTCTTCGTATCTTGTATACGATTAATTTGAAAAAATTGAAACTAATCCAAGCTTATTAAATTTTAAAATGGTCGATTGTTTATTAAGCCTGATTTTCAAAACAAAGTTTATTTTGAAGATCAAACCTTTGTTTACATTAATAAATGTATATGTGTATTTCAAACTAAACAAAAACAAACTTTTCAATTTTCATTCCAGACTATCTAATATCGTATTATTCAATATAAATACTTTTTTTTACTATTTCTGCTGCTTTTACAGGTTGGAGCGGAAATGGCGCATCAACTCTATGTATTGCAGACACTAATGTTGAGTCTATTGGAACAACGGATGATGACAAAGATGGATCCACAGGATCAAGATGCGCATGATAAGATCAAGGAACTTCGAAAGATTGCCTTTGACACGGAAGGTGCGATCAGTGGAGACGTAACAGCTCGCAAGCAAGGGCTTTTCGCCAAGGATTATAAGAAACTGGGTTTTAAATATGACATCAATCCAGCTCTTGATTTTACTGAAACACCACCGGGTATGCTGGCTCTTGACTGTATGGTATACTTTGCGCGTAATCATACTGAAGCATATACAAAGGTCGTTCTCGAGAATTCATGTCGAGCAGACGAGCATGAATGTCCTTTTGGTCGAACAAGTGTTGAACTCGTTAAATTACTTTGCGAGGTAAGATGTATATTTAAGAGAATTTATAAATGTTTAATATTGCTCATGATACGTAGAATAAATACGAATACTGTTTTAATTAGGTGTTACGTATTGGTGAAGCACCCAGTGAACAAGGTCAATCTTATCACCCGATGTTCTTTACGCACGATCATCCTTTTGAAGAATTTTATTGTGTCTGCATAGTTTTGCTAAATAAGACGTGGAAGGAAATGAGAGCGACCACGGAGGATTTCGTCAAAGTCTTTTCTGTTGTACGAGAGCAAATTACCAGGGCGCTTCAATGTAAACCCACAGGATTGGATAAGTTTAAAAATAAGTTGCAGCAGCTCACTTATTCGACCATTACCAATCTTTGGCAGCAGGAGAGAACAAGCAGAGAAGAATGGGAGAGTCATGCGAGGCCGATCGTTGAGCTTAGAGAACAAATTACGCCTGAAATCTTAGACTTAATCCAACAACAGCGATTAGGATTTTTGGTACAAGGCACCAGATTTATGAAATACAGTGCTAGAGGACAGGTGAGTATATTTTGATTGGACACATTCGATATATCATACACGATTTATGAAGTTTTTAATATATTCTTAAAATAAATTTAATACTTAATAAATTTAATAAATTTTTAATCTTTAATATTTTCAGCGGATCAAAGATAAATTTTGGTACGTCCGCTTATCGCCAAATCATAAAGTCTTCCATTACGGAGATTGTGACGAGAAATCGGTGCCAACAATAGACGAACTTCCTACGAAACTAGCAGTAGTAGAAATTCGAGGATTGCTAATTGGCAGGGACTGTCCACACATGAAAGATTTGCAGAGACGGAAAACTACACACCAGTTGGCGTTTTCTTTGATCTTGGATTCCGTCGAAGTATCTAGTCTCGATTTTGTTGCTCCCGATGAACAAGTCTTCGATTATTGGACCGATGGCATTAATGCTTTACTCGGTAAGTTGCAAATTCAATCTACATTTATTAGTATTAATTACATGGAAATTTTTATTTTTGTTTCTTCACTATTTTTTTAGGAAACAGAATGACTAGTAAGGAGGCTGAAAAAGACTTGGAGACTCTATTATCCATGGACATCAAGTTACGGCTTCTAGATGCTGAAGGAATTGATATTCCACAAGATCCACCTGCAATCCCCGAACCGCCACCGAATTATGACTTCTGTTATGAACTAAAGTAAAAAACTTCTGCTATGAATTAAAGTAAGTCATAAAGCTTTGCTTCATAAAGCTTACATCACTATTATATTGACTTGATAGACATATTGGTCATTTTGGTCTTTTTACATATACATTTTTTAAATATTTTGTCGTAATCTTCTTGTATTTTATTACTATGATGTAGATTCAGATTTTTTAGCTGTAATTTTTGTCGCATGTTTTAATTGTGCGAGAGCAATACATCTTGCCAAAGAAATATTTTAATCTTTAATACGCAATTATTATACATGTCGTTTTTAGAAATTATTTATATACAAATATTATTACGAATAGAAATCGCGCATATAGAATAATTGCACAATCGTGTTGATAATCTTTTTATAATAATTTAATTAACCTCAAATAATTTTAATAGTATATAATCATGATATTTTAGTAAGATTTTTTATATAGCTTATTTTATACAATAAGATTTTCAGCTTTTTAATTGTATTATTAATGTTTTATACCAACTTGTATGAGATATATTACAAAGACAATGTGTAAGGAATAAAGTATGACATTCAGTTTTACAGATAATTTATTTAAATTTTAACTTTTATATATAAAACTTTTTGCTACATTTATGCAAGTTTGTGTTCTGGCAGCAGAATGTAGCGATATAAACTATGAGAAATGTGAATATTTCATAAGTGGCAATAATTTTATGTGCAAATGTACAGATGTTAATTTGAAAAAATAATGTATCATTATATACACACAGATATATGTATGTATGTATGTATGTATATTATAGTGGTCGCGCTTAACGCTTCTCTGTGCGAGAGAGTGCGTGACATAAATTAATCAAAGATTTGTAGGACCTTTATGCAACATTACATTATATCCTCTGAAAGAATATGATAATGTTGAGGATCATTTATTTGATGATCTGGTGGGCAGAGGAAAAACTCGATGAAATTGAGCACGGGTCCTCGACTAAAAGGATTCAAGTATTTGCCCCTTTTGTCTCTCAAGTACGAGTATCTCTTGTAATTGAACATTTCATTGGTAGTCAAATTCATACAAGCATGTAAGACCTGTTCAAAGAAAAGGATGATAGAAAATTGTACCTCAATAATGTGATAGCAATATAAGCATATCAAATTTACCGAAGTGCACGTTAGAATCCAGCCAAGTCCGCAAAAGACGAGAGCCTCTAGTACGCCAAGAACATACAGCAATTGGATTCCTTCAATCGCGATACAATAACATGCGAAATATAAGGTGAATGAGCAGTTTATCGCCACGCACATGACGAACAGGAAGAACCACATTCTGAAAACAAATAAAAATATTTTAAAATAAATATAATGAAATAAAGGTAGGATAAATCAACAAAATTAATCAAAGACTTAGAGGACCAGAGCAATGGTGAAAGTATGCTATAGTAAATTACACTGAAATATATGTATTTTAAATTACATTTAAAAACGACAAACGCTGCGTTTCGGATCCTTATTAATGTCTAATAACAAATAATAAAAATCAAAAGCATGTAAAATAAGTTTCGGAAACAAAGAATAAAGTAAACATTGATATTGTAATGCGCTATTTGTTTACTTTATTTTTTGTTTCCGAAATTTATTTTCAGTGTTTGCTGGTATCTAGATAAACTTATCTAGATAATTATCTAGATAAAGAAATGGATCATCTTTATGTTTAACTAGATGAAGAAATATAAAGTATTTTTATCTTTATCTCAGATGAAAAATATATATGTCATCTTATCTAAAAATTGTCTAAGATGACGTTTTCATTATGCAAAAGTTTTCCAGGCAAGCTTCTAAAAATCTATCTAAAATATCTAAAATATATTTTTTATATTATTATTATTAATATATTATAAATATATTATTATTATATTATTAATATATAATAAATATATTATAAATATAAATTAATAAATAAATATTTATCATATCATTTATATACCTTTTTGCTATTATTTAAATATTCTTTAGAAAAAGAGAAGGAATATGTGTTTATAATTTTAATATCCCATTTATAATCTGCGTCACATTTTTTACAAATATTTATAGTCTTCTAAAATAAACAAAAATATCTAGATAATTATCTAGATTATCGCAATAATTATCTCATCTTTCATCTAAATTAAGTAAAAGTAAAATCATCTTTATCTCATCTAAGATAAATTTACGGATTTTTATCTTTATCTTTATCTAGATAATTTTGAAATTATCTACAGCAAACACTGCTTATTTTACATGCTTTGATTTTGACTTTTATTATTGTTATTAGACATTGATAAGGATCCGAATGGGATCGAAAAACGTTTGTTGTTTTTAAATGTAATTTAAAATACATATATTTCAGTATAATTTACTATAGCATACTTTCACCATTGCTCTGGTCCTCTAAGCCTTTGATTAATTTTGTTGAAAAATATTTTAATAATTGTAATTTTGTTAAAAATATTTTAATAATTGTAATTTTGTTAAAAATATTTTTGTTAAAAATATTTTAATAATTGTAATTTTGACATGTACAAACGGATGATTTATATTGATTGCGTACCTGTTCCTCAAGCCAACGCAATTATATATAAACGGACAGTGATGATCGAAATATGTGACGCATCTATTGCAGATTCTACAATGTTTAGCCCGGAGAGGTCTGAAACACCTACAGCTGTGACATAATCGCGACAGTAAAACGTTGCGCTTTTTCCATTTATCGAAGTATGGGATCTGAAACAACGCAAAGTGTAAATCATAATTAATTAACTTTATTCGATTTTACAATTATATCACCCATTATACCTGTTTTATCGCTCTGTAATAGGTATCGCTGTTCTGCGGCACGTAACCAGGGTCTCTTCTATTCGCTACAATCCAGGAAATCCACATGAGGATGTTCCAGTAAATGAAACAGTAGTGGCTACCGCGCAGGAGGTTCCACGTTAACGGAATACACTTCAACAGATACATCGGGTATCCCCATAGCAGGACGGATATCATGAACAGCAGCAATGGTCCCTTGCTATTGCCCGCTCCGCCAAACAACAGGGCCCTTGAAAGAGCAACCAAATTATTTACAGGTTTCATAAATGATTTAATGTTCGAATTTCGAGATATTACGCCAAGTATGCAGACCATAGTTCATTGATGGGCGGTATCCATCTAGCTCGGCGTTTTTGTTCCGCCTGCAGAATGCGCACGATCTCCGAGTGACGGTGACTCTTGGCCAGTTGCAACGGTGTCTTGCCGTTTTTATCGCGCGGCTCGAGCTCGATCTTACTTTTCTCGCAGAGGATCCGGACGCAGCTGACGTTGCCGGATAGGCAAGCGAGATGAAGCGGCGTCGAGCCGAAGTAATCAGGCTTCTGTAAATCCACGCCGCTGTAGATCAAGAGTTTGATCAGCTCGGCGTGGCCCTTGTACGCGGCCCAATGCAACGCGGTGTCGCCGTTTATGTCCGTCAAGTGTCCTTGCGCGCCGGATCCTAGTAAGAAGGCGGCTGTCGCGAACTTGCCGAACATACAAGCGGTCATCAGAGGTGTCAAGCCCTTAAAATCGGCTGTGTTGACCGCGACACCCGCCTGAAAAGAAAGCATTCTGTTGTGAAACTCTGTTCATTTGCCAAGTCTTTGGTATTTTTCTTTTGTACCTTCAATAGCAATTGCACTATCGCACTGTGACCTTTTCGACAGGCCCAATGTATCGGTCTGGGTCCTTGCGTCCCGAGACATGGTAAATCGACGGGACCGCTCCGTTCTATCAAATATCTCATGACCTGTTGCAAGGAGAAATTTTATATCCAGGTCTTTGATAATTTTCAAAAATAATGACAATTTTTCCTCAGAAACTAACTTCAATATTGCCATCCAAGGCGGCCCAATGAGCAGGCGTGTATCCCCATTCATCCCTCGCGCTGAGCACGTTCAACCCGTTCCCTTCCACCAATTCCTCGACCACCTCGATTTCACTATAAAAACAAGGAATGTCTTTGCACTTTCCTCTTCATTATTATATCTTTTTTTCGAATTTTTTGGACTTATTTAATCATTTTTTTCAGCTCTTTATGGCATAATTTAATTTTTTTCTCTCTTTTTAAAAATATATTATTATTATATTATTATTATATTATATATTATTATTATATTATATTATTATTATTATATTATTATATTATTATTAATATTATTAATATTATTATATTATTATTATTATTATTATTTTGTATTTATATTATTATATTATTAATTTAAAATGAAAATGTATGATCTAACCCGGCTCTGAGCAGCTCAAAGATTTGTTTAGTCTCGTTGGTGGGACTCTGACCAGTCGCGGCCTCATCAGCATAGACGTTATCATCGGGACGATTCCTCTCCCGTGTGTTTTTGCCCGAACCGTGATTCTGATGGCTGGATATCAGATTGTTCGGTAGATGCCCGACCATGTCGGGATCGGGACTTAGTTCCCATACGGATCGCGCCGCACCAGGCCCTGCCACAGGGCTCACAGGATACACCTATAAAATACACACATAAGATCATGCAAGATACAAATTTTGTCGTAAGTAGGATAAAAAAATACTTGACAAATTAAATAATATTTTTTTTAATATTGAATTATTTAAAATTATAATATATTTATTTTATGTTTATATCTTTTTTCTGACGTATTTTTTCATTACTAAAATTCTCGCTACCTTTCCAGCAAATAATTGTAATTAAAAATAACATTTTTTTACCTTGCACAGCGTCGCGAGTTCTGCATTTATAAATTAAATAATATTTTTTTTTTAATATTGAATTATATAATACATAAAATTCTAATACATATACTAAACAATGTTATTTATTTTATGTTTATATCTTTCTTCTGACGTATTTTTTCATTATTAAAATTCTCGCTACCTTTCCAGCAAATAATTGTAATTAAAAATAACATTTTTTTACCTTGCACAGCGTCGCAAGTTCTGTATTTATAAATAATATTTTTTTTTAATATTGAATTATTTAAAATTATAATATATATACCAAACAATGTGCACGCAATTTTTATTTATTTTATGTTTATATCTTTCTTCTGACGTATTTTTTTCATTATTAAAATTCTCGCTACCTTTCCAGCAAATAATTATAATTAAAACTAACATTTTTTTACCTTGCACAGTGTCGTGAATTTTGTATTTATAAATTAAATAATATTTTTTTTTAATATTGAATTATTTAAAATTATAATATATATACCAAACAATGTGCGCGCAATTTTTATTTATTTTATTTATTTTATATCTTTCTTCTGACGTATTTTTTCATTAAAAATTCTCGCTATCTTTCCAAATAATTGTAATAAAAACTATTATTTGTAATTAAAAATAACATTTTTTTACCTTGCACAATGTCGCGAGTTCTGTATTTATAAATAATATTTTTTTTTGAATTATTTAAAATTATAATATATATACCAAACAATATCCACGCAATTTTTATTTATTTTATGTTTATATCTTTCTTCTGACGTATTTTTTGATTATTAAAATTCTCGCTATCTTTCCAGCAAATAATTGTAATAAAAGCTATTGTTTGTAATTAAAAATAACATTTTTTTACCTTGCACAGCGTCGCGAGTTCTGTATTTATACGCTCGTGTTCGGAAGGCGTTCTGAAGGATGCACCTTGCGTGGCAATCGCTCCGGCACCCTCCGGGACGGTTAGTCACAAGGAGACGTTGGGTCCAACCATGTCCTACGGGACTCACTTCCGGGCAGCGCGGCTTTCCCTCCAGACTTGAAAACCCTGCGTTGGACTCCTGCGAACGAGAAACGCTGGCCGGAGCTTCAGACGACGAGCGACGTCCGCATTTCTGGGAATACCATCGGCGATCACCGCACACGGTGTTTTGCGCATTCGAATCGATAACGCGACGACGGAAACGCCTGCGTGCAAGAAATTAGGACGCCTGGAAATTGGTCGGCAGCGCGCGCGTTTGTAATCATTCCAATTTACTGATGGGAGATTCCGACAACCTTGCTGAGCGAAGAGAACTCAGACGAAGGACGTTTAAAATAATTAAAATAATTAAAAATAATTAAAAGCTACGATATTTAATGATAAAATTATAAGATGAAACCATAAATAAAATCTGTCTTGAAGATTCGCGATATTAAAATTCCGTGGTAAACGAGTTGTTAAAAAATTACTGTGACTCTTAATTTTCCATCACAAAGTTCCCAGCAAACACCAAGTAACAGTTGTACAATTGTTAGTTATAATTTCCCACAATATAATTGTTATTAAACACATAACAGTTATATTGTTGAGTAGGAAATTATAACTAACAGTTATATAACTGTTATTTGATATTTGCTGAGAATTTTGTGACGGAAAATTAAAAGTCGCAGTAATTTTTTAATAACTTGTTTCACGGAATTTTAATATCGCGAATCTCTCCAAGATAAATTTTATTTATGGTTTCATCTTATAATTTTATCATTAAATATCAGCTGATTTGACTTTGATTTCGAACGCAGATTTATATTATTGATTTATTTCATGCTTATATTTGTAAGATGTGCCATAGACATTGAGATATTTATCATAAATATTTAAATCTGATTTTATTAAATTCTTGATCGTCAAGAGAATATCTTTAAAATTATTGAAATATTAAATTAAACTTAAAGGAGAGATTTTCAAAACATTTTTAATAAAACGAGGATATGAACGCTATCACAATTTTTATTAACGACAAAATGGCGACATTTTTAATTGAAGGTCTGCAAGACTCGTGATGGTCTCAAAGTGTGGAAGCCTGGTTTCTTCTAAAAATATTGTGCATGTGAAACAGAATCCATTAAAAACATAGAGTAACTATGCGTGAATTTGTGTACATTTAATTTAAGGATGTTTTGTACAATTCCAGCAAAAAGTAGCTGAAAATCAATATTGACGAATATATCCACTTTTGATGTATTTTGAGTATGAGAAATTGTGTGGAATATTACAATTTGATCTTAGCTACAGCGCAGAGATGTATTTTTTAATATTTATTACGTTTTTTATTGAAATATTTCAAATTTTGTTAATCGAAATGATTAACTTTTGGCAGAGAATTTTGCCTTGTGACAGATACATGACTAACTTGATTGAATTATATTTAACATCTTTTTAACCAGTTAGTACTTGTATAATATTATTTGACCAAATATTTCCTCTGTATCTAAACTTTTGCAAATTTTAAACAAATTCTGACTATTATTTCCATGTATTTTTGTCATTTGAATCGACGTGATTATACGTTTCCCATAAGAACACATGTTAATTCGGTGCAAATTAAAATCCTTAACTTGTGAATGCTTTAGTGAATCGATTTAAAAATTGTACTGAAGATTCTAAACATATGTAAGAATATTCTGTACAATTTTCATTAAATTCTCAATATTTTGAAAATAGATACAAAACATCCTTAAGTTAGTGTCCCAGGTAGAACATGAAACTCATAATGACATCATTATAACGTCGCCTAAAAGTCATTTTAGAAAAATCATGATCTCATTTGATATACTTTTGGCAATGTTTTGGTGACTTATTAATATTTTATATATATATTACGCAATTACTATTGTTTATTTAATTATTCATGTATATTTTAATTATATTTAATTATATTTAATTATATTTTAATTATATTTTAATTATATTATTTAATTATATTAAGCAACATAATCTTTTTAAAATTATATAATGCAATTATTGAATTTAAAAATTTACGATTCTTTCTGTCATCTTTAGTTCATTTTTTAATCATTTTTAAGTTTTAAAAATCATTTTTAACTTTTAATAAAATATAAATAAAATCATAATGACGTCATAATAATGTCATTATAAGTTTCATGTTCCACCTGGAGTTATTAGATTCTCGTATCATGGACATGAACCACGTACCACGTCTATTACCGACGATATACCTAGGAGCGAACTCGTAGTTCATGTCTACTTTATCAGAGGGCGCATCATGCGCTGAAGCGAAATGGCCGGTCTCAGGTTTCTCTCTGTTGATGGTTGATGATCTGGACGAGTTCTACGATTGACGTGTGATATGATGATATAAAATGGCACCCACTATTCAAACCAACAGCAACCAAGCCGACAGAGATAAACGCACGACTAGGCCAGCGGAAAAGAGGTAAATAAACGCGGGATATGATATAATTTCTGTGCGAAACATTTCCACATCTGACCCTCACTTTCCCTCAGATCTGAACTCATATGTCGAGTTAAATATTGCAATACGCTGCCGGATATTCCGTTTGATCCGAAATTTATAACATATCCCTTCGAGCCGACTAGGTAAGTAAAAAAACAACTCGTCCAACTTGCTTCGTATTTGCATTTTTTTTGCTTTAAATAATTTGTGATTTTGACAATGCAGGTTCATTCAGTATAATCCGACCTCCTTGGAGCGCAATTATAAGTATGAAGTATTGACGGAGCACGATTTAGGTGTTGAAATTGATTTGATAAACAAGGACACATACGCGGGAGATATAAATGCACAGTTGGATCCGGCCGATGAGAAACTATTGGAGGAAGATGTTCTTACACCGCAAGATTCTAAACGATCTAGACATCATGCCAAGAGCGTCTCGTGGCTTAGACGTACAGAATATATTTCCACAGAGAGCACTAGATTCCAGCCGCAAACGGCGGACAAGGTTGAAGCCAAAGTTGGTTATAGCATCAAGAAGAACTTCAAGGTACGACACATTTTCTGCATTAGTAATGTATGCGATCTTACTATATTTCTTGATATAAATTTGTTAAATTATTTTCAGGAGGAAACACTGTATATGGACCGCGATAGTCAAATAAAAGCTATAGAAAAGACATTTGAAGACAATAAGAAACCAATTGAAAGACATTACAGCAAAGCAAATGTAGTGCCTATAGAAGTATTGCCGGTATATCCAGACTTTAAGGTACTTAGCATTGCAACAGTTATTATTTTGTATAAACATTAATATATCATTGTATCAATAACCTTTGATTATGTATCTTATTTAGTTATGGAAATATCCATGTGCGCAAGTCATATTTGATTCTGATCCTGCACCAACGGGTCGATCTGTACCAGCGCAAATTGAGGAAATGTCACAAGCTATGATAAGGTAAGCTCATGCTGTAGTAATTTTAAATAATATGAAAAAGAAAGAAAACCTTTAAAATTAAGAAAGAAAGAAAAACATATTAAAATTAAAAAAGAAAGAAAAGCATATTAAAATTAATTTCGAGATGATTTTATGAAAACGATGCTCTTTACAGAGGTGTGATGGATGAGAGTGGCGAGCAGTTTGTAGCTTACTTTTTACCGTTGGAAGAAACGTTGGAGAAACGCCGACGAGATTTTACTGCTGGTATCGATTACGCTGACGACGAGGAGTACGAGTACAAAATGGCGAGGGAGTATAATTGGAATGTCAAGAGCAAAGCCTCCAAGGGATACGAGGAAAATTATTTCCTCGTGATAAGACAAGACGGGGTATTTATTTACATCACACATGCATTATCAATTTCACGACTAATCTTCTTGTGTACCATAGGTTTACTATAACGAACTGGAGACACGAGTGCGACTGAGCAAACGGCGCCAGAAGGTCGGACAGCAGCCAAATAACACGCGCTTGATTGTACGTCATCGACCACTGAACGCCAATGAATTCAGAATGCAGAGATACCGGGAGAAACAATTGGAGCCGCCTGGAGAAGAGGACGAGGACGAGGAGGAGGAAGAGGAAGAGGAAGAAGAACAGGACACTCAACAAGAAGTGGAGAAAAACGACGGCAAAGGTTTGTCACTTGGAGGTTCGCTTTATATACAGGGTGTCCCACTTTAATCACCCCTTTTAACTTTGTGGGGAGTAATCGTGGAGAAAAATGTTTCAGACAAAAGTTGTATAGTTTGAAGGAGGACAGATGGTACTATTGGTTTGACTTTGAAGAGTCATTTGAAAGTCACGTGAAGGCCACTTCAATTTTTTTTAAATGGAACCTACTATTTTTCATTACATATTCTTGTAGCTTATCTCGAGAGCTTTCCAAAACACTTTAATTAAATGTTTTTTCATTAAGTATTTTTCGAATTATAAGGCTTGAAATAATATCTTAATTTTACATAAACCATAAAATATCTAGCAAAATATTCATTTTTCGATTATCTTACCTTAGTATTTTTATGTACAAAATAATGAGAGGAATCAATTGGTGTAAAGAAAAAACATAGTTGTTTCGAAGAAAAAATATGTAATTGTTAATTGCAAATTACATATTACTTCTTCGAAACAACTATGTTTTTTCTTACCATTGATTCCTCCCATTATTTTGTACATAAAAGTATTAAGGTAAGATAATCGAAAAAGAATATTTTACTAGATATTTTATCGTTTATGTAAAATTAAGATATTATTTCAAGCCTTATAACTCGAAAAGTACTTAATGGAAAAACATTTAATTAGTGTTTTGGAAAGCTCTCGAGGCCAGCTCAAGAATATGTAATAAAAAAATAGGGGGTACCATTTTAAAAAATTGAGGTGGCCTTCACGTGACCTTCAAATGACTCTTCAAGATCAAACCAATAGTACCATCTTATGTCCCCCTTCAAATCATACAACTTTTGTCTGAAACATTTTTCTCCTACTCCCTACAAAGTTAAAAGAGGTGATAGATTAAAGTGGGACACCCTGTATATTTGCTCACCTATCATCGTTGGAATATTTCTGACAAGTGGAAAATTTGTCTCCAGGTTCCGAAGCGGAGAACGAGGGCGAATCGCGCGCCTCGTCCAGGGCATCCTCGCGAGCGTCCAGCAGGAAATCGCGATCTGGTTCCGGCTCAAGATCGAGATCCCGCTCACGCTCGCGTTCACCGTCCAAGTCAAGATCGCGGTCCCGATCGCGCTCGCGTTCTCGATCACGCTCGCGCTCCCGGTCGCGTTCGCCGTCCAAGTCGCGCAGCAAATCGCGGTCCAGATCCGGCAGTCCTCGGTCCAGGAACTCGTCGCGATCTAGGTCCAAGTCGAGATCGCGCTCGGGAACGCCTACGAAGTCACCGTCGAGATCTCGGTCGAGTTCGCGATCCAAGTCCAGGTCGCGATCGAGGTCGAGATCCGCCACCGGTAGCGGTAGCGGCTCCGCCAGCGCGAGCGGCGAAAGCGGCTCGGAAAGCGAGTGAATCGAGAAGCGTGATCGACAGTACTCTGTGCTTGTTGCTCGGGCATTTCCATTCGAATCGCTTCGACGAACAAATCGTTTATAAATCGTCGCACTTGACAAATATTCCGCTTGTGTTCGGAGAGCAGCACCGAATGAATACAAGGTACTCTGATACTGTTTGAGTGGACACTTTTGGAGAGGAACCGTACACGCGTTTTACAAAATGTACGAGTGCTCGGTGGTACGATTGAAAAAAAAAAATAATAAATTTATAAGGAAAGTATTTTTTTTATTACGCATTTGGTTCTGGAATCATTTTCCATTTGAAAATATTCTTGCCAGAAATTTTCTAACAATTATATATACAGGTTACGCGAAAAGTCCCGGAAACGGCTAATATTTTGGAAAGGAAGCATTTTATAAAAGAATGTTTTATATAAAGATTGTAGGATTTAAAAAGATTCTTTTATAGTGATCAGTAAATAAATCATTTTAAGCCCTGTAACTTTTATAGGAAATATTTTTTTATAAAATATTTCCTTTCCAAATTATTAGACCGTTCCGGGATTTTTCGCGCACCCTATATATGTATACTACGTTATCGAAATAAATTATTGTAATAATTTTTGCCATATATATATTTTTTGTTTATTTATTTTTATATTAAATATGCACATTTATCACAGAAATTAAAATTTAAAATTAGAAGAAAAGAGGCAGGAGAAGAGATAAAAATTTCTCTCTTGGAAAGAGAGATTTGAAAATTCTTTTATTATCTTATTTTATCTCTTATTTTTTTTCTTGCTCCTCATCAATACTAAAATAAATATTCGTATATATATATATATATATATATATATATATATGTGTATATATATATACAGAGTGTCCCGCAATTTTATAGAAAACAAGGATAAATTAAAAGATGATAAATTAAAAATTATAATAATAACAAATAAGAAAAATAATATTAATTTTAATGAATTGACGAAAGTTTACATCGCAAAATATATGTATTGATGATATATATATACATACAGGGCGTCTCGCAACTACTGCTCCATATTTTAAAGGTAGATTCTCTGGCCAATTTAAAAACGATTTTTCCTCAGCGAAAATATCGAAGAAGATCATTATTTTTTGCATATTCCCAATTTTTGATGTATCTTTCTAACTAAGTCTTAAATTAAAATTCTATTCTAAAGTAAACTCTACCTAAAATTAACTAAAGAATGTGACTTTATTAATATTTTATTTCCATAAGGCTTAGTTTGCGAGAAACTCTTTATTTTCAATCATTTATAACTCGAAAATTATTAGACATAGCCTCGACATTTTCGCTAAGGAAAAATCGTTTTTAAATTTAAAAGGCCAAAAAATCTACCTTTAAAATATGGAATGGTAGTTTCGGGACATCCTGTATATATATATATATATATACACACACACACATGAATATTTATTTTAGTATTGATGAGAGGAGAGAAAAAAAATAAGAGATAAAATAAGATATATATACATGAATATTTATAAATATAAAATATAAATAAATAATGTATATATAACCCATACAACACAAGATATTCTATGAACATCCTAGAATATTGTATGAATATTTGAATATTCCACGAATGTCCTAGAATGTTTATGGAATATCTTGTGCTGTAGGGGAATATATAATTTCGCAAATTTATAATATATATAATATATAAGTTTATAATATATAATATATATAAATTTATAATATATAATACATATTAATATATAAATTTATATATAATATATATAAATAAATAATGTATAATATGTAAGAAATAGAATATAAATATAATAAATAAAAAAAATATATAATAAGATAAAAAAAATATATAATAAGATAAAAAAATATATAATAAGATAAAAAAATATATAATAAGATAAAAAAATATATAATAAGATAAAAAAATATATAATAAGATAAAAAAAATATATAATAAGATAAAAAAAATATATAATAAAATAAAAAGAAATAGACATTGGCTCGGTAGGTAAACTGACACTTGCTGTCGGTATCGTCAATTCGCGATGGAGTTCCCGAAAGCGTTATTAGAGGACGACATATATACCGTTCGCGATCCACGACGACGATTCATTCGTGCATTGCGTCATGCACCGATCGAATCGTATCACCGAGGTGCACATGTCGGTTCCGTTCTACACCGAGTACGGTCCTCCGGGTCCGGGTGGTCAGTACGGAAATCAAGCAGCGAACGAGCGTGAGCGAAATCGGCGTCAGCATCAGCGTGTCGTCCAGCCGCACGAACGGTTAGTGAGTAGACATAACGAGGGACGGTGGGCGCGCGTCAGGAGCTCGGCCACGTGGACGAATTTTCCGCGTTCCGACGATACGTCACTCGTGCGTCGCGCTACCTCGATTGCACAGCCTCGAGAATTTATCCAAGGACCGTTTCAATTGCATTCTCTCTCTCTCTCTCTTGCACGTACGTTGTATCGCCTCGAGTGCAGAAGGTGTAATCCCAGCAAACGCCAAGTAACATTTTTATAACTCGATTATAATTTCCCACTCGGCGATATAACTGTCACGTGTTATATAACTGTTACATAACGTGTGACAGTTTTATAAGTGTCACTGTAATCCCAGGAAACGGCAAATAACTGTTATATAACTGTTAATTGCAATTTCCCACTCAACAATATAACTGTTACATAACATGGGATAAAAAGGAATCTCTTTGCTTTCGTTATAAAATAAAAATATAATAAATGTAATAATAAAGTAAAATAAATATAATAAATATAATAATAAAATAAAATAAATGTATTAATAAAATAAAATAAAAATATAATAAATATAATAATAAAATAAAATAAAATAATAAAATAAATATAATAAATAAATATAATAAATATAATAAATAAATATAATATAATAAATATAATAAATATAATAAATAATAATAAAATAAAATAAATATACTAATAAAATATATAATAAAATATAATAAAATAATTAAATAATATAAAAAGATAAATAAAATAAATAAATAATAAAATAAATAAAAGATATAATAAAATAAGTGAATATAAATAATAAGATATAAGATAAAATATAAGATAAAAAGATATAATAAAATAAATGAAAGATATAATAAAATAAATGAATATAAAAAATGTAATAAAGTAAATAAATAATATAAAAAATATAATAAATTGTAACTGACAGTTATATGACTTATTTGGTGTTTACTGAGATTAGAGTGGCATTTATATATCTGTTATAATTTCCTCAACAAAATATAACCGTTACATGTTATGTAACTGTTACATGTAACAGTTGTATTGTTGAGAAATTATAATACTAACAGTTATTCGGAAGGATAGAAACTTAGATCGGAGTCGAGTTGCAAGTTCGATGTCGCAATCTTGCGAAAGGAAACTACTTGGATCTCGTTCATTCTCGTTTTTTTTCCTAAATTTATTATCGCGTAGGGGGAGGAGCCCGTTCACGATACGGCCTTTGAATCCGTCATTGGACGGAGAGATGTTACGGCTCTTCTGAAAACATTGACCCTGAGAGACGCGCATTAATTACGCCGTCTCTCTCTCTACTTTGCTTAAAGATGGGAACGAGTCACGAGTTCCGGATGACTTTGCATTCGTATTATCGTCGTGTAAATAGATTAATAACGCGGAAAGTATCGCGATGATGCATCGAATCAATAATAATGCTCCGCTTTTATCGTCGCGCGAGGGAAGGGAGGGGAAAACCGGCGGGAAACGCGTCTGTTTAAAATTCCCCGACGATTGTATCACGTGTCATCGAAACCGGGATGGGGTTTTCGATGCTGCAGGCGAACGGAATCTCTTTGCTTTCGTTATAAAATAAAAATATAATAAAATAAATAAGTAATTTAAAAAATATAATAAGTAAATAATATTAAAAATATAATAAAAGAAATAAATAATGTAAAAAATATAATAAGAGAAATAAATAATATGAGAAAAATATAATAAATAAATAATATAAAAAAATTCAATAAAATAAATAAATAATATAAAAAAATCTAATAAAATTAATAAATAATATAAAAAATATAATAAAAGAAATAAATAATATGAGAAAAATATAATAAATAAATAATGTAAAAAAATTCAATAAAATAAATAAATAATATAAAAAATCTAATGAAATAAATAAATAATATAAAAAATATAATAAAATAAAGAAATAATATAAAAAATAATAATAATAAAATAAAATAAATGAATAATATAAAAAATAAATATAATAAAATAAATGAATAATATAAAAAAATATAATAAAATTGCAAAATTCGTTTGCGTGCGTGGCATAAAAAATGGAGTGAAAAAATAGAAAAAAATGGAGAAATTCTAACGCAGCTGTTTCCTCATATATATATATATATCTTAGCGGAAATATCGGTTCGATGTTTTTCGTTTATACATGCGTGCGATTGAGTTTATAGCGCACGAGCGGTCTCTCTGATGATGTCAGATTTATATAAGAGTTTAACGTTATCAATTCACGGAAACAATTGTAACGAATGCGAAGCAAATATTTTGAAGAAAAACCGCTCGAAGCATATCAAAATTACGCTAAATTGCTGAAAAATTACAGCACTATCTCTCTTTTTTTTTTTTTTTCAATTATAACGTCGCAATATTTTAGAAATATATTATAACTCGCGTGAAAAATTATTGCACAGTAGCTGCAACACAATTAGCGCTAATCGCGATTAACTAAAACGTCGCGTCTGTACATTTTTTTTTTCTTTTTTTTTCTCGTTGATTTATCTCGTGGATGAGATCACGATTCGGAAATATTCCAAGAGCACGTAGGATTAACCGTCAAGTTGAACTGTCGCCGCGGCCGACCTTGAAGATTATACGATTTAACGAGACCGCAATCGCGATGATGACTGTCGATTTTGACGAGCGGCCGTCCTCGCTAAATTCGTCCCGAGTCTCGTTCTTTGTTTTTTTTTTCTCTTTCTTTTCCGCGAGATGCGCGTCACAATTAAATATCCCCGTTCGCGGTTTTCGAGCCGAGGCTGCGCGCGAAGGTGTCAGGGCCGGTTTCTCAACAACGCGACCTCAAGGTCTTATTGGGTAAATACACACGGTTGGAAGAACGTTTTACGCGACGACGCCACCGGCCTAGAACGACCTGTCCTGTGCACGGATATTGAAACATCGATATAAATATTTGTCACGCGTCTACCTCGATGGAATAGTAGTGCAAATTGTTGAGCAATCGCGATTCACCGGCTTAAGTTGCACGCAAAAACGGTGCGTAGCCAAAATTTCGCGACGCCAGTAATTCTAGAAAATAAAAAAAAAAAAATTGCGTCTTCCTTCAATCGTTGAAAATTTAGCTTTTATTTTCGTCAAGTCAATCGTATTTGAAAACAGAAATAAAATAATGTATATAAATATATAAATAAAATATATAATATAAATAAAATAATAAAATAATATAAATAAAATATATAAATAAAATAATAAAATGATATAAAAAAAATAATAAAATAATATAAAAAAAATAATAAAATAATATAAATAAAATATATAATATAAATAATATATATAAATATATAATATAAATAAAATAATATATATAAATATATAATATAAATAAAATAATATAAATAAAATATATAATATAAATAATATATATAAATATATAATATAAATAAAATAATATATATAAATATATAATACAAATATAATATAAATAAAATATGAATAAAATTTAAAGACATAAATATAAATAAAAAACATAGATATAATCCATAATTAATTGTAATTTTAATTTCAATTCTTCATATGTTATTGTT
This sequence comes from Camponotus fellah, assembly GCA_030586385.1. Lineage (NCBI taxonomy): Eukaryota > Metazoa > Arthropoda > Insecta > Hymenoptera > Formicidae > Camponotus > Camponotus fellah. The sequence goes on along the minus strand of JAPIVC010000271.1, from coordinate 96,673 downwards.
GAATTGTTTTTAGACAAATTTTATCTATAAAATGAATTGATGAATATATCTGTCTTTTTTAGATGGCACCAAAAAATAAAGAAAATAACACCAAACGAAAAAAGCAGGTAGAGGAGGCGGGAGACGAGGACTATCGGAAGCGGCGGGATCGGAATAACCAGGTTGTGTATCGATTTCGCATGTAAATTGCGCGTACATTATCATTCGCATGTGCTGTCATCGTTATTTTCGTATTTCGCAGGCCGTAAAACGATCCAGAGTAAAGAGTAAATTACGCACGCAACAAACATTAGAACGAGTAAATCAACTGAAAACGGAGAATGAACTATTGGAGGAGAAGATTAAAATGCTTACAAAGGAGCTAGGGTTTCTCAAGGATCTCTTTCTTGCACATGCAGGTAAGGCGAATCATTGGCAAATTGTTATTAATTTTTGTCTACATCTTTGGTAGAAAAAATTAATAACAGAATAGCCCGAAATTATTTTTGTAATTTTATCTTGACTTCAAGATTATTTATCATAATAATAAAGCAACACAAAAGTTGTCTATCTAAAGATATGATATATAAAATATTTTATTTTACTTTAGATATGTGAAAGGTACCATGAATGAATAATTTTTTACTATTAGGTTCCAGTCAACACACTATAAACATTCAAGATCTAGATCTAAGTTCTCTTCTGGCCGAAGATAAATCTACGGTAGATGTGCTAAAGACGACTACGGCCGAGCTGTAAACTGATGCAAGCACCACGTGAAGAAGTCAGCGTGGTATTGAATTTGAAACAAGAGAAAGCAAGGGCTCGCTTAATCGAGAGAGCAGTCATCTTGGAAAGATGTGCTCTTTAAACCTATTGGAAAATATTTAAAACGCGAAGAGCGTTTCCCTGAATGCGAGCCTTCCGGGTTGCAGCGTCGTCGGAAATTATCATCGATCAAATTTGTAATTTATTGACAGCTAATAACAGCAAGAGATATGGCAGAAGTCGTCTTATAATAAAATCGAGTACAAAAGTATTCATGCTGATCATCAGCCAATAGAGATGTTACGATCTTTGATCTAAATAGTACAAAAGATGGACGAATTAAGTTCTAAATATGTATATATTATACTTAACATTGTATCTTTGTAATGTATACCTTAGAAAATGTGCTTTTATCACGTATATGAATGTAGAAATTAATATTTTAACATCTACACATCTGCTAAATGCTATCAAGAGCAAGAAATTTATTTTATCTCGTTATACAATTATACAAAATGCAATTTATAAAACGATATTTTTGTAATATTTATATAGTACTTTAAGTAAATTTGATTTCTTTTCAAAACAAATTACGTCTGCATAATTTGGAAGTATTGTATATAATTGTAATTCAATTTTAATTTCTAGATAGTAGATATAATAACAGATATTTGAACCTTCATTTTCATAGATGGGCATTTCTGGCATATGTCAAAAAACAGTTTTCAAATCGTTAGATATTTCAATGATAACGAGTTGTCAATTTTTTTTTTCTTTTTCTTTTTCAAAATTATGATGCGTGAATATTTGAACAGAATGCATTTGATTTGGAAGCATCTATTTATGAAAATGAAGGCATTTATGCATACAATTATTGATACAAAAAGCATGTATTGCATGAGAAAAAATATCTAAATATATTTAAAATGAATCATCTTTTTATCGTCGATATTAATGCGATTAAATTGTACAAAACAATTTATAGAAAACAATATATAAACAACTTTATACAAAGATTTTTTTAGTACGTATAAATTAAATCAAAAGGCGGCCGAATTATTGTCAATTCTAGGCTCGTTTCAATTTTATTGTTATTTTATCTTTATTTTATACAAAGTACTGTGAAATAAATAATATGTGACAATTTTAACATATTTGCATAGACATATAATACATAGATTTATAGTTTTCTCTTTCTCTTTGATTTCGGCAATGTGAAAATTTAGAAAGAGAGAGCTTATGTTTGTGGTAGTTTCTTTCTTTTCCACAAAAGCATGTTTTCTGTGTTTCTAAAATTTGTAAACTTAACAAAGTCTATATATTATATGTTTATGTACATTTGCAACAAAGAGGACTTGTAACTAGCGTGATGTAATATTTATCCTAATCAATAATAAAGAAATAAATTTGTATATAAAACTCACTGGAAAATCTGAGATAAATGTATATAATATTTGAAGCGATATAACATGAAATATGATTAACAGCTCGAGTAAAATGAATAAAAATAGTCAAGTAAAATTATAAACATTGTGGAAAATTGTAAAAAAATAAAGGATGAAGATACATGCGTGAGTAAGTGGAAGAAAGTGGCAGAAATATTTTACAATAAAATGTAAGGAAAAATTTCATATGTAACAAACTGGAGAGAGAGAGAGAAGCTGAAATTTATAAAAGAAATAAAAGTCTACCGAGATAAAGTTTCAAAGATATGAAAAAGTACCGTCATACATTGTATGTGCAATAAAAGCAAAATATAAAACGTTTGTAAATTTTGAAACGATGAAATGAGGGAATACGATTGAATTTCTCGGCTCTGTAGCAAAAATGGAAGGGATAAATTCCAAGTATGTCGTATATCTAGTTAAGTAATTGTTGATTAAGATGAGGTAAACAATATTGACGCAATTATATACAAGTACGAGGAAGATGAGAGACGAATCGGGTATTGTTTACATTTCGCAATTGTACACAAAATAACGAGGTAATCGTTCTTTTATCCTTGCTGGAACATTTTCATTTCACGCATCTTCGCCGGAAAGACTCGGAAAAGCGAAGGTGCTCGAGCGACTCGCCGGATGAACGAGCTGGTGACACATTGGGAGAATCATCGACGGCACCTGTATGCTTCAATACTCGCGGACGAAGAGACCCGATCGATCCTCGGCTGGCGTTCGTAGAGCGCATGAACGTCTCACCGAGTGGACGAGCCCCGAGTATCTCGAAAAAGGACCGGCGACATCCTCCGAGCCCTACATCCCCCGTCCAAAGCCGAGAATGTGGAAGAATCACCCTAGGATATCCTCCTCCCGCGTTTCCAGGCAACTCGACGAACATTCCTCTCAAAATCATCCGGCCCAGGAGTCTCTGCGAGATACACCTGATCGAGAGATACATTACTCCAAGATGCGATTAAAGCTGTAGAAGAAGAGATACCGTGAAATCCTACCTTATTACGAGCTAGTTCGACGCAGACTTTTCGCGCTCGACGAAGGGGAAGAGGGCATCTCCAGCTCCGAGATACGAACCTGAGGCCGTCTGTAGCGCGGTGAACGCTGCGCTGGTGGTCGTGTAGCAGACGACATGTTGGCTGCAGGGAGCACCTCGCCTCGAACGTTTCGGTCGCGAGTTTCCTCGGGGATACCTGAGTGAGGAGAGTCGAAACGCGAACTCGGGGAAGCGCGGGTGGCGAGAGAGAGGCCGGCGAGGGCGCGAGATCCTCCCGGAGGGTCGCGTATGTGTAAAAGCGGCGCGGGAGAAGGCACGCGAGGGTGCGGGTTCCCTGAGTGCTGCTGCTGCGGTCGTCGACGACGAGCTCTCGGCGAGGGAAGAGGAGGGGCGCCGGGATAGAAGGAGACGACGGTCTGCTGGAAGAGGAAGAAGAGGAGAAGGCAGGAAGGGGGTCCCGGAGATCGGCGAGCCCTCGAGAAAGCGAGGGGCCTTACGACGGGCGCCGAGGAAGGAGGCTCCCTGAAGGAGAGAGCGAGAGCGAGAGAGAGAGAGAAAGACGAATCCGGAGAACGAGGTCTTTCTCGTGAACAAGAGGAGGAGGAGGAGAGGAGGTAGAGGCAAGCCGGCGAGGAGTCCAGGTCGTCCAGGTCGTCCAGGTCGACCTATCGTTCGGCGAAGCGACCCGGGGAACGAGCCTCGATCTGTCAACGTCATCCCCGAGTCTTATCCCATCAAGAATCGAATTCGCGTGTACATATCTGTCCCCCCCCCTCTCTCTCTCTCTCTCTCGCTCTCGCCCTCCCGTATCTCTCGCGACGAAAGAGAGAGAGACAGATAGATAGACAGAACGACGGAGAGGCAGCGTTCGCTTTCCTGCCTCTCCTCGACGCGAGTGCGCGCCAGGGGCCCTCGGCGCCGCTGTCCACGTCGCGTCCCGGTCGCCACCGACGTCGACGTCGACGTCGACGTCGGTCGCGGCGCGCGCCGTCATCGTACGTCGTCACCGACGTTTTCCACGGCACCGCCTCTCTCTCTCTCCTTCGACGCGGGCGCTGGGGTGGGGAGGAAGGGCGGAAGGGAGGGGAGAGAGAGAGAGAGAGAGACAGGCGCAACACGGGGCTGTCTCAGTCGCCCGGCGAGCGGAGCGCCGAGCTCATGGTGCGCGATGGTTATGATGGTTTCGCGGCTGGTGGAGGCCGCCAGTGATCGAGGCAGCCGTGAAGTGTGCTCGTGAGTGTCGCTCCGAGTGATATCGGGAATCATAATCGAGAGGGACGAGGGGACGGGGCGAAGAAGAGAGAGAGAGAAGGAAGAAGCGAGAAGTAGAGCGAGACGAGGTCGCCTTTGACAGGAGAGGCCCGAGGGAGAATCTCCGGCCGCGGGGGGAGGAGCCGAGCGGGACGCCCGGCAGAGAGAGGGGGGGAGCGCCGAGCGAGGGGAGAGAGCGCGCGCGCGCGCGCGCGCGCAGCCGTGCGAACGGGACACCCGGTAGAGCGGCCGAGACGAACGGAACGGCGGAACCGGTGGACGGCGGACGGCGGGACTCGCGGAACGGGAGCGAGCTTACCGCGGCGGGACACGGGGCGCCTTTCGAACCGCGAGCGCGTAGCCGCGGAGCCCGGCCCGTGAGCAACGACGCGGAGGGCGACGTCGCGGACGACGACGTCGTCGCGGACGTCGGCGTCGCTCGCCCGGCCCCCCCCCCCGCCCACGCGACCAACTCGATCGCGGCGCGCCGCCGTCCGTCCCGATCCGGATCCCGGTCGTCCGGCCTCTCGGTCAACGCCACCGCCATCGCCGCCGCCGCCGCCGACGACGCCGTCGTCGTCGTCGTCAACGCTACCCGGGAAGGGAACGACGACGTCGGGCCGGTAGACGCGGACGGGAAAAACGGAGAGGGCGAGCCGCGCGTGTCCTTCCCGTGGTGTGTCATGGGGTGTTTCGGCAGCCAGAGCAGCAAGGCCGGCCAGGATGACAGCAAGAATCAGAAGAGGCGATCCGACGCCATCACCAGGCAGCTGCAGAAGGACAAGCAGGTCTACCGGGCCACCCACAGGTTACTCCTGCTCGGTGAGTCCTCGCTTCTAGTTCCTTTTGTATTTCGTTTTGTAGTTCGTTTCTCTCGCCGTTATTTAAGGAGGTATTTACGGAGATGTTTTATAATCGGGATCCCCGGGAATTTTTAATTTAACGTTCTTAATGATATTCGAAATCGTCGTGAATTATTTCGAATTTGTATTAATTGTTTCTTGTTTATATTCGAATTTGTAGTAATATTTTTTTTATTCGCTCCTTTATTAATTTTTGCGATTTTAACGTAGGATCTTATGTAAAAAGGAGATATATTATATTACAATCCATGGGATCCTCGGGAATTTTTAATTTAACGTTCTTAATGATATTCGAAATCGTCGTGAATTATTTCAAATTTGTATTTTATTTCTTATTTATATTCAAATTTGTATTAATATTTTTTTTATTCGCTCTTTTATTAATTTTTGCGATTTTAACGTAAGATTTTATGTAAAAAGGAGATATATTACAATCGATGGGATCCTCGTGAATTTTTAATTTAACATTCTTAATAATATTCGAAATCGTCGTGAATTATTTCGAATTTGTATTTTATTTCTTATTTATATTCAAATTTGTATTAATATTTTTTTTATTCGCTCCTTTATTAATTTTTGCGATTTTAACGTAGGATCTTATGTAAAAAGGAGATATATTACAATCGATGGCATCCCCGTGAATTTTTAATTTAACATTCTTAATAATATTCGAAATCGTCGTGAATTATTTCGAATTTGTATTAATTGTTTCTTGTTTATATTCGAATTTGTAGTAATTTTTTTTTATTCGCTTTTTTATTAATTTTTGCGATTTTAACGTAGGATCTTATGTAAAAAGGAGATATATTATATTACAATCAATGGGATCCCCGTGAATTTTTAATTTAACATTCTTAATAATATTCGAAATCGTCGTGAATTATTTGAATTTGTATTAATTGTTTCTTGTTTATATTCGAATTTGTAGTAATATTTTTTTATTCGCTCCTTTATTAATTTTTGGATTTTAATGTAGGGTTTTATGGTTTAAAAGGAGATATATTACAATCGATGGGATCCCCGTGAATTTTTAATTTAACATTCTTAATAATATTCGAAATCGTCGTGAATTATTTCGAATTTGTATTAATTGTTTCTTGTTTATATTCGAATTTGTAGTAATATTTTTTTTATTCGCTCCTTTATTAATTTTTGCGATTTTAACGTAAGATTTTATGTAAAAAGAAGATATATTATATTACAATCAATGGGATCCTCATGAATTTTTAATTTAACGTTCTTAATGATATTCGAAATCGTCGTGAATTATTTCGAATTTGTATTAATTGTTTCTTGTTTATATTCGAATTTGTAATAATATTTTTTTTTTCGCTTCTTTATTAATTTTTGCGATTTTAACGTAGGATCCTATGTAAATGTTCGAGAGATAGAATAAATTATTTACAAACTTAAGGATGTATTGGAGATATATTACAATCAATGGGATCCTCGGGAATTTTTAATTTAACGTTCTTAATGATATTCGAAATCGTCGTGAATTATTTCGAATTTGTATTAATTGTTTCTTGTTTATATTCGAATTTGTATTAATATTTTTTTTATTCGCTCCTTTATTAATTTTTGCGATTTTAACGTAGGATCTTATGTAAAAAGGAGATATATTATATTACAATCCATGGGATCCTCGGGAATTTTTAATTTAACGTTCTTAATGATATTCGAAATCGTCGTGAATTATTTCGAATTTGTATTAATTGTTTCTTGTTTATATTCGAATTTGTATTAATATTTTTTTATTCGCTCCTTTATTAATTTTTGCGATTTTAAGATCGTAGGATCGTTAAGTAAAAAAAACTTAGGAGATAGATTATATTACAATCCATGGGATCCTCGGGAATTTTTAATTTAACGTTCTTAATGATATTCGAAATCGTCGTGAATTATTTCGAATTTGTATTAATTGTTTCTTGTTTATATTCGAATTTGTATTAATATTTTTTTATTCGCTCCTTTATTAATTTTTGCGATTTTAACGTAGGATCTTATGTAAAAGGGAGATATATTATATTACAACCAAGTCACCCTGAATTTTTTAATCTTAACGTAATATCTAAATCGTCGTGAATTATTTCGAATTTGTATTAATTTTTTTTATATTCGAATTTATATTAATATTTTCTTTTTCGCTCCCTTTATTAATTTTTGCGATTTTAACGTAGGGTCTTATGGTAAAAGGAGATAATATTACAATCGATGGGATCCCCGTGAATTTTTAATTTAAAATTTTCTTAATGATATTCGAAATCGTCGTGAATTATTTCGAATTTGTATTAATTGTTTCTTGATTTAATTAATTTGTAATATTTTTTTATTCGCTCTTTATTAATTTTTGCGATTTTAACGTAGCAGAATAAATTTTTTACAAATAAGGAGTTTTGGGTTATATTACAATCCATGGGATCCTGGGAATTTTTAATTTAACGTTCTTAATGATATTCGAAATCGTCGTGAATTATTTCGAATTTGTATTAATTGTTTCTTGTTTATATTCGAATTTGTAATTAATATTTTTTTTTCGCCCTTTTTTATTAATTTTTGCGATTTTAAACGTTCGGAACTTTATTTACAAAAAGGGGTATTAGTTATATTACAATCCATGGGATCCTCGGGAATTTTTAATTTAACGTTCTTAATGATATTCGAAATCGTCGTGAATTATTTCGATTTGTATTAATTGTTTCTTGTTTATATTCGAATTTGTAATAATTTTTTTTTATTCGCTTCTTTATTAATTTTTGCGATTTTAACGTTAGAAAAGGAACTTATTTAAAAACTAAGGAGTTTGGTATATTACAATCCATGGGATCCTCGGGAATTTTTAATTTAACGTTCTTAATGATATTCGAAATCGTCGTGAATTATTTCGAATTTGTATTAATTGTTTCTTGTTTATATTCGAATTTGTAATTAATATTTTTTTATTCGCTCCTTTATTAATTTTTGCGATTTTAAACGTAGGATCTTTTGTAAATAAGGGGAGATATATTATATTACAATCCATGGGATCCTCGGGAATTTTTAATTTAACGTTCTTAATGATATTCGAAATCGTCGTGAATTATTTCCGAATTTGTATTAATTGTTTCTTGTTTATATTCGAATTTGTATTAATTTTTTTTTATTCGCTCCTTTATTAATTTTTGCGATTTTAACGTAGGATCTTATAAAAGGGAGATATATTATATTACAATCCATGGGATCCTGGGAATTTTTAATTTAACGTTCTTAATGATATTCGAAATCGTCGTGAATTATTTCGAATTTGTATTAATGTTTCTTGTTTATATTCGAATTTGTATAATATTTTCTTTTATTCGCTCCTTTATTAATTTTTGCGATTTTAAGAAACGTAGAGGATCTTTATGTAAAAAAGGAGTTTTGGATATATACAATCCATGGGATCCCCGTGAATTTTTAATTTAACATTCTTAATGATATTCGAAATCGTCATGAATTATTTCGAATTTGTATTAATTGTTTCTTGTTTATATTCGAATTTGTATTAATTTTTTTTTATTCGCTTCCTTTATTAATTTTTGCGATTTTAATTAACGTCGGGACAATCTTTTTACAAACTTAAGGAGTTTTGTTATATTACAATCCATGGGATCCTCGGGGAATTTTTAATTTAACGTTCTTAATGATATTCGAAATCGTCGTGAATTATTTCGAATTTGTATTAATTGTTTCTTGTTTATATTCGAATTTGTATTAATATTTTTTTATTCGCTCCTTTATTAATTTTTGCGATTTTAACGTAGGATCTTATGTAAAAAGGAGATATATTATATTACAATCCATGGGATCCTCGGGAATTTTTAATTTAACGTTCTTAATGATATTCGAAATCGTCGTGAATTATTTCGAATTTGTATTAATTGTTTCTTGTTTATATTCGAATTTGTAATAATATTTTTTTATTCGCTTCTTTATTAATTTTTGCGATTTTAAGATCTTATGTAAACGTTCGAGAGACAGAATAAATTATTTACAAACTTAAGGTGTATTGGAGATATATTACAATCCATGGGATCCTCGGGAATTTTTAATTTAACGTTCTTAATGATATTCGAAATCGTCGTGAATTATTTCGAATTTGTATTAATTGTTTCTTGTTTATATTCGAATTTGTATTAATATTTTTTTATTCGCTCCTTTATTAATTTTTGCGATTTTAACGTAGGATCTTATGTAAAAAGGAGATATATTATATTACAATCAATGGGATCCCCGAGAATTTTTAATTTAACATTCTTAATAATATTCGAAATCGTCGTGAATTATTTCGAATGTGTATTAATTATTTCTTATTTATATTCGAATTTATATATTTATATTTATAATATTTTTTTTATTCGCTCCTTTATTAATTTTTGCGATTTTAACGTAAGGTCTTATAAGGATATAATTAAAAAGGAGATATATTACAATCAATGGGATTCCCGTGAATTTTTAATTTAACATTCTTCATAATATTCGAAATCGTCGTGAATTATTTCGAATTTGTATTAATTGTTTCTTGTTTATATTCGAATTTATATTAATATTTTTTTTATTCGCTCCTTTATTAATTTTTGCGATTTTAACGTAAGATCTTATGTAAAAAGGAGATATATTACAATCGATGGGATCCCCGTGAATTTTTAATTTAACATTCTTAATGATATTCGAAATCGTCGTGAATTATTTCGAATTTGTATTAATTGTTTCTTGTTTATATTCGAATTTGTAGTAATATTTTTTTTATTCGCTCCTTTATTAATTTTTGCGATTTTAACGTAGGATCTTATGTAAAAAGGAGATATATTATATTACAATCAATGGGATCCCCGTGAATTTTTAATTTAACATTCTTAATGATATTCGAAATCGTCGTGAATTATTTCGAATTTGTATTAATTATTTCTTATTTATATTCGAATTTATATTAATATTTTTTTTATTCGCTCCTTTATTAGTTTTTGCGATTTTAACGTAAGGTCTTATAAGGATATAATTAGAAAGGAGATATATTACAATCAATGGGATCCCCGTGAATTTTTAATTTAACATTCTTAATAATATTCGAAATCGTCGTGAATTATTTCCGAATTTTATTAATTGTTTCTTATTTATATTCAAATTTGTATTAATATTTTTTTTATTCGCTCCTTTATTAATTTTTGCGATTTTAACGTAGGATCTTATGTAAAAAGGAGATATATTATATTACAATCAATGGGATCCCCGTGAATTTTTAATTTAACATTCTTAATGATATTCGAAATCGTCGTGAATTATTTCGAATTTGTATTAATTGTTTCTTGTTTATATTCGAATTTGCATTAATATTTTTTTTTTTCGTCTTTTTAATTTTTGCGATTTTAAGATCTTATGTAAACGTTCGAGAGACAGAATAAATTATTTACAAACTTAGGGTTTGGAGATATATTACAATCAATGGGATCCCAGTGAATTTTTAATTTAACATTCTTAATAATATTCGAAATCGTGAATTATTTTGAATTTATATTAATTATTTCATATTTATATTCAAATTTGTATTAATATTTTTTTACTCGCTTCTTTAAAAGTTATTAATTTTTGAATTTGGCGATTTTAACGTAGGATTTTATGTAAAAAGGAGATATATTACAATCGATGGGATCCCCGTGAATTTTTAATTTAACATTCTTAATGATATTCGAAATCGTCGAGAATTATTTCGAATTTGTATTAATTGTTTCTTATTTATATTCGAATTTATATATTTATATTTATAATATTTTTTTTATTCGCTCCTTTATTAATTTTTGCGATTTTAACGTAAGATCTTATGTAAAAAGGAGATATATTACAATCAATCCCCGTAAATTTTTAATTTAACATTCTTAATAATATTCGAAATCGTCGTGAATTATTTCCAATTTATATTAATTATTTCATATTTATATTCAAATTTGTATTAATTTTTTTTTTTACTCGCTCCTTTAAAGGTTATTAGTTTTTGAATTTTGCGATTTTAACGTAGGATCTCATGTAAACGTTCGAGAGACAGCATAATTATTTACAATTATTTATTTAAATTATTTACAAACTATAAAAAGGCAATGGAAAAAATTTCATTTTGTAATAATTTTGTAATATTCGTTCGTTTCTTTCTGCCACTTAAGAATGTATTGGAGATATATTACAATCAATGGAATCGCCGTGAATTTTTAATTTAACATTCTTAATAACATTCGAAATCGTCGTGAATTATTTCAAATTTTTTTACTCGCTCCTTTAAAAGTTATTAATTTTTGAATTTTGCGATTTTAACATAGGATCTTGTGTAAACGTTCAAGAGACAGAATAAATTATTCACAAATTATAAAAAAAATAATGATAAAAATTTCATTTTGTAATATTATATTCTTCATACATGTAAAAATGTTCCCGCAAAGTTTTCAAACGATTTATCTGCTCGGTTTGAAATTATTATTAAAAAATAACTGTGATTATCGGTTCGACGCAATATTGATAAAACGTGGCAACATTTTCTTGGAAATTAAGACCTATTTATATTAAAGAATACTTTGAAGTATGATTTCGTGATTTTTATCCAATTTTTCATCAATTAGAATATTCGTATTCAACTCAACTTTCGTATTTCATTTTTCCGTATTTTGGATTAACTTTTGAGACAGACGGTTCGTCCAATACATCCTTAACTTTTGACAGAGAATTTCGCCTTGTGACAGATACATGGCTAACTTGATTGAATTATATTTTATATCTTTCTAACCAATTAGTACTTGTAATAATATTACTTGACCAAATATTTCCTCTGTATCTAAACTTTTGCAAATTTAAAGGAGCGAGTAAAAAAATTTGAAATAATTCATGACGATTTCGAATGTTATTAAGAATGTTAAATTAAAAATTCACGGCGATGTCATTGATTGTAATATATCTCCAATACATCCTTAAATAGCAGAGAGAAACGAACGAATATTACAAAAATATTACAAAATGAAATTTTTATCATTGTCTTTTTATAGTTTGTAAATAATTTATTACCTGTCTCTTGAACGTTTACATAAGATCCTATGTTAAAATCGCAAAATCCAAAATTAATAACCTTTAAAGGAGCGAGTAAAAAAATTTGAAATAATTCACGACGATTTAGAATGTTATTAAGAATGTTAAATTAAAAATTCACGGCGATCTCATTGATTGTAATATATCTCCAATACATCCTTAAATAGCAGAGAGAAACGAACGAATATTACAAAAATATTACAAAATGAAATTTTTATCATTGTCTTTTTATAGTTTGTAAATAATTTATTACCTGTCTCTTGAACGTTTACATAAGATCCTACGTTAAAATCGCAAAATACAAAAATTAATAACCTTTTAAAAGGAGCGAGTAAAAAAATTTTGAAATAATTCATGACGATTTAGAATGTTATTAAGAATGTTAAATTAAAAATTCACGGCGATCCCTTGATTGTAATATATCTCCAATACATCCTTAAATAGAGAGAGAAACAAATGAATTTTACAAAATTACAAAATGAAATTTTTTTCATTTCTTTTTATAGTTTGTAAATAATTTATTACCTGTCTCTTGAACGTTTACATAAGATCCTACGTTAAAATCGCAAAATTCAAAAATTAATAACCTTTAAAGGAGCGAGTAAAAAAATTTGAAATAATTCACGACGATTTCGAATGTTATTAAGAATGTTAAATTAAAAATTCACGGCGATCTCATTGATTGTAATATATCTCCAATACACCCTTAAATAGCAGAGAGAAACGAACGAATATTACAAAAATATTACAAAATGAAATTTTTATCATTGTCTTTTTATAGTTTGTAAATAATTTATTACCTGTCTCTTGAACGTTTACATAAGATCCTACGTTAAAATCGCAAAACATCAAAATTAATAACTTTTTAAAAGGAGGAGTAAAAAAATAAAAAATTCACGACGATTTAGAATGTTATTAAGAATGTTAAATCAAAAATTCACGGCGATCTCATTGATTGTAATATATCTCCAATACACCCTTAAATAACAGAGAGAAACGAACGAATATTATGAAAATATTACAAAATGAAATTTTTATCATTGTCTTTTTATAGTTTGTAAATAATTTATTACCTGTCTCTTGAACGTTTACATAAGATCCTACGTTAAAATCGCAAAATTCAAAATTTAATAATCTTTAAAGGAGCGAGTAAAAAAATTTGAAATAATTCACGACGATTCGAATGTATTATTAAGAATGTTAAATCAAAAATTCATGGCGATCCCATTGATTGTAATATATCTCCAATACACCCTTTAAATAGCAGAGAGAAACGAACGAATATTACAAAAATATTACAAAATGAAATTTTTATCATTGTCTTTTTATAGTTTGTAAATAATTTATTCTGTCTCTTGAACGTTTACATAAGATCCTACGTTAAAATCGCAAAATTCAAAAATTAATAACTTTTAAAGGAGCGAGTAAAAAAATTTGAAATAATTCACGACGATTTAGAATGTTATTAAGAATGTTAAATTAAAAATTCACGGCGATTCCCATTGATTGTAATATATCTCCAATACATCCTTAATTCGTCGCCGGGAAATTTACAAATTTTCAAATCGAATTCAAAACTCCTCGAGCCAGATGAGATTTTTTTTTTTTTTTTTTTTCGTCGTGCGCCCCGAAGATAATCCCCCGGGTGTTCTCCATTCGTCGCGACGATCGCGTTGGTGAACCGTGACGCGTTAAACGCGGGAAGGGCCCGATGGCCGGCGGTTTCGGACAAAGAGAGCCTCCGCGAGGCCGAGGGCAAGCCGCACTATCGCGATGTTCAGCGGTGCGTGATTCAATTTTATCGATTATCGTACGAGGCAGGCACCCACCAATATCCATCAGCCTCGTGTTTGTACCCTTTTCGATCCCCGTCTCTTTCACACATTGTATATATATATCTTCCCTTTCCTCTTTGCCTCCATTCTTGCTTGCCTCGCGTACATGTGGTCTTTTAACTCTAAAAAAACATTCTGTTCTTATATGAAATTGTCAGTCACCTTGGCTCGTATAACATTTCAGGGAAGCTGTCCGCTTCCCAGAAATTATGGAGCAAAATAAATATCTCCCGTCTTCTCTCCTCTGTCTATTTTTATAAACGTGTCTAAGAGTCGTACGATTATTCTTCTCAGTCTGTCTTGTTGACAAACTCGATCGTTTGATGTCACGATTAATTTTCAGCAATATTTACATATGTGTATTTTCATATTTTTTTCTGTATATACAGGGTGTCCCGGACTCGACGAATCAGCCGTTAATGGTAGATTCCTGGGATTGTTTGGAAACGAAGATCTTAATACCAAAATGTTGAGGAAGATGTAGTTTCGGCGATACGAAAGATTGAAGATTACCAATCAGCGAGTTACGTTCTCAAGACATGTATCAAGGGGCTGGAATACAGCACGATAATATCGATATCGATAGAGGGATCGATATAAAATAAAAAATGGGATTCTGCAGTGAGCACGATTGTGCCTTTGATGCGACAGTAGTCAGAAGTTTGAAGATCTTCCTCAATATTTTGGAATTTTCGTCTCCAAATGATCTCAAGAATTTGCCATTAACGGCTGATTCGTTAAGTCTGGGACACCCTGTATATATACACACATATATCTCATTCATTGCAATTTTTTTTGCTTTTTATTCCTCTGGTATACTTTATTGATTTATCGTTGATTATATAATATAGCCTCTTTTACACGTTAGAATAAATAAATAAATAAATATACAGGGTGTCACTTAATTGACGCCCATTATTTATATAGCGATATTTTTCGTGGAAAAGTCCTGAATCATTTTTTTCTGTAATGAAAATAATTTGAAATCATTTTTTTGAAACCATTCTTTTCTTTTATAATGCGAAAAACTTGATTTTGCATTAAAAATCCTATTTCTATCGTTAAAAGCGTTTCCTTAAGGAAAATTTCATCAAGGAGGCTAAAGGTCAGTTGTTATTGGTGCAACTTTACTCAATAATTGCCGCTTTATTAAGCATTGTAGAAAAAAATGGTTCAGGACTTTTCGACTCAGTTTTCCACGAGGAATATCGCTATACAAATAGTAGGCGCCAATTAAGTGACACCCTGTATATAATGCTTTTAGAACGTGATTTATTTTATTAATTTGCCAAATTTTGGATTGCTCTCGATTTTTGCGAGCTCCAAAAGGTATTATTTTCTCTTTTCTCTCTTCCTACATTTCCTCCCCGTCTCTCTCCCCGTTTCATCTACGTGTCTACTTCTCGATACACGCGTGCGCGACACGATGTGGCTACTTTATACGCTTAAGGATGTATTGGAGATATATTACAATCAATGGAATCGCCGTGAATTTTTAATTTAACATTCTTAATAACATTCTAAATCGTCGTGAATTATTTCAAATTTTTTTACTCGCTCCTTTAAAGGTTATTAATTTTTGAATTTTGCGATTTTAACGTAGGATCTTATGTAAACGTTCAAGAGACAGGTAATAAATTATTTACAAACTATAAAAAGACAATGATAAAAATTTCATTTTGTAATATTTGTTCGATTCTCTCTGTTATTTAAGGGTGTTTTGGAGATATATTACAATCAATGGGATCGCCGTGAATTTTTAATTTAACATTCTTAATAACATTCTAAATTGTCGTGAATTATTTCAAATTTTTTACTCGCTCCTTTAAAAGTTATTAATTTTTGAATTTGGCGATTTTAACGTAGGATCTTATGTAAACATTTAAGAGACAGGAATAAATTATTTACAAACTATAAAAAGACAATGATCAAAATTTCATTTTGTAATATTTTTGTAATATTCGTTCGTTTCTCTCTGCTATTTAAGGGTGTATTGAAGATATATTACAATCAATGGGATCGCCGTGAATTTTTAATTTAACATTCTTAATAACATTCGAAATCGTCGTGAATTATTTCAAATTTTTTTACTCGCTCCTTTAAAAGTTATTAATTTTTGAATTTGGCGAATTTAACGTAGGATCTTATGTAAACGTTTAAGAGACAGAATAAATTATTTACAAACTATAAAAAGACAGTGATAAAAATTTCATTTTGTAATTTTCGTTCGTTTCTCTCTGCTATTTAAAGGTGTATTGGAGATATTACAATCAATGGGATCCCCGTGAATTTTTAATTTAACATTCTTAATAACATTCGAAATCGTCGGGAATTATTTCAAATTTTTTTACTCGCTCCTTTAAAAGTTATTAATTTTGGAATTTTGCGATTTTAACGTAGGATCTTATGTAAACGTTCAAGAGACAGAATAAATTATTTACAAACTATAAAAAGACAATGATAAAAATTTCATTTTGTAATATTTGTTCGTTTCTCTCTGCTATTTAAGGGTGTTTTGAAGATATATTACAATCAATGGGATCGCCGTGAATTTTAACATTCTTAATAACATTCGAAATCGTCGTGAATTATTTCAAATTTTTTTACTCGCTTTTTTAAAAGTTATTAATTTTTTAATTTTGCGATTTTAACGTAGGATCTCATGTAAACGTTCAAGAGACAGAATAAATTATTTACAAACTATAAAAATTTTATTTTGTAATATTTTTGTAATATTTGTTCGTTTCTCTCTGCTATTTAAGGGTGTATTGGAGATGTATTACAATCAATGGGATCGCCGTGAATTTTTAATTTAACATTCTTAATAACATTCTAAATCATCGTGAATTATTTCAAATTTTTTTACTCGCTCCTTTAAAGCTTATTAATTTTTGAATTTTGCGATTTTAATGTAGGATCTCATGTAAACATTCAAGAAACATAATGAATTATTCACAAACTATAAAAAAGACAACGTTAAAATTTTCATTTTGTAATATTATATTCTTCATACATGTAAAAATGTTCCCACAAAGTTTTCAAACGATTTACTTGCTCGTTTTGAAATTATTATTAAAAAAATAACTGTGATTATCAGTTCGACGCAATATTGATGATAAAACGTGGCAACATTTTCTTGGAAATTAAGACCTATTTATATTAAAAAATACTTGGAAGTATGATTTCGTGAATTTTAAAAAAATTTTTCATGAACTAGAATTCGTATTCTGCTCAACTTTCATTTTTTCGTACTTTGGATTAACTTTTGAGACAGACGGTCCGTCCAATATATCCTTAACCCGGCGCCCCGTCGTATCGCCTTCCTATTATCCAACGTTTATGTAGGTCGTCGTTCTAATTCGATGCGAACGCGCCGTCATCGTCGTCGCCGTCGTGTCCTCGTCGTCGACGAAGCAACAGCTGTTGCCGTATTGTTTGTCCCTCCCCTCGCGTGTCATTAAAGCCGCGCGAAACGCGCGGCCGATTGGCCTCCGTTGGGTGTTGTTGCACATGCGATTCGGCCATGAAGCTCTCAGAAGCTCTTAAAGTTGGAATCGATAGGTTGCCGAGCCGTAGAAATACAAAATTTGAAAAAAAACTTTGAAAAATATGTCAAAATTATTCTCCCAAATCTGACCAACGTCTCTTAAAATAATATTAATAATAAAATATTATTATTATTATAATAAAATATTATTATTATTATTATAAAATATATGATGATTAATAATATTTAATTAATAATAATTATATATTATTATTATTATTATTATAATAAAATATTATTATTATTATAAAGTATATGATAATTAATAATATTTAATTAATAATAATTAATAATATTTAATTAATAGTGTAATAATTATATATTATTATTAATTAATAATATAATAATTATATATTATTATTAATTAATAGTATAATAATTATATATTATTATTATAATAATAAAATATTATTAATATAATAATAAAATATTATTATATTAATTTAATATTATTATATAAATTTTATTATTTTATTAATTTAATATTATTATATAAATTTTATTATTATAATAATAAAATATTATTGATAATAATAAAATAAAAATCAGAAATGCGGGGGGAGAGGGGATTCACGTATATCCTTTTCACCTGCATCTCATTTACATCGATAGATTATGAATGTACAAACGCATACACGAGCGTATAATCAGCGTTATGCATAAGATTAAACGTCTAATTATATGGACGCTCAACTTTGAGCAGTTTTTTTTTATGTGCTTCTCTCTTGTGTAATATTTATACAATTTCTCCGCCTGATTTTTTCCCTTTAATCGAGTTTGCACTTAGTCGAGTAATTAATGTTGAAAACTGCAAGAGTTCTGAGATTAAACTTGCAAACTTTTTCCTTCGCTTGATTTGCGGTGGGTGTGTTTTTGACGGGTTAAACGCCGACGATATTTAACGTTGAAAAGTAACGCACGAGTGCCATATTAAAAAGAAGGGATAATTAGTGGTATTTACTATTTTTTTCAAATTTAATTATGCAGGGTGTCAGGACTATCTGTTGCCAAAAAAAAGCTCTTACCTCGAGAGTTTGTCAAAACACTATAATAATATATTTTTTCATTGACTACTTTTCGAGTTATGAGGCTTGAAATAATTTTTCAATTTTTACATAAATTATAAAATATCAAGAAATAATTTCTCAATTACATAAATCGTAAAATATCAAAAAATAATTTCTCAATTTTTATATAAATCATAAAATATCTAATAAAATATTCATTTTTCGATTATCTTATCTTGATACTTTTATATAAAATAATGAGAGGAATCGATTGATATAAAGAAAAACACATAATTGTTTCGAAAAAAAAATTGTTAATTGCAAATACATATTTAATCTTCGAGAAATGAAGGATTTAGAAAATAAATCGCGATGAATTATATAAATCGTAAAATATCAAAAAATTTTCCGAATTACATAAATCGTAAAATATCAAAAAATAATTTCTCAATTTTTATATAAATCATAAAATATCTAGTAAAATATTCATTTTTCGATTATCTTACTTCGATACTTTTACATACAAAATAATAAGAGGAATCGATTCGTGTAAAAAAAGCACATAATTGTTTCGAAAAAAAATTGCAAATTACATATTTAATCTTCGAGAAACGAAGGGTTTAGAAAATAAATCGCGATGTAAGTCACGATTTTGTGCGTCACTTTCAGAAAAATCCGTCATAAATGGACCTTTGTGCCAGTGAATTTATAAAATAAAATAAATTATACGCAAAAATTATGGCACGATTACCTCGAGAATTTGTCAGAACATTTATAATAATTATTATAATAAAATATTTGTTCATTGAATACTTTTTAAGTTATGAGGCTTGAAATAATTTGTCAATTTTTACATAAATCATAAAATATCAAGAAATAATTTCTCAATTACATAAATCGTAAAATATCAAGAAATAATTTCTCAATTTTTACATAAATTCTAAAATATCTAATAAAATATTCATTTTTCGATTATTTTACCTTCATACTTTTATATACAAAATAATAAGAGGAATCGATTCGTGTAAAAAAAGCACATAATTGTTTCGAAGAAAAAAATTGTTAATTGCAAATTACATATTTAATCTTCGAGAAACGAACGGTTTAGAAAATAAATCGCGATGTAAGTCACGATTTTGTGCGTCACTTTCAGAAAAATCCGTCTTAAATGGACCTTCGTGCCGCGAATTTATAAAATAAAATAAATTATACGCAAAAATTATGGCGCGATTACCTCGAGAATTTGTCAGAACATTTATAATAATTATTATAATAAAATATTTGTTCATTGAATACTTTTTAGTTATGAGGCTTGAAATAATTTGTCAATTTTTACATAAATCATAAAATATCAAGAAATAATTTCTCAATTACATAAATCGTAAAATATCAAGAAATAATTTCTCAATTTTTACATAAATTCTAAAATATCTAATAAAATATTCATTTTTCGATTATTTTACCTTCATACTTTTATGTACAAAATAATGAGAGGAATCGATTCGGTGTAAAGAAAACACATTTTTTTTGGGGAAAAAATTGTTAATTGCAAATTACATATTTAATCTTCGAGAGGGAATTGGGGGGGCCGGGTTTTGGCGCCCCCTTTCGGAAAATCCGTCCTAATGGATCTTTGTGCCAGCGAATTTATAAAATAAAATAAATTATACGCAAAAAAATTATGGCGCGATTCTCGCTGCGTTTGCCATGTGTTGCCGATTACGTTATCGGATGATCGATAATGTCACGGCTTCTGAAATCTCGATTTCGCGGTCGACGATATCTATTTACACATACATTTTTTTTTTTCGCACACTTGTCATCGCGCGCGCAGAAAATTTTGCTGGCGAGAGGAGATCAAAAAACGCAAAAAAAAGGAAGGAATTAACGAATTGACTGATTTTCGCCACCTGTTTCAGGAGCGGGAGAGTCCGGCAAAAGCACGATCGTCAAACAGATGAGGATACTGCACGTCAATGGTTTCAGCGAAGCGTAAGTTTTATTTTTAAAAGCGGCGATAAACACGTGCGATCGGTCGCGTCCGGTTAGGTCCCCATCGTCCGTTCCAATCCGACGATGTGTCGTTAACCCATTGAAAGCTAAGGTAATCGCTCCTTTGTTTTCCCTGAGAATTCTTTTTTCTTTCTTTTTTTTCTTTTTTTTTTTTTTTTTTAATTACAATCCATACAGCACAGAACATTGTTGTAACATTGCGACAATATTGCTGTAATATTACAACAATGTTCTATGGTTGCATTACAATTAAATCGCCGAATGCAAGATTAAATCGTATTCACGCAGATCGTTTACGAGACACGAAATTGCTGAATGTTTATTGAATCTTCACGTTCAGCTGTTCCTTTTGTTACACTGTAAAAAATTGTTGTGTAAATTTACAACTATTATAGTGGGTAATATTGAGACCAACTATTAAAGGTGTATATTTATATACATTAGTGAATTTATATATTTATAATTTTTATTAGTAAATTAATATATTTATAATTTATTTTATAGATAAAATTATTATCTTAAATAGTTAGTAAGCATCTTGTACTAATAAATTTACTTGTTAGAAGTAGATTTCTAGAAATGTTTATGTAATAATACATTTTGTATATTTTGTATTTATACAATTTTACGTATTAAATTTAATTAAAAATTACATACATTATTAGTGTAACAATTACGCTATTTATAACGAAAATATATAAATTTATGTACTTTTACAAAAATTAATTATTTTACTCTTTATTGTGTAAATATTCGTTTATTTAGTGTAATTTTTGGATTTTATGTAAATGTACAATTTTTTGTAACATTTATTTTTAGTGTAATTTTTAAATTTTATATAAATGTTACAAAAAATTGTACATTTACATAAAATCCAAAAATTACGCTATTTATAACGAAAATATATAAATTCATGTACTCTTACAAAAATTAGTTATTTTATTCTTTATTGTGTAAATACTCGTTTATTTAGTGTAATTTTTAAATTACTTAAATTAAATTAATTTTTATATTATATAAATGTTACAAAAAATTGTACATTTTTACATAAAATCCAAAAATTACACTTTTAACCTTGTAATTTCTCATGAAATATAAACAAATATTTACACAATAAAGAGTAAAAAAACTAATTTTTGTAAAAGTTCATGAATTTATATATTTCCTGTATAAATAGCGTAATTGTTACACTGATTATATGTGTAATTTTACATACTTTTTTTATAGTGTATCTAATTTAATCATCGAGTTCTGAAATGATCTTCGAGAGGGGGGACTATTCGAGATTTGTCATCAACGTTTGTCTTTAGAATTATTTGATTTCGAATATTCATTAATTTAATCCCCCTCCTCGAGATTTATTCCGTTTTCTTTTTCGCGATTCGAATCGAGCGTCGAGGATGAATTGCGTGAAGTCGAATCGCGAACTGCAGCGTAATATGTAATTAGCATGATTAGTTTTTCAGCGCGAATGATTCATTTCGTAAACGATGCATTAGTAATATCAGCACGTGTGCCTATCATACACAGAGAAAAATATCATTCTACTGCTAAGAAAAGCGATTAATCAATTTACATTAATTATATTATAAAATAAAATATTATAAAATAAAATAATATAAAATATTATAAAAAATATTATAAAATAAAATATAAAATAAAATATTTTATTTCTTTGTTTTTAATACACAAAGAAAAATATCATTCTACTGACAAGAAAAGCGATTAATCAGTTTATTTTTTTTTTTAAATAATAATGTTTTTCAACAAAGAAAATATTCTTGATAATAGTCTTAAAATATACTCATCGTAAGTGCTAGAAAATCTCATTATCATGTGCTCAAAAGAAGAATTTATTTTCTCTTCAAGAATATTGTAAACTTGTGTCAAAGAAAAATCAAACTTACTTTACGTCAACTTTTGTAATAAGCGAACTAAATTTTTGTTTTGATTTAATATTCTTGACGAAAATAATGCAGTTACTAAAATTCAGAATATATAATTTAATTAATAAATTTAGTGCTTAAAATAAATAATATTTACTTGAACACAGTATACATTTTTTCTCTGTGTAGAGATACAAATAAACACGTGGTTCTTCGATACAGTTTTATAGTATTGCTCTTTTTCCTTTCATATTTTTCCACCAGACGTGCTTATTATGTCTGGCGTTATTTATTTGCGGTTACCATCTTCGCTTTTCGTCACAACCAACGTTTACACCTCTGTTACGATGTTAAAAACATCCTTTAAATTATTTTATCGAACACCGCTCTTGTCTCGTTAAAGAAGAAACTTTGATTTTGTTTACCCGGTGTATAACTTTCCGCGTGATTTCTCGATGTTTTTTTTTTTCTTCAGTGTGATTACCTTTTTTCACATTTGTATTTATGCCATTTTTTTAGATTGTTAATTTATTAATAATTCATGATTATTATCATAACATGGATATCTTGTTTCGCTAATTTATGATAAGATATAAATCTTTCGTGTTCAGCGAACTTTGTTTATACAAATTCAAGGATTCGTGTATTTCTAATATTGATACTAAAGATTTTCTCTGATATATCCGTCGAATAAAATAAAATACATATATCAATTTTACGAAATTCGGATAAAATAATTTCTCTGCGTTAAAAAAAAAATTTTTTTCGTGTTCAATGAATTTTATTTATACAAATTCGAGGATTCGTGTATTTCTAATGTTGGTACCAAAGAATTCTCTCCGAGATATCCGTCGAAATAAAATAAAATACATATATCAATTTTACGAAATTCGAGTAAAATAATTTCTCTGCGTTAAAACAAAAAAAATCAATCTTTCTTGTTTAACGAACTTTATTTATACAAATTCAAGGATTCGTGTACTTCTAATGTTGGTACCAAAGATTCTCTACGATATATGCATCGAAATAAAATAAAATACATATGTCAATTTTACGAAATTCGAGTAAAATAATTTCTCTGCGTTAAAACAAAAACAATCTTTCGTGTTCAACGAACTTTATTTATACAAATTCAAGGATTCGTGTATTTCTGATGTTGGTATCAAAGATTCTCTCCGAGATATCCGTCGAAATAAAATAAAATACATATATCAATTTTACGAAATTCGGGTAAAATAATTTCTCTGCGTTAAAACAAAAAAAAAACAATCTTTCGTGTTCAACGAACTTTATTTATACAAATTCAAGGATTCGTGTATTTCTAATGTTGATACCAAAGATTCTCTACGATATATCCGTCGAAATAAAATAAAATACATATGTCAATTTTACGAAATTCGGGTAAAATAATTTCTCTGCGTTAAAACAAAAAAAAACAATCTTTCGTGTTCAGCGAACTTTATTTATACAAATTCAAGGATTCGTGTACTTCTAATGTTGGTACCAAAGATTCTCTACGATATATGCATCGAAATAAAATAAAATACATATGTCAATTTTACGAAATTCGGGTAAAATAATTTCTCTGCGTTAAAACAAAAAAAAAACAATCTTTCGTGTTCAGCGAACTTTATTTATACAAATTCAAGGATTCGTGTATTTCTAATGTTGGTACCAAAGATTCTCTACGATATATCCGTCGAAATAAAATAAAATACATATGTCAATTTTACGAAATTCGGGTAAAATAATTTCTCTGCGTTAAAACAAAAAAAAAACAATCTTTCGTGTTCAGCGAACTTTATTTATACAAATTCAAGGATTCGTGTACTTCTAATGTTGGTACCAAAGATTCTCTACGATATATGCATCGAAATAAAATAAAATACATATGTCAATTTTACGAAATTCGGGTAAAATAATTTCTGCGTTAAAACAAAAAAAACAATCTTTCTGCGTTAAAACAAAAAAAATCAATCTTTCGTGTTCAACGAACTTTATTTATACAAATTTAAGGATTCGTGTATTTCTGATGTTGGTACCAAAGATTCTCTCCGAGATATCCGTCGAAATAAAATAAAATACATACATATATCAATTTTACGAAATTCGGGTAAAATAATATTTCTGCGTTAAAACAAAAAATCAATTTTTCGTGTTCAACTTTATTTATACAAATTCAAAGATTCGTGTATTTCTAATGTTAGTACCAAAGATTCTCTTCGATATATCCTTCGAAATAAAATAAAATACGTATATCAATTTTACTAAAATTCGAGTAAAATAATTTCTCTGCGTTAAAACAAAAAAACCAATAATGTACTTTCGTATTCTCGAGGTGAGATACTATTGTTGGAGTTCCTATTATAAATGTACGAGTGTCAGCGATTACTGAATAGACGATGAAAACGATATGTAAACAAACGACTCGGTTCGCGTGTGTCGTAAATTTTCTCTTAAATGCTGATAACGCAGTGGAAAGTCCCTTATTTCGCGATGATTTCTTTCTCGATCAATACCTCCGATACCGCAACTCCTTTTTTTACGACCCAGCGACACGTTTGTGATCTTTCGCCGGATTTTAGCTTGCATCCCGGACAAAAAAGGTTTATCTCTTGGTCGAAATGTCTGCTGAAAACGAAATCCAGACCCAAGAAGATACAGGGTTTTCACATATCGGCCATGAATTCAAGTTGCTCTTCCAAACACATGGCAGTAGCCGCTCGATCGCTGCTAAAATTATCGAATTATTCTGAAAATATACGATTAAAAGCAACACACACGCGGCTGTTCGTTTTCATCCAGCACGTGACTCGATCGCATCGACTGCTCGATCTTACGCTACATCTGTGCAATTCATTGTTAATCGTCACATTTAATTACACACGGTCGACAATGAATTGGCGCCGAGTTTCTAACGATACTAATATCTGACGTGTCCTTGTGTTCGCAGGGAGAAGCGGCAAAAGATCGAAGACATTAAGAAGAACATTAGGGACGCCATCTTGGTAAGCGTTCATTAAATTTTATGCTTTTGCGTGAAAATTTCATATCTATTGCTTAAAACTAAAATTAAAAAAGATAATATTTGTAATAATAATTGCAAAAGTCATTTTTTGACAGAATAAATTTAGTCAAGAATTTAGTAAAAATTAGAATAAATATTTAGTAGAAAATTATATATAAAATTTATTATAGATAATAATACATAATATATATAACTATTTTATTACATGTTAATATTATATATTAATTTATATATTATATATTATATATTAATATTAATATTATATATTAATATTATATATTTTATGCTTTTGCGTGAAAATTTCATATCTATTGCTCAAAACTAAAATTAAAAAAGATAATATTTGTAATAATAATTGCAAAAGTCATTTTTTGACAGAATAAATTTAGTCAAGAATTTAGTAAAAATTAGAATAAATATTTAGCAGAAAATTATATATAAAATTTATTATAGATAATAATACATAATATATATAACTATTTTATTACATGTTAATATTATATATTAATTTATATATTATATATTATATATTAATATTAATATTATATATTAATATTATATATTTTATGCTTTTGCGTAAAAATTTCATATCTATTGCTTAAAACTAAAATTAAAAAAGACAATATTTGTAATAATAATTGCAAAAGTCATTTTTTGACAGAATAAATTTAGTCAAAAATTTAGTAAAAATTAGAATAAATATTTAGTAGAAAATTATATATAAAATTTATTATAGATAATAATACATAATATATATAACTATTTTATTACATATTAATATTATATATTAATTTATATATTATATATTATATATTAATTATTACATATTAATATTATATATTAATATTATATATTTTATGCTTTTGCGTGAAAATTTCATATCTATTGCTCAAAACTAAAATTAAAAAAAACAATATTTGTGATAATAATTGCAAAAGTCATTTTTTGACAGAATAAATTTAGTCAAGAATTTAGTAAAAATTAAAATAAATATTTAGTAGAAAATTATATATAAAATTTATTATAGATAATAATACATAATATATATAACTATTTTATTACATGTTAATATTATATATTAATTTATATATTATATATTAATTATTACATATTAATATTATATATTAATATATAAAATATATAATAAATTAATATATAAATTATATACTTAAATATTGATTATTATATTATATTATATAATTATATATAATTTATTATGTATAATTTATATAATATATATAAAATATATATATATATTTATATAAATATATATATATATAAAAAAATAATTTATAAATATAATTTATAAAAAATAAATATATATAAAATATATATAATTAATATAAATTATAAATTATATCTAATAATAATTTATTATTATAATATAAATTATAAATAAATATATATAAATATATACAAATTATATATAATTTATATATAATTTAAATATAATTATTATATATAAATATTAATTCAAAATTAGATAAAATTCAATTCGAGGTTTTTTACCTGTTTCTCGGCTTTTTTTCATAGCGATACAGTAGTTTGAATGCAGTCGAATTTTCGTCAATGCCACATTACGAATTCCACGTTTGCTCTGTACCCAATTATATTATACGTATACATTGTTGCGCTCGAAATAACTCGACGTAACCGTTACGTGACACGCAAATTCGCGATATCAAATTGAAACGGAGGAGTATTGTCACCGATTTGTCATCCGAATACGCATTTAGCTGTTCGCTCGAATTATGTGTAACCTCTATGCAAAATGCAACCACTTCCGTACTGTATTAAAGCAAATTACGCCGCACGTCCAATTATTCCTTGCATACGAAATTCTTACCAAGTAATTAACAACGTGATGGCAATTACTAAACGAACCGGCGTAATAGAAAAAATTAAGACGCTCTCTTCGCGCAAGAGTATCAGAGGTGTATATCTTTATGAAGAGAAATATACATTTTTACATCATTATTGAATTATATCGCTTTTATGAATGAGAAGCGACCGTAAAGTGTAATAAATTTTATCGCTTACGAATGAAAAGTACCGTAAGGTGCAGTAAGTCGCAATTAATCCTTGCCTTGTCTCATCTGATGTAACGTTAATCTGTAATTCTTGTTATACAATACATGTATACTCGGTGCGAGTGAATGTAATTAATTACCTAAATTAGAAACTTGAAATCATCACGAGGGATACGTGTGATTCATCACGAAAATAACAATTCATCTTCAGTTTTTATTATAACAATATAGATAACAATTATAATAATTATAATAATTATAATAATTATAATATTATATATAATAATATTATAATAATATATATAACAATAAAAATATTATAACATATATAACAATAACAATATTATAATATATATAACATTATAAAAATATTGTAGCAATATGTGTAATAATATAACATTATAACAATATTTTAACAATATTACAACAATAATATAAAATAATTATATAACAATATTATGACAACATTATAACAATATACAGGGTATATCTGAAATGATGCACTAAACTTTAGGATATACGTATTCTAGAGATCTATAAGACTTTTAAATATAAGAATTATATAATAAATAATAAGAATTATATAATAAATATAATATTTAAATAAATAAATAAATTTAAAATAAGAATTTAATAAATGAACCCCTCTCCGAGCTAGAGGCTCCTAAAGTTGGGGGAAAAAATTAAAAATTGGCTGTATTTCAGAAAAAAAAGATTTTGACGTTATCTATCACCATCTCTTGAGAGATAAATAAATTTACATTGCGGGTGTTTGGTCAATTTCACACATTTTCGAATTTTAGCTCGGAGGGGTATTCATTTGCGGACCCATGTTTATAAAAAAAAGTCTTATTTTGACTTTTAGAATACGCTCTTAAAGTTGCATCATTTCAGATACATCCTGTATATAACAATATTATAACAATATATATATAATATATATATAATATTATAACAATATTGTTATAATATTATAAAAATATATATATAATATTATAATAATATATATAACAATATATATAACAATATAATATTATAATAATATTTTAAAGATTTTTCACGCCCTACAACTGCGTTGGCTCTTTACTGCCTTTTATTATTCATTTTAATTTGTATAATAATATTATAACAATATATATAATAATATAATATTATAACAATATTATAACAATATTTTAACAATATTACATCAATATATATAACAATATAATATTATAACAATATTATAACAATATTTTAACAATATTACAACAATAATATAAAACAATTATATAACAATATTATGACAATATTATAACAATATACAGGGTATATCTGAAATGATGCACTAAACTTTAGGAGCGTATTCTAGAGATCTATAAGACTTTTAAATATAAGACTTATATAATAAATATAATATTTAAATAAATAAATAAATAAATTTAAAATAAGAATTTAATAAATGAACCGAGTTAGAGGCTCCTAAAGTTTGGAGAAAAAATGAAAAATTGACTGTATTTCAGAAAAAAAAGATTTTGACGTTACCTATCACCATCTCTTGAGAGATAAATAAATTTGCATTATAACGATATACAGAGTATCCCGAAACTACCGCTCCATATTTTAAAGGTAGATTCTCTGGCCAATTTAAAAACGATTTTTCCTCAGCGAAAATAGTCGAAGAAGATCATTATTTCTTGCATATTCCCAATTTTTGTCATGATGTATCTTTCTAACTAAGCCTTAAATTAAAATTCTATTAAAGTAAACTCTACCTAAAATTAACTAAAGAATGTGACTTTATTAATATTTTATTCCCATAAGGCTTAGTTTGCGAAAAACCCTTTATTTTCAATCATTTATAACTCGAAAACTATTAGTGCCTCGACATTTTCGCTGAGGAAAAATCGTTTTTAAATTGGCCAGAGAATCTATTTTTAAAATATGGAGCGGTAGTTTCGGGACATCCTGTATATAACAATATATATAACAATATAACAATATTATAACAATATATATAACAATTTATATTTTGCCTGCAATATATATAAAAGAATAAATAAAATTAATTATTCGAATTATTCAAATAAAATTAATTATTTGAATAATTTAATTAATTATTTGAATAATTTGAATAATAAATAAAATTAATTATTTGAATAATTTAATTATTTGAATAACAAATAAAATTAATTATTTGAATAATTTAATTAATTATTTGAATAAAATTAATTATAAAATTAATTATTTGAATAATTTGAATAATAAATAAAATTAATTATTTGAATAATTTGAATAATAAATAAAATTAATTATTTGAATAATTTGATTAATTATTTGAATAACAAATAAAATTAATTATTTGAATTATACTGTGTATTTAAATCAAGCGGAAAAATGTGTTGAGGAAAAAAAGGTGAAACGTATTCTAGCATGTGTCATCACCATGTCATAAATAAATACATCGTTTCTGTTTCTGTTGCAGACGATAACCACCGCGATGAGCACGTTAACGCCGCCCGTTACGCTGGAGGACCCGGCGAACCAGAGTAGAATGGATTACGTCCTGGAAGTCTCGTCTTCCCCGGACTTCGATTATCCTCCGGTGAGTCAGCCCATCCTCGTCTTGTTTGCGTTAACACGTCGCGAAACGAAACGGGCTTCACCTTCGCGAATAACTCATCGACCTTCTCGCGCAGCGAAATACAGAAGAAGTCTTCGGGACAATCGCCTCGGGCGACGAATTTGCATCACGAGCTTTGAATAAGACTGTCTGAATTTCACGCGCGCAAATTGCGTCGAGACGAAAAGAGAACGTGACGAATTCGGCTCTTTCCTTCGCGAGTTTTGCCCGTGCAAATGTTTGCACCGTCCGCTTGATATTTCAGTCTGCGTCATCTCAATTATTTCCTTTTTATTTGAGGAATCGCATTTGCATCTGTAGACGCCCACTACGACTGTAGTAGATTGCTCTTTACATCTGCGTCTGAATTTTCGCGAAGTTATCTTCATTTTTTTCCCTCGGGTCGCGTAAGGTTTTTTTTATTGCATTTTTTAAATTGCAGAATTCTACTTGTGCGCCACGTATGAGGATCCATAAATGTCACGAAGACTAGATTATCGTGTCGCACGCTAAAAATATAATTGTAATTACACTGATGAGCCAATAATAATTCAATCGTCACGAGAAATAATTAGTTTCGATAATCGCGTGTATTGATAAAGCGATGAAAACGCATTGGGGCTTTTTTTCCGGTTAGTTTCATTTAATCCCCTTTGGCGAATCGATCGCGATGTTCTGGCCGAAAACGCGTGTCCAAAAACGTGACTATTCGACTGTTCTCATCCCCCATTAGGTTAAACGCGAGTCATACGTTCGCTTCATTCGTAAAAATTTCATGAAATTAATAACGGTTGATTTTGATGAAAAAAATAATGAAAATAATGATTTTTCAATTTCGAAAGTAGTTAAGGCAAAATTAAGAGCATAAATGCTCGGGCAAAATTAAGGGCATAAATTCACGGGATTGTCGAGCTTAAGCGCGCTGCGAAAAGAAAGTCGAGATGATACATTTTACGCGAGGATCATTAAGATTTCGATTGAATTGTCGGTAGCCGTAAAGCAAAATTATATTTTTTTATGTAATCATAAATTCTGTTAATACACGTTCAAAACGGTGCAATATTATAAAAAGCAATGTGTACACTGAGAAAAAAATCTGGTTGCATTAATTAGAATTCTGATAGATTCAACCATGTCTTCAAGCATGTCTTTTGGAAAATGGAAGAACCAGAATTCTTGTAGAAATTACCAGATGAATCTGATTAATTTCTTCCTGTAAAATTTATCAAATTTTCTAGTTAATAATACTAAATTTTTCCCAGCACCAAGTCGTCTAAAATTTTTTCCATCTAATCTCAAAAGTCTGTTTAATATTTTGAATTCCAACAAAATTATTGCATAAATTCAATCCAGATTATTGAATAAATTATTTTAAATTCAGTTTATTAGAAATTAAACAATGCACTGATAAAAAAATCTGGTTGCATTAATTAGAATTCTGATAGATTCAACCAGTATGTCTGTTGGAAAATGGAAGAACCAAAATTCTTATAGGAATTACCAGATGTATCTGATTAATTTCTTTTTAAATTTATCAAATTTTCTGATTAATAATACAAAATTTTCTCAGCACCAAGTCGTCTAAAATTTTTTCCATCTAGTCTCAAAAGTCTGTTTAATATTCTGAATTCCAACAAGATTATTGGATAAATTCAGTCCAGATTATTGAATAAATTATTTTAAATTCAGTTTGTTAGAAATTAAATTGATAAACAGTGCACTGAGAAAAAAATCTGGTTGCATTAATTAGAATTCTGGTAGATTTAACCAGTATGTCTCTTGGAAAATGGAAGAACCAGAATTTTTGTAGGAATTATCAGATGAATCTGATTAATTTCTTCCTGTAAAATTTACCAAATTTTCTAGTTAATAATACTAAATTTTTCCCAGCACCAAGTCGTCTAAAATTTTTTCCATCTAATCTCAAAAGTCTGTTTAATATTTTGAATTCCAACAAAATTATTGCATAAATTCAATCCAGATTATTGAATAAATTATTTTAAATTCAGTTTGTTAGAAATTAAACAATGCACTGATAAAAAATCTGGTTGCATTAATTAGAATTCTGATAGATTCAACCAGTATGTCTGTTGGAAAATGGAAGAACCAAAATTCTTGTAGGAATTATCAGATGAATCTGAATAATTTCTTCCTGTTAAATTTACCAAATTTTCTGGTTAATACTAAACTTCCCAGTACCAAGTCTAAAATTTTTTCCATCTAATCTCAAAAGTCTGTTTAATATTTTGAATGTCAACAAGATTATTGGATAAATTCAATTCAGATTATTGAATAAATTATTTTAAATTCAGTTTGTTAGAAATTAAATTGATAAACAGTGCACTGAGAAAAAAATCTAGTTGCATTAATTAGAATTCTGAGAGATTCTAGATTCAAACAGTATGTCTCTTGGAAAATGGACAAACCAAAATTCTTGTAGGAATTACCAGATGAATCTGAATAATTTCTTCCTGTTAAATTTACCAAATTTTCTGGTTAATGATACTAAACTCCCCAGCACCGAGTCGTCTAAAATTTTTTCCATTTAATCTCAAAAATCTGTTTAATATTTTGAATTCCAACAAGATTATAAATTCAATCCAGATTATTGAATAAATTATTTTAAATTCAGTTTGTTAGAAATTAAACTGATAAACAGTGATGCAAGAGGAGGATGCAACTCAAACACACACAATCAGAGAGCTAGCATTCTCTTTCTGGCACTACTGCTCGTAAAAGAAAAAAAATATATTTTAGATTTAATACTAGTATAGAATATTAATACTAGTTCTTTATATTTCATGGCAAATATTGAATACGAGTAAAGTTAAGAAGCAAGCAAAGAAATTAATGTAACAAGAAATTTTATAGATTCAACCAGAAAATATACTAACCAAATCCTTACAGAAAATAACTTACTAAAATCTATCAAACGTTCTAGTTATAAAAAAATCGAGTCTTATCATGATAACTAGAAATTCTTGTTTGATTTAACCAAAATACCTTCAATCATGAACGTCTTGTTGATAAAAATCAAACGATTTTTTTTCAATGTATAAACGAAAAATTTAATATCGTACAATCATAAGTTTCATAAAAGACTGACCTGAAAGGAATAATAACCCGCTCTAATGTTTGCGGTGGCTATTGCAGCAAAAGGCTCGTACAAAGTTATATTTATAATATTTTAGACTTTTTATTATTTTACAATAAAATATTGATAACAATGAATGCGATTAATCAAATGGAAAATTTATCATATATATGGAATACATGCGGAATTGTGCGGATTAATATAATGCAGATATCTACGTACATAAACATAAGCGCGATCTCTCAGCCAATGAGAGCCACTGCGCGAAGCACGATCAG
Organism: Camponotus fellah; assembly: GCA_030586385.1. NCBI lineage: Eukaryota > Metazoa > Arthropoda > Insecta > Hymenoptera > Formicidae > Camponotus > Camponotus fellah. Next base: position 62,961 of record JAPIVC010000271.1, on the reverse strand, counting down.
TGTTTACAATGTTTACACAGCCACCGCACATGTTAGCGCGCTATAGTGCCCTGTACCCCACGATGTGCTGCGCCATTTCTCACGCATGTATGTACGTACGTACACACGATGTCGTCCGATTGTGTCTCTCGCAAATTCATGCGATCATTATACTCGTGCGTTTATACAGGGTGTATCTGAAATCATGCGCTAAACTTTAGGAACATATGAAGAAGAATTGAGTCCGAAACGTTTGATGGAATAAACAAGAAGGATTCTTAAAAATTGATTGTCTTGTAAAAGATTTTTCACGCCCTACAACTGCGTTGGCTCTTTACTGCCTTTTATTCTTCATTTTAATTTGTTAATTTTGAGGAGCTTTTAATAGTGTTTATTTTATTTTAGGAGCATATTCTAGAGGTCAAAATAAGACTTTTTTTTCCTATGAACATGGTCCGCAAATGAACCCCCCTTCGAGCTAGAGGCTCTTAAAGTTTGATTTAAAAAAATTAAGTATATTTCAGAAAAAAAAGAGATTTTACTTATCGAAACGTTACTTATCAAAAAGAGACGTTATTTATCACCCTCTCTTGAGAGATAAATAAATTTGCGTTGCGGGTGTTTGATCAATTTTACACATTTTCGAATTTTAGCTCATGCACTGAGAAAAATGAGAGAAATGGTACCGATGAAAAGGTAACGAATGGATACCGATCATTTTAATCGGATATCTGATCGAAAAATTCCAATTTTGAACTTTCTGATCAGATATCCGATCGATCGATATTTTTTGATTGGATATCTGATCGGTTTCTTTTTTTTCCGATTAAATTGATCGATATAATATCCATTCGTTACCTTTTCACCGGTTTTTTTTTCTCAGTGTGTTCATAAAAAAAAAAGTCTTACACATTTTCGAATTTTAGCTCATGTTCATAAGAAAAAAATCTTATTTTAACCTCTAGAATTCGCTTCTAAAGTTTAGTGCATCGTTTCAGATGCACCCTGTATATGTAATGGAAATTCACATCGATTCTTTTCCTCCTCGTCTAAGGAATTTCACTGCTCGAGTCTTGATAAGAAGCGCTAATAAAAAAAAAACATTGAAAAAATGATATGTATTGAGTGAGACTCTTTTAAGAGTAATCGAATGATTACAAGTAGCTGTTAAATTAATAAATCCAATTTAAGGATGTTTTGTACCTATTTTCAAAATATTGAGAATTTAATGAAAATTGTACAGAATATTCTTACATATGTTTAGAATCTTCAGTACAATTTTTAAATCGATTCACAAAGCGTTCACAAATTATAAGGATTTTAATTTGCCTCGAATTAACATGTGTTCTTATGGGAAACGTATAACCACGTCGATTCAAATGACAAAAACACATGGAAATAATATTCAGAATTTGTTTAAAATTTGCAAAAGTTTAGATACAAAGGAAATATTTGGTCAAATAATATTATACAAGTATTAACTTGTTAAAAAGATATTAAATATAATTGAATAAAGTTAGCCATGTATCTGTCACAAGGCGAAATTTTCTGCCAAAAGGTAATCATTTCGATTAAGGATGTATTGGAAATATATTACAATCAATGAGATCGCCGTGAATTTTTAATTTAACATTCTTAATAACATTCTAAATCATCATGAATTATTTCAAATTTTTTTATTCGCTCCTTTAAAAGTTATTAATTTTTGAATTTTGCGATTTTAACATAGAATCTTATGTAAACGTTCAAGAGACAGATAATAAATTATTCACAAACTATAAAAAAACAATGATAAAAATTTCATCTTGTAATATTATATTTTTCATACATGTAAAAATGTTCCCACAAAGTTTTCAAACGATTTACTTGCTCGTTTTGAAATTGTTATTAAAAAATAACTGTGATTATCGGTTCGACGCAATATTGATGATAAAACGTGGCAACATTTTCTTGGAAATTAAGACCTATTTATATTAAAGAATACTTTGAAGTATGATTTCGTAATTTTTAAAAAATTTTTCATCAATTAGAATTCGTATTCTGCCGTATAGCTTTCATTTTTTGATACTTTGGATTAACTTCTGAGACAGACGGTCCGTCCAATACATCCTTAACAAAATTCAGAATATTTCAATAAAAACGCGATAAATATTAAAAAATACATCTCTGCACTGTAGCTAAGATCAATTTGCAATTCCACACAATTTCTTACTCAAAATACACCAAAAGTGATATTCGTCAATATTGATTTTCAGCTACTTTTTACTGAGATTGTACAAAAAAACATCCTTAAATTAAATCGTGATTAAATCAAATTAATTCCTATTTGAATGACGCTATTAATGAAGAATTCGTGCTCATACTGCTTTTTTAAAGTTCCGGAAATTTTAAAGAGCTATCTCGGGGTAGCCCTTTAGCATCCTTGGCTTGCAAAAGTCGCGAGGGTGTCGGGACAGGAAGTGCCAAACGCAGATTCGTAAAGTGACGCGCCGGCTCTCGAAATAAAATTGCTGAGCGACGAAATAGTCCGCGCGTTTTGCGTCATTCAACGTGACGAATATGTGCACAAACACACACAAACACACACACACACACACACACACACACACACACACAAACACATATGCATACATACACATGATAATACACCTTTATATCGGCCATTATTCGTCGCACGTGGCGCGTTTTCCGAGTCCGAGTCGATGATGTGTATCCGGATTAATTGAACTAAATCATTTGAAGCCATCGAACGTCAATCTCGCGATTTCCTCCCACGATTTGCGCAATATTTACGATCATCCGCGGAAATATCGCGCACTGAGAAAAATCGTTTGATTGTACCAACAAGACGTATATGATTGAAAGCAGATTTTAAATCAAACAAGAATTTCTAGTTATCGTGATAAGACTCGATTTTTTATAACTAGAAACGTTTGATAGATTTTACTATAAGGATTTGATTAGTATTTTCTGGTTGAATCTATAAAATTTCTTGTTACATTAATTTGTTTGCTTGCTTCTTAACTGAACTCGTATTCAATATTTGCCATAAAATGTATATAAAGAACTAATATTAACATTAAATCCAAAGTATATTTTTTTTCTCTTACGAGCAGTAGTGCCAGAAAGAGGACGCTAGCTCTCTGATTGTGTGTGTTTGAGCTGCATCCTCCTCTTACATCACTGTTTATCAGTTTAATTTCTAACAAACTGAATTTAAAATAATTTATTCAATAATCTGGATTGAATTTATCCAATAATCTTGTTGGAATTCAGAATATTAAACAGACTTTTGAGATTAGATGGAAAAAATTTTAGACGATTTGGTGAGTTTAGTATTAACCAGAAAATTTGGTAAATTTAACAGGAAGAAATTAATCAGATTCATCTGATAATTCCTGCAAGAATTCTAATTCGTCCATTTTCCAACAGACATACTGTTTGAATTTATCAGAATTCTAATTAATTCAATCAGATTTTTTTCTCAGTGCACTGTTTATCAGTTTAATTTCTAACAAACTGAATTTGAAATAATTTATTCAATAATCTGGATTGAATTTGTCCAATAATCTTGTTGGAATTCAAAATATTAAACAGACTTTTGAGATTAGATGAAAAAAATTTTAGACGACTCGGTGCTGGCGAGTTTAGTATTATTAATCAGAAAATTTGGTAAATTTAACAGGAAGAAATTAATCAGATTTATCTGGTAATTCCTACAAGAATTCTAGTTCGTCCATTTTCCAACAGACATACTGGTTGAATCTATCAGAATTCTAATTAATGCAACCAGATTTTTTTTCTCAGTGCACTGTTTATCAGTTTAATTTCTAACAAACTGAATTTAAAATAATTTATTCAATAATCTGGATTGAATTTATTCAATAATCTTGTTGGAATTCAAAATATTAAACAGACTTTTGAGATTAGATGGAAAAAATTTTAGACGACTTGATGCTGGTGAGTTTAGTATTATTAATCAGAAAATTTGGTAAATTTAACAGGAAAATTTAAACTAAATAATTGAAACCAGTATTTTTTTTGGAAAATGGACGAACCAGAATTCTTGTAGGAATTACCACATGAACCTGATTAATTTCTTGCTGTAAAAATTTAAATTTTATAATAAATTTCATGTAAAAATTTAATTTAAATTTCATGTAAAAATTAATTTTATAATAAATTTCCTGTAAAAATTTAAATTTTATAATAAATTTCATGTGGTAATTCCTAGAAGAATTCTGGTTCGTCCATTTTCCAAAAAACATACTGATTGAATCTACCAGAATTTTAATTAATGCAACCAGATTTTTTTCTCAGTGCATTATTTATCAGTTTAATTTTTAACAAACTGAATTTAAAATAATTTATTCAATAATCTGGATTAAATTTATCCAATAATCTTGTTGGAATTCAGAATATTAAACAGACTTTTGAGATTAGATGGAAAAACTTTTAGAAGACTTGGTGCTGGTGAGTTTAGTATTATTAACCAGAAAATTTGGTAAATTTAACAGGAAGAAATTAATCAGATTCATCTGGTAATTCCTACAAGAATTCTGGTTCGTCCATTTTCCAACAGACATACTGGTTGAATCTACCAGAATTTTAATTAATGCAACCAGATTTTTTTCTCAGTGCACTGTTTATCAGTTTAATTTCTAACAAACTGAATTTAAAATAATTTATTCAATAATCTGGATTGAATTTATCCAATAATCTTGTTGGAATTAAGAATATTAAACAGACTTTTGAGATTAGATGGAAAAAATTTTAGACGACTTGGTGCTGGCGAGTTTAGTATTATTAATCAGAAAATTTGATAAATTTAACAGGAAGAAATTAATCAGATTCATCTGATAATTCCTACAAAATTCCTACAAAAATTCTGATTCGTCCATTTTCCAACATACATACTAATTGAATCTATCAGAATTCTAATTAATGCAATCAGATTTTTTTTCTGAGTGCACTGTTTATCAGTTTAATTTCTAACAAACTGAACTTAAAATAATTTATTCAATAATCTGGACTGAATTTATCCAATAATCTTGTTGGAATTCAGAATATTAAACAGACTTTTGAGATTAGATGGAAAAACTTTTAGAAGACTTGGTGAGTTTAGTATTATTAACCAGAAAATTTGATAAATTTAACATGAAGAAATTAATCAGATTCATCTTGTAATTCCTACAAGAATTCTGGTTCGTCCATTTTCCAACAGACATACTGGTTGAATCTACCAGAATTCTAATTAATGCAACCCGATTTTTTTCTCAATGCGTTCATTACGAGACCTTTTGGAGATACGTCAGATTGAGATACGTCATCCTTCGGAACTCGAAGAAAATCCGGAATAATCGCTCGTACACGATCTAATTCACTTTTCCCAGAATCGAAGGAAATTAACATTTAATTTGAGAAAATGTCAGTCAAATTAATCTCGCCTCTCTCGAGTTCTCTCGAGACAAGAGCCGTTGTTGCATCGACCTATTCAATTATATCGGCAATTTATTACGTAGAGAAAATAGAACGTGCATCGTGTATGGAAAGGTTTCCACTGTGTGTTTATCGTATCGATTATAAATAAATAAAATAGGCGCACAATTTGCCTCACTTGCAAATGTTGCGTGTGCAATTTACCTGATAAATCGCCCGCGTTATTTTCGCAATTGGGAGACAAAGAGAGATATCCAGAATACTTCCCGCGAATTTCGGCCGACGCCTTCTACGATTCTCGTTCTAATTTGTCACTGTCATCCGGTTTCTCTACACAGTATGCATGTATATTTACATATGCGAGAGACGGGAAAAGGGAAAACGAACGGGCGAGAGTGGATGCGGAAGTTTATTTTCGGAAAATCCTAGGCCTAAATTACGGTACACAAACAAACCGACGCGATAATTCACTCGAGCGATGAATATATAATCGGCTTACGCTAACTCGTGAATAATCGAGATGATGGGAAAACAATGTAACGAAGACGAATTATGGAACGCGTGTACCACTTGAAACATTAAATAATTCACTCGAATATATTTTCAGGAAAGAACGATAAATCTGGAAGTAACTTTTATATTATTTTTTATATTATTTATTCGATTTTGTTATAATATATTATTATATTATATTATTTGTATTATATTATTATATAATATATTATTATATAAACTATATAAGGTGTCCCAAAACTCATAATCAATCTTTCAAAGACAGATTCCTGGGATCATCTGAGGACGATTTTTCCTCAACGAAAATGTCGAGGCATTAATAATTTTCGAATTATAAGTGATTGGAAATAGGGTTTTTTTCGTAAACTAAGCTTTGTAGAAATAAAATATTAATAAAACCACATTCTTCGATTAATTTTAAATAGAGTTTACTTTAGTCGAGTTTTAATTTAAGGCTTAATTGCAAAGATATATGATGACAAAAATCGGGAACATGCAAAAAATGATGGCCTTCATCGACATTTTGATTATGAGTTTTGGGACACCCTGTATATTATATTATTATATACAGGGTGTGTCTTAAAAAGCTCACACTAAGAAGATAGCGTTATTCCTGCTTAAAAAGTCCTGAATCATTTTTTTCCATGATGCTTAATAAAGCAGTAATTAATGAATAAAGTCGCGCCAATAAAGAAACAAAACTTCCTCGTTATCAACATAAGAAAATTTGGATAAGCAACAAAATAAATTGTTTTGGATTAATTTTTAAACAATTCATCTTTTCAGAAATCTTTTTAATATAAATTCAATTTAATATAATTTAAATTTAATACTTAAATTAAAGATCAATTATTTAATGAATCTTGGAAAATAAAAATGTCTCAGGATTTTTCGACTCGGTTTTCAATCAGGAATAATGCTATTTACTTAGTGGGAGTTTTTTAAGATACACCCTGTATATTATTATACATTATATTATTATATATATTATTATATTATATTATTCGTATTATATTATTATATTATATATTATTTATAGCATTATATTATTCGATAATACGATCAAGAATTTTCGCGACTCGAAACGCGCGATAATAAAAATTATAATTATATATTATATATAATATTAATTATAATAATAATTAATAATAATATTTAATTAATAATAATAATAAATTAATAATAATAATAAATTAATAATAATATTAATTATATATTAATATAATATATAATATTAATATATATATATATATTAATATTATATAAAATTATATTAATATAATATATAATTTTATATATAATTTTATTATAATTTTATTTAAAATTTTATTTAATTATTATAAAATTATTATAATTATATAAAAAATTATATATAAAATTATATATAAAATTATAAATAATAAGATTGTATAAAAAACGATGAACTAAAATTATATAAATAGCAAAATGTGCGCCGATTAAAACAAATCTCTCTGCGAATCTCCCAGTCGCGATTTACGGGCGTTTTGAGTGTCCCAAGAGTCGCTCTCGCTCCTTTTTGCGAAGACACGCCATGTGCGACGTGTGTTGTATTTTCGCCTGTATTTTTAGCCGAGTACGCACAAAATACCTTGCGATTAGGCGTGGAGAGATGACGCGTTTGGACAAAATTATTAGTACGTGCATAATCGCGGTAATAGGCGATCCTTGGCGGAGACGGACGGATCGACACACGATGCGTCCGTCCCATCGATCGTTAGAAGCGTGGAAATAGCATCGACAGGAGAATTTATTAATATAACCGTCGTGTGTCGTTTATTGCCAGGCGGCGATTTGTCGATTAGCCTGCGAGGCAACGCGATTAAGGCGAGCCCCTCGATACGGAATGGACTTTCGCTGTCGCGAGGAGCCGCCAAAGTGTCCTGCCAAACTTCGTCCCTGACACTAGGGGACGAGAGAGGGAGAGAAAGAGGAGAGAGAGAGAGAGAGAACTCTAACATCGCTTGCCAATTTACCCCGGGTTCGGGTTGCGGCTTTCGGGACATGCCTCTCGGGAACATCGTTTCTCTCGTCTTCCCATCCGCGAATGTAATGCAACGATAGTGATCGTTAATTCGTAAATAAATGTATGTATCAGCGAAGAGATTATTTTTTTGCGTTAATTAATTATTAGCGTTTTATCAACGTCATTAATGTAAATGTTATTCGATGTTTTGTTTTTAAAGTTTTTTTTTTTTTTTTTTTTTGACATGCAAGGATCGGTGCTTATTTCGAGTCGAAATCCTCCGGCAATCTTCCGTCGATGATTATTCGAATTAATAAGTTTCCATCTCCGAGGATACTTTGGTTGCGGGGAAAAATTTTTTTGGAGGTTACGCGATTAATAATATTTATATACATGTGTTTCTTAATGACTTAATTATGACTCTTAATATTTAATAAATTAAATTTTTTTGGAGGTACGCGATTAATAATATTTATATACATGTGTTTCTTAATAACTTAACTATAACTCTTAATATTTATGTACAGATGTTTCTTAATAAGTTCGAAAAATTTTAGGAGATGATTCTTTGCCGAAAATCAAGGTTTTTCATATAAACATATCTACATCTCTTGTTGTAAAGTTACGCTCCTCTAAAAATGGGAGTAAAAATTAGATTTTTATTTTTTTATTTTTCGTTTTCAAATTTAACAACAACAAGTTAAAGAAAGTTAATGAAATTAGGTGGATATTTTCTATTAGTAAAAAGGTCATTTATTAATATTTTTTTCAGCCTCCCATACTATTATAAGGAGATGAAATTAACAACCTCTATTCAATTTTTTATTCAAACTTTTTAATGAAAATATGATTATTTAAAAATATGTATTAAAAAGTTTGATTTATTTAGAAACTTTTTTATTTCTTTTATTTTTTTCATAAAATCAGTAGTTTTTAAGAAAAAAAAATAAAATACATTATCGTGTACAGCACGATGCTAAATAGCATGTCGAATTACGAGAAGTTAAATTTGAAAGCAAAAATAAAATTAGAATAAATGCTGGGAAAATTGGAACAAAAATAAAATTATAATAAAACCTAATTTTTATCTCCATTTTTGGAGAAGTGTAATTCCATAGAGGGAAATGTAGAAATATATTTTTATATGAAAACCCCCGCTTAATTTTCGACAAAGAATCATCTCCTAAAATCTATCGATGATTCTGTGTCGAAAATTAAAGAGGGTTTTTCATATAAACATATATTTCTACATCCCTCCTTGTAAAGTTACACTCCTCTAAAAATGGGAGCAAAAATTAGATTTTTATTTTTTTTCAAATTTAAAACAAGTTAAAAGAGATGAAATCAGGGAGATATTTTCTACTAGGTAAAAAGGTTATTTATTAATATTTTTTTCAACCTCCCATACTATTATAAGGAGATGAAATTAACAACCTCTATTCAATTTTTATTCAAACTTTTTATGAAAGTATGATTATTTAAAAATATGTATTAAAAAATTTGATTTATTTAGGAAACTTTTTTATTTCTTTTATTTTTTTCATAAAATCAGTAGTTTTTAAGAACAAAAAAAAATACGTTATCGTGTACACGATGCTAAATAGGTTTCGAATTACGAGAAGTTAAATTTGAAAGCAAAAATAAAATTAGAATAAATGCTGGGAAAATTGGAACAAAAATAAAATTATAATAAAAAGCTAAAAACCTAATTTTTCTCCATTTTTGGAGAAGTGTAATGCCATAGGAAGAAATGTAGGAGTATATGTTTGTCTGAAAATCCCCGCTTAATTTTCGACACAAAATCATCGATAGATTTTAGGAGATTCCTTGTCGAAAATTAAGCGGGGGTTTTCATATAAAAATATACTTCTACATTTCCCCTGTGGAATTACACTTCTCCAAATATTGGAGATATTATAAAAATTAGGTTTTTAGGTTTTTATTATAATTTTATTTTTGTTCCAATTTTCCCAGCATTTATTCTAATTTTATTTTTGCTTTCAAATTTAACTTCTCGTAATTCGACATGCTATTTAGCATCGTGCTGTACACGATAACGTATTTTTTTTTGTTCTTAAAAACTACTGATTTTATGAAAAAAATAAAAGAAATAAAAAAGTTTCTAAATAAATCAAACTTTTTAATACATATTTTTAAATAATCATATTTTCATTAAAAAGTTTGAATAAAAAATTGAATAGAGGTTGTTAATTTCATCTCCTTATAATAGTATGGGAGGTTGAAAAAAATATTAATAAATAACCTTTTTACCTAGTAGAAAATATCCCCCTGATTTCATCTCTTTAACTTGTTTTAATTTTGAAAAAAAATAAAAATCTAATTTAACAAAGAATCATCTCCTAAAATTTTTCGCACTTCTTAAGAAACAGCCTATACATGCGTGTATAAACTAAACTCCCCTCTGTCTCGTTATTCGCGCACATTTGTATTTCCAGAAATATCAGCGATAGAAGCGTGATGCAGCTGCGAGGTTCAAATAATTAATAATACTTTACGTTGTTTCGACGTTGATTTATGCATGCACCGCGATTACTCGACAAGTTTTAATTCGCGTTTACAAGAACGCGTCGTTGGTGAAAATTCATCGAAATTCTTAACTCTGAAATAACGCCGCTAATACAGTGTTTACGGATAATTTACCACATTGATTAGAAAAATTTTCGCGAGATAATATTTATCAATATTATCCGAGAAAATATTAATATCGATTTAATTAATAACACATTTGTGTATTGCACATTTTTATTATGTATTTAACGGAAGTATTCGCTAATTCTAGATTCATATGTACCTAATTAAATTATTTTAATTCTAATATTTTAATATTTTATTTTAATTTAATTTTAATATTTTATTTTATTTTTATTTTAATATTTTATTTTATTTTATTTCAATATTTTAATTTAATTTAATTTAATTTTTTAATTTTACTTTAATTTTATTTTAATGTTTAATTTTAATATTTTAGTTTTAAAATTTAGATGCGATTTTTCTTGACGGAATATTTACGATTTATCCCAGATAACATGTGTTGGGAATAAACGTTTCACTTTCGCGAATCTTTCTCAGGATAATTTGAATCGAAACGTCGTAGTTTCGCTCTGTCATTCTGAAATATTTCAATACTATGAACGGAAATTCGCGGCCGAAGCGTCAAACTATCTACGCACTTGCAAGAAACCGAGTTTCCCGACACAATAACATCTAAATTATTAATGCGTCCAACATCCTACGATAATGGGAAGCGCGGCCATTGTTATTTACGTAAGATTTAAATCGCAATTTTAATTCACTCTTAGATGCTTCTCCTTTAGTACCTTCTATGACGATGGTTTTATGCAATGGCAGGATGTAAATTCTAATATAAGATGCGTAAATTCTGAGTATCGCGTTCTTAAAAAAGAAGAATAGAGTCCGTTAATTTTAAAGACGAGAAGGATTTTTTTTAAAAATCCTTCGTTCCTTCTTTAATCCTTCCATCCTTTTTTAAAAAGCCTTAGGTAATTAATTAATTAATTAAAAGATATTTTGTATAAAAATATATCAATTGCACTGTTGTAAATAATGAATAAAGTTTCACAGGTGTTATTATTGTCAATGGACAAGACGGAGATGTATTTTTTTAAATTCATTTATTTATTTTAATGATTTATATTTTAGGATTTTGAATAACAGGATGTAAACTTTAATATAAGATGCGTAAATTTTGGGTATCGCGTTCTTAAAAAAGAAGAATAGGGTCCGTTAATTTTAAAAATGAGAGATTTTTTTAAAGCCTTAGGTAATTAATTAATTAATTAAACGATGCTTTGTATAAAAATATATAAATTGCACTGTTGTAAATAATGAATAAAGTTTCACAGGTGTTATTATTGTCAATGGACAAGACGGAGATGTATTTTTTTAAATTCATTTATTTATTTATTTTAATATGATTTATATTTTAGGATTTTGAATAACAGGATGTAAACTTTAATATAAGATGCGTAAATTCTGGGTATCGCGTTCTTCAAAAAGAAGAATAGGGTCCGTTAATTTTAAAGACGAGGGATTTTTTTAAAACCTTAGGTAATTAATTAATTAATTAAAAGATGCTTTGTATAAAAATATATAAATTGCACTGTTGTAAATAATGAATAAAGTTTCACAGGTGTTATTATTGTCAATGGACAAGATGGAGATATATTTTTTTAATTCATTTATTTATTTATTTTGATATGATTTATATTTTAGGATTTTGAATAACAGGATGTAAACTTTAATATAAGATGCGTAAATTCTGGGTATCGCGTTCTTCAAAAAGAAGAATAGGGTCCGTTAATTTTAAAGACGAGGGATTTTTTAAAACCTTAGGTAATTAATTAATTAATTAAAAGATGCTTTGTATAAAAATATATAAATTGCACTGTTGTAAATAATGAATAAAGTTTCACAGGTTTTATTATTGTCAATGGACAAGACGGAGATATATTTTTTTAAATTCATTTATTTATTTTAATGATTTATATTTTAGGATTTTGAATAACAGGATGTAAACTTTAATATAAGATGCGTAAATTCTGGATATTGCGTTCCTAAAAAAGAAAAATAGAGTCCGTTAATTTTAAAGACGAGGGATTTTTTTTAAAGCCTTAGGTAATTAATTAATTAATTAAAAGATATTTTGTATAAAAATATATTAATTGCACTGTTGTAAATAATGAATAAGGTTTCACAGGTGTTATTGTCAATGGACAAGACGGAGATGTATTTTTTTAAATTCATTCATTTATTTATTTTAATATGATTTATATTTTAATATGATTTTTATTTTAATATGATATTTTAATATGATTTTTATTAATATGATTTAATATGATTTTTATATATTTTTTAAAATTCATTTATTTATTTATTTTAATATGATATTTTAATATGATTTTCATTTTAATATGATTACGCCAATGAATCATGAAAAATTGTGCCTTTGATTCACGCAGCATCTGCGTGTGTTTAGCTTCATTCTTGAGTGTCGCGGATTTCACGAGCGTGTTTTTCGACGAGTTGAACGACGAATTAAACGTCAAAACGTTACAACAGTCCAGTGATCAGGCGTGCAATAAAGACGGCGATAAATGTACTATAAATATACGCGAATAGGTCGTCTATTGCGGGGATTCGATTCGTCAGCGGGGTCTTCCTCGCTTTGCATCGCGAAAATTGTGCGTTCGCCGGTTGCTCACCCGTTGCATACCTGCTGCACGGAATTCCGAAACTCTAGATTTACGAGATGTATTCTTATCCCCGACGATCTGGGTCTGCACCGGAAACATTCATAATAGTTTATTGTCTGCTGCACTCCTTTCGTCCGAAACGCGATCATGTATTTCGCGAGTGAATACTGTCGAGAGGATCGTTTTGCGCGATTTATGAGAAAATTTTCAGACAAACTTATTACGGTATAAGATCGTATATTAAGAAATTGATTCGTCTCTTTTGAATGAAAATTTCTCAGAGATATTCGCGATATGAAAAAAAATGTCATTAGGTCAAGTTGCCTTCAAGAGCACGCACTTTTCAACAAGAGGTATGTTTACCTTTTTTCTGTCAAACAAATTTTATTACAGACAAGATAAATAGAGGGCAATTTTGATATTAAAATTTGCCCTTCCCCTTGGGAGGTCATAGACAGAGGAGAATGATAAATATGAGCTCGAAAATATTACAATTTTAGTAGTCTTTGTGACACTGTCCCTTGTACACGTCTCTCCGATCAAAGTGATGTGTACAATATAAATTGACGGATTCGAGTAAATCTTTCTCGTCGAAAAAAATTGCAGAATCGAGTCTAATATCGTTTTATATCGTTTTGATTTCAGGAATTTTACGAAATCGTCGAAACCCTTTGGAAAGATCGGGGCGTTCAACAGAGCTTTGAAAGAAGTAACGAGTATCAGCTCATCGACTGCGCCAAATAGTAAGTCATTTTATTCTATACATTTTTCTGAGAGCTTGACGTCATGTACAAAATTAAATCGCGAATAATTTAAAATAGCAGAACCGGCTCGCTCAATGAGCCGTGTTGATGCCATGCCATCTATTCATGTAAACACACGTATACTTCCGTAACAATCTTTCGCGAAATAAACATAAAAAAGTGTATACAACAAATAGAAGAAAATATTCTTCTTGTATTAAATATATATTGAGAAAATATTCTTAATATATATTTAATACACGCTTTTTTTCGCGATTATTAATTTATTAATTTATTTATTAATTATTATTAATTGATTTCCATTGATTAGTTTGATTGATGATCTTTCTGTGTACAAAAAATGGACACAATTATTGTGATCTGTTGAGGGATGATTTGTATACATATTGTATAGATTATAATTATGATAAAAAAATTTAGATAATGAAATTACACGTATACTTCCATAACAATCTCTCGCGAAATAAACATAAAAAAGTTTATACAACAAATAGAAGAAAATATTCTTCTTGTATTAAATATATATTGAGAAAATATTCTTAATATATATTTAATACACGCTTTTTTCGCGATTATTAATTTATTAATTTATTTATTAATTATTATTAATTGATTTCCATTGATTAGTTTGATTGATGATCTTTCTGTGTACAAAGAATGGACACAATTATTGTGATCTGTTCAGGGATGATTTGTATACACATTGTATCGATTATAATTATGATAAAAAAATTTAGATAATGAAATTACGTCGATAGCATCATACACTGAAAAAAAATCTGGTTGCATTAATTAGAAATCTAGTAGATTCAACCAGTATGTCTGTTGGAAAATGGATGAATCAGAATTTTTTTAGGAATTATCAAAGTATTATTAATTTCTTTTTCTGTAAAATTTACCAAATTTTCTTAATAATAATATTAAATTAAAAAAATGATTATGTGCATGTTTAATTAATATAACAGGAAAAAATATATTAATTGAACATTAATTGAACATTTTAGTTATAAAAAATCGAGTCTTATCACAATAACTAAAAATTCTATTTGATTTAACCAAAATGTTTTCCATCATAGTCTTGTTGGTATCAATCAAACGATTTTTTCTCAGTGCAAATCTGTCGACGTTGTGTTCGCCATATTTTTTTTTGAAACAAATTTCGTTTAATAAACGTATCTTATTCTTTTACTCCGCCATCAATGAATAGTGTATTCAAACGTGTACATATTTTTTTAAATTCAATTTTGTTCGCATGAATTATTTATAATTGTCAGTCGTCTCTCTTTTTTTGCAATATTTACATCAGAAATATATAAAAATACACAAGAGATTACTCAATTTTTAAATACTTATTCAAATATTATTTAAATATATATATAATAAATTAAATATATATAAATTATAATAATTTATAATAATTTAATATATATAAATATTATAATAATTTAAATATATATAAATTGTATATATATATATATATATATATGTATATATAATAAATATTAAATATATATATAAAAAATAAATAAATTGATAAAGAATATAAATATTTAAATTTTTAAATATTTATTCAAATATTTAAAAATCGAGTAAGCTTTTAGGACGCACATAAAGGCTGTAATGTGACACATACATATATATTTGTTTATAGTATCCGAGAAACTCTCTTGTCATTTATGGCTTTTTAGAGTTTTATTCTTACATACGGGGACAAAGTTTCTCTCTCGAAAAGCCATTCGCGCACTCGAAATATACATATGTACACGTGTATATTCATAGGCTTGTGACACCGATTTAATGCCAATGGAGACAATGTCTTAACGAGGTAATCGCTTTAATAGGGACCACTCGTTTATTCATGGGGTTCTCTCGATGAATTGACCCAGCCTCGTGCTTTTTTTTCTAACGCTAATTCGATGATGCGAGCGTTGATTTAGTTACGTAAAGCGAATTCGTCACGTAATTCGATGGGATTACGATTACAAGCGTATATCTGACGACTCGAGGCACGAACAGTCGATCGAATGCGATCGCTAAGTTAAAGGGGCGAGGATTATACGCATGTTGCAATGTTGCATCAGATTATTTTACTTGATTTTTAAATATTTATTCAAATATTTAAATATATATAAATTAAATATATATATACATAATTAATATTAAATATATATATATATATATATATATATATAGGATAAGCATTTTAATTGATGTACGCAATTATTTCGGAAACAAAGATTTTAGAGAAAAATGTTTCAGACAAAAGTTTTATGGTTTCGAGGGGCCATAAGATGATCATTGGTTTGACACTGAAGAGTCATTTGAAGGTCACGTGAAAGCCACCTCAATTTTTTAAATTGCACCCTTATTTTTATTACATATTCTTAGCTGACCTCGAGAGCTTTCAAAACACTATAATTAAATGTTTTTCCGTTAAGTACTTTTCGAGTTATAAGGCTTGAAATAATACTTAATTTTACATAAATGATAAAATATCTAGTAAAATATTCATTTTTCGATTATCTTACCTTAATACTTTTATGTACAAATAATGGGAGGATTCAATTGGTGTAAAGAAAAACATAGTTGTTTTGAAGAAGAAATATGTAATTTGCAATTAACAATTCCATATTTTTTCTTAGAAACAACTGTATGTTTTCTTTACACCAATTGATTCCTCTCATTATTTTGTATATAAAAGTATTAAGGTAAGATAATCGAAAAATGAATATTTTACAAGATATTTTATGGTTTATGTAAAATTAAGAAATGATTTCAAGCCTCATAACTCGAAAAGCACTTAATGGAAAAACATTTAATTATAGTGTTTTGGAAAGCTCTCGAGGTCAGCTACAAGAATATGTAATAAAAAATAGGGGGTGCCATTTAAAAAATTGAGGTGGCCTTCACGTGACCTTCAAATGACTCTTCAAGGTCAAACCAATGATACCATCTTATGGCCTCCTCGAAACCATAAAACTTTTGTCTGAAACATTTTTCTCTAAAATGCTTTGTTTCCGAAATAATTGCGTACGTTAATTAAAATGGCTCACCCTGTATATTTAAATTTTTAAATATTTATTCAAATATTTAAAAATTGAGTAAGCTTTTAGGCTATTATTTGTATAAAAAAAATGACGTAAATTTCCACATTAATAATGTTTATATTCGGGAATAAGCTCTTGTAAAATCATCGCAAGAATATCGACTGCGATAATAATTCTAATCGATTAAAAATTTTCGGTGTAATTTTAATCGATTAAAAAAGTGTATTTTTTTCTAGAGAAAATTTTCTATTCCAATTATTCGTCATCACAAATTATAATCGAGCAGAGAATCGGAAAAACTCCGACACGACTTTTGTATTTCTTAATAAAATACGCTACAAGAATACTCGAACGAAGAGAGAGAGAGAGAGAGAGAGATGGATGGATGTATGGGTGTGTATATACACGTATATTTTTGAGCAAAATTCTCCACTTGAACTTTGGTATATGACTAAATTCGTCTCGTTCACAATGGGACTCTCTCCTTCTCGCTCCTGTCGATGTTTCGTGCAGCTTGTAATCGTATTATCGCGGATTTCTCGCGTTCTCTTTCTCTCTCTCTCTTTTTTCTCCCCACTGGTGTGAGACGCGGTTTCCGTCCTCTCTCGTGTGCAACGGGAATCGCGTTGACGTTAAAAATAGCGCGTCGTATTTTTAGGCAGCGCTCGGCGCTGCTGAGATATAGGCGCCTCCGACATATTCGTAGACGAGGGAGATGCAAGATGATTATAATCTTGCGGATGCATTTCTGCGACTGCGCCCGGTCGTCCTTTCTCTCTCTCTCTCTCTCTTCCGCAGAGATACACACTCGCGAATGTAATTTATGGAAAGGGGACGAACGCACGAATTTCATTGCATCTCGAAATCCGCGTAGCTTTGCGAATTATTTCAGACTAGCTAAGTAATGGAGACCCCGTGCGAATTGTCCGAGTGAATTTTCGCCCCGAGAAGGAATAATCTAATAGAAGGACAGTGTCGCTCTTTTGAATTTTACCTCAATCTCGAGCGGTCGTCGAGCTTGACGTATTTGCGAGAGAAATTTTCTCTTTGAAGAAGCGCGCGTGACACGAGTAGAAAGGGAGAAAAAATTGGACCTCTCTGGGTGCACTAAATACGGAGAGAATGAAACTTGCATCTCGAAAATATTTTTATATCTGAATCGGATGGGGAGAATAAATATTTATCCGTGTCATGTGTAATTATTGATTGTTGATTCGACGGGAGTCACTTCCATTGGATGATTTTTAATAAGGATTGCGAATTTCTTGCGGGAGACCAGAAAAAAATTGTGCGCTGAGAAAAAATCGGGTTGCATTAATTAAAATTCTGGTAGATTCAACCAGTATGTTTTTTGGAAAATGGACGAACCAGAATTCTTGTAGGAATTACCACGTGAAATTTATTATGAAATTTAAATTTTTACAGGAAATTTATTATAAAATTAATTTTTACATGAAATTTATTATAAAATTTAAATTTTTACAGCAAGAAATTAATCAGGTTCATGTGGTAATTCCTATAAGAATTCTGGTTCATCAATTTTCCAAAAAACATACTGGTTTCAATTATTTAAAAGTTTAAATTTTCCTGTTAAATTTACCAAATTTTCTGGTTAATAATACTAAACTTCCCAGCACCAAGTCGTCTAAAATTTTTTCCATCTAATCTCAAAAATCTGATTAATATTCTAAATTCCAAGATTATTGGATAAATTCAATCCAGATTATTGAATAAATTATTTCAAATTCAGTTTGTTAGAAATTAAACTGATAAACAGTGCACTGAGAAAAAATCTGGTTGCATTAATTAGAATTCTGGTAGATTCAACCAATATATCTGTTGGAAAAGGACGAATCTTGTAGAAATTATGATGAATCTGATAATTTCTTCCTGTTAAATTTACCAAATTTTCTGGTTAGTAATAATAGTAAACTCACCAACATTAAATCGTCTAAAATTTTTTCCATCTAATCTCAAAAATCTGATTAATATTCTAAATTCCAAGAAGATTATTGGATAAATTCAATCCAGATTATTGAATAAATTATTTTAAATTCAGTTTGTTAGAAATTAAACTGATAAACAGTGCACTGAGAAAAAAATCTGGTTGCATTAATTAGAATTCTGGTAGATTCAACCAATATATCTGTTGGAAAAGGACGAATCTTGTAGAAATTATGATGAATCTGATAATTTCTTCCTGTTAAATTTACCAAATTTTCTGGTTAGTAATAATAGTAAACTCACCAACATTAAATCGTCTAAAATTGTTTCCGTCTCATCTCAAAAATCTGTTTAATATTCTAAATTCCAACAAGATTATTGGATAAATTTAATCCAGATTATTGAATAAATTATTTTAAATTCAGTTTGTTAGAAATTAAACTGATAAACAGTGCACTGAGAAAAAAATCTGGTTGCATTAATTAGAATTCCGGTAGATTCAACAAATATATCTGTTGGAAAAGGACGAACCAGAAGTCTTGTAGAAATTATCAGATGAATCTGATTAATTTCTTCCTGATAAATTTATCAAATTTTCTGATTAATAATACTAAGCTTCCCATCAAGTCGTCTAAATTTTTTTCCATCTAATCTCAAAAGTCTGTTTAATATTCTGAATTCCAACAAGATTATTGGATAAATTTAATCCAGAGTATTGAATAAATTATTTTAAATTCAGTTTGTTAGAAATTAAACAGTGCATTGAGAAAAAAATCTGGTTGCATTAATTAGAATTCTGGTAGATTCAACTAATATATCTGTTGGAAAATGGACGAACCAGAAGTCTTGTAAAAATTATCAGATGAATCTGATTAATTTCTTTCTGTTAAATTTATCTAATTTTTTGTTTAATAATACTAAACTTCCCAGCATCAAGTCGTCTAAAATTTTTTTCCTAATCTTAAAAGTTTGTTTAATATCCTAAATTCCAACAAGATTATTAGATAAATTTAATCCAGATTATTGAATAAATTATTTTAAATTCAGTTTGTTAGAAATTAAATTGATAAACAGTGATGCAAGAAGAGGATGCAGTTCAAACACACACACAATCAGAGAGCTAACGTCCTCTTTCTGGCACTACTGCTCGTAAGAGAAAAAAAATATACTTTGGATTTAATGTTAATATTAGTTCTTTAAATACATTTTATGAGAAATATTGAATACGAGTTAAGTTAAGAAGCAAACAAAGAAATTAATGCAACAAGAAATTTTATAGATCCAACCAGAAAATACTAACCAAATCCTAATAAAATCTATCAAACGTTCTAGTTATAAAAAATCGAGTCTTATCATAATAACTAGAATCGAAAAAATCGAGTCTTATCATAATAACTAGAAATTCATGTTTGATTTAAACAAAATGCCTTCAATCATATACGTCTTGTTGATACAATCAAACGATTTTTCTCAGGTCTCGTTTATAACAATAAGAGCGACGTTTCAATTACAGCGATAACACATCCCGACGTGTCTTAAAAAAGGAAACACGCCGCTATATTTAGATACATGAGTCTATATCGCGCGGATTATACATGATGCTGCTTATACGCGACCCGCTAAATGTTTGGATAGACAGTCGTTCTCGTGCAAGCCTCTCGCCGTTGATACGTTGCCTTGTGCCGGCAGAAGTGAGATTCTTTTCTCTTTTTTATCTTATCTCAAATAAACACCGCCAAAATGATGGAATTGCCTAACGTAACGTATGCCTCGCGATCGGCCAAAATGTTAAAAAAATTTGGATTACGCGTTCGATTCGACCGAAAGGAGAGACGAAATTTTTTTATAGTATTCGTTTCTCACTCTTCTAACAAAATATTTTATTTCTTGTATTTTTCCATGACGGTTCACCATAAATTTTTTATTTATCAGACACTTATAGAACAAACCGTGATTTTTTTTTTTTTTTTTTTTTTTTTTTTTTAATAAAAGAAATAACGTCAATGGAAATTCATAGGAATTTTTCGCTGTTGTTTGGATGAATTTTTTTTTCTTCGCGAGGATCGATGAAAGAAAGGAAACGTTGAGAGAAAATCCGACAGAGAGAGAGAGAGAGAGAAATGAAGAAAATGGAAAATTAGCGCTTTTAATCAAGCGACGAAGGTCAACATTATCTCTCTCTTTGGATCGAAGAGAGAAATTCAGTTTCTCGCATCGGCTGAGAACAGAAGACAAGGAGAGGAACGTTCAATGTTTGTCGTCGCGTCGGCAACGTTAGGCGGCTGGAACTGCCAGGTTCGTCAAATATTTGCGATTCGAGCGAATGGTCGCGCAGAGCTCCAATTTGTTACATGGCGAAGGAAATCGGCGATCATTCGCAAACTGTCAGGATGCAACGGGCGAGCAACGAATCGCGAAACCCATAATCAGTCTCTTCCTTTCGAATCCAAGAGTCACGAAATGTCACATGTCTCTGGACGAATCCAAGCCTTCGAATCCTTCTTTCGTCGAACGCGTGTGTATTTTTGCCCCTGGGAGATATGCATGTATTTTGAGAAATTTTTAAATTGAATATACAGGATGTTTTCTTAATAAGTGCGAGAAATTTTAGGAGATTTTTTTTTCGAAAATTATCTCCTAAAATTTACTCCTATATTTCTCCCTGTGGAGTTACACTTCTCTAAAAATGAAGGTAAAAATTAGGTTTTTAGGGTTTTTATTATAATTTTGTTTTTGTTTCAATTTTCCCGACACTTACTCTGATTTTATTTTTGCTTTCAAATTTAATTTCTCGTAATTCGAAACCTATGCTATTTAGCATCGTACTGTACACAATAACGTATTTTTTTTTTTCTTAAAACTACTGATTTTATAAAAAAAATAAAAGAAATAAAAAAATTTCTAAATAAATCGAACTTTTTAATACATATTTTTAAATGATCATATTTCCATTAAAAAGTTTGAATAAAAAATTGAATAGAGATTGTTAATTTCATCTCTTTATAATAGTATGGCTGAAAAAAATATTAATAAATAATCTTTTTACTAGTAACAAATATCCCCCTGATTTCATTTCTTTAACTTTTAAATTTGAAAAAAAATAAAAATCTAATTTTTACTCCCAATTTTAGAGGAACGTAACTTTACAAGGAGGGATGTAGAAATATATGTTTATATGAAAAACCCCCTTAATTTTCGACAAAGAATCATCGATAGATTTTAGGAGATGATTCTTTGTCGAAAATTAAGGGAGGGTTTTCATATAAATATATACTCCTACATTTCTCCCTGTGAAGTTACACTTCTCCAAAAATGAAGATAAAAATTAGGTTTTATTATAATTTTGTTTTTTTCCA
This sequence comes from Camponotus fellah, assembly GCA_030586385.1. Taxonomy (NCBI): domain Eukaryota; kingdom Metazoa; phylum Arthropoda; class Insecta; order Hymenoptera; family Formicidae; genus Camponotus; species Camponotus fellah. Next base: position 40,701 of record JAPIVC010000271.1, on the reverse strand, counting down.
ATTTTCCCAACACTTACTCTGATTTTATTTTTGCTTTCAAATTTAACTTCTCGTAATTCGAAACCTACGCTATTTAGCATCGTGCTGTACACGATAACGTATTTTATTTTTTTTTTTTCTTAAAAAAATTACTGATTTTATGAAAAAAATGAAAGAAATAAAAAAATTTTTAAATAAATCAAACTTTTTAATACATATTTTTAAATGATCATATTTCCATTAAAAAGTTTGAATAAAAAATTGAATAAAATTGAATAGAGATTGTTCATTTCATCTCTTTATAATAGTATGGGAGGTTGAAAAAAATATTAATAAATAACCTTTTTACTAGTAGAAAATATCCTCCTGATTTCATTTCTTTAACTTGTTTTAAATTTGAAAAAAAATAAAAACCTAATTTTTACTCCCACTTTTAGAGGAACGTAACTTTACAAGGAGGGATGTAGAAATCTAGAAATATATGAAAAAACCCCTTAATTTTCGACAAAGAATCATCGATAGATTTTAGAAGATAATTCTTTGTCGAAAATTAAGGGGGAAAATTTTCATATAAATATATACTCCTACATTTTTCCCTGTGAAGTTACACTTCTCCAAAAATGAAAGTAAAAATTAGGTTTTTAAGATTTTATTATAATTTTGTTTTTGTTTCACCTTTCCCAACACTTACTCTGATTTTATTTTTGCTTTCAAATTTAACTTCTCGTAATTCGAAACCTATGCTATTTAGCATCGTGCTGTACACGATAACGTATTTTATTTTTTTTTCTTAAAAAAACTGCTGATTTTATGAAAAAAATAAAAGAAATAAAAAAATTTTTAAATAAACCAAACATTTTAATATATATTTTTAAATGATCATATTTTCATTAAAAAGTTTGAATAAAAAATTGAATAGAGGTTGTTAATTTCATCTCTTTATAATAGTATGGGAGGTTGAAAAAAATATTAATAAATAACCTTTTTTACTAATAGAAAATATCCACTTGATTTCATTTCTTTAATTTGTTTTAAATTTGAAAAAAAATAAAAATCTAATTTTTACTCCCATTTTTAGAGGAGCGTAACTTTACAAGGAGGGATGTAGAAATATATGTTTATATGAAAAACCCCCTTAATTTTCGATAAAGAATCATCGATAGATTTTAGGAGATAATTCTTTGTCGAAAATTAAGGGAGGGTTTTCATATAAATATATACTCCTACATTTCTCCCTGTGAAATTACACTTCTCCAAAAATGAAGATTAAAATTAGGTTTTATTATAATTTTGTTTTTGTTCCAATTTTCCCAACACTTACTCTGATTTTATTTTTGCTTTCAAATTTAACTTCTCGTAATTCGAAACCTACGCTATTTAGCATCGTGCTGTACACGATAACGTATTTTATTTTTTTTTTCTTAAAAAAAAAACTACTGATTTTATAAAAAAAATAAAAGAAATAAAAAAATTTCTAAATAAATCAAACTTTTTAATACATATTTTTAAATGATCATATTTCCATTAAAAAGTTTGAATAAAAAATTGAATAGAGATTGTTAATTTTATTTCTTTATAGTAATATGGGAGGCTGAAAAAAATATTAATAAAATAAATAATCTTTTTACTAGTAGAAAATATCCCCCTGATTTTATTTCTTTAACTTGTTTTAAATTTGAAAAAAAATAAAAACCTAATTTACTCCCATTTTTAGAAGAGTGTAACTTTACAAGGAGAGATGTAGAAATATATGTTTATATGAAAAACCCTCTTAATTTTCGACAAAGAATCATCTCCTAAAATGTTTCGCACTTATTAAAAAAACCCTCTGTATATTCTGTGATTTTTTTGTGTGCTCGATGACTGGCGGAAATTTCGTTGTAACGTTATCGATTCAAGCGAGCAACTACACCCCGTACATCGAACAGTGCAATGGATTCGTGCCGCGTGCGCGGTTTGATGCATAAGCCGCATGCTGATTATATATACGTCATCCCTACACATCTACATGTTTGATGTAGACCTAGGAGGGATAAACCGTTTCCCGCTTTCCGACCACCGGTCCTGCATACGAGGTGTCTCGAGGGTTGCATATACACACGTACGTACGTATTAGAGCAAGAGGAGTTGGATAAACAGTCAGTGGTTGATGTCATTCGAGAGCTCTGATTGGTCCCGCAATCAATAATCCTAGTCATGACGTCCATTATTATTAAGTTTATTTGGGGAATTAATATATATTGACTCTAAATAAGTCAACAGTTTATTCAGAATCGATCGGAAGGCAGCTACCGAGGATTCGCATCAAAGATTGAGAAGAATGGTGATCAGTTATTCCCGTTGACGGAAAAGTTTCGATGATGATTCGGGGCGCGTATCGATTTCTTGCAGATTAACACCCCTTAGACGAACTTGGGCGCACATGGTGTTTTACACCAGGCTCGATAACACGAGCGGAGTTTAACGCGGAGGGGCTTCAGCAGTGTTTGCTGGTATCTAGATAAAATTATCTAGATAATCATCTAGATAAAGAAATGGATCATCTTTATCTTTAACTAGATGAAGAAATACAAAGTATCTTTATCTTTATCTTAGATGAAAAATATATGTCATCTTATCTAAAAATTGTCTAAGATGACGTTTTCATTATGCAAAAAAGTTTTCCAGGCAAGCTTCTAAAAATCTATCTAAAATATCTAAAATATATTTTTTATATTATTATTATTAATATATTATAAATATATTATTATTATATTATTAATATATTATAAATATATTATAAATATAAATTAATAAATAAATATTTATCATATCATTTATATACCTTTTTGCTATTATTTAAATATGCTTTAGGAAAAGAGAAGGAATATGTGTTTATGATTTTAATATCCCATTTATAATCTGCGTCATATTTTTTACAAATATTTATAGTCTTCTAAAATAAACAAAAATATCTAGATAATTATCTAGATTATCGCAATAATTATCTCATCTTTCATCTAGATTAAGTAAAAGTAAAATCATCTTTATCTCATCTAAGATAAATTTACGAATTTTTATCTTTATCTTTAGCTAGATAATTTTGAAATTATCTACAGCAAACACTGGAAAAGTGTAATATTGCTCGACAGAGAGAGTCTTGTTTCGTGGCATAAAGTTTGATTTGGAGAAATGAAAATTATGAAAATTTTCAGGAATTTTTATCTCGCACTTTTTATGATGGAGAGAATCAACCGCTGTTGCCGAAGCTTACGAGATACGAATTTTTGCTATTATTTAAATATTCTTTAGGAAAAGAGAAGGAATATGTGTTTATGATTTTAATATCCCATTTATAATCTGCGTCACATTTTTTACAAATATTTATAGTCTTCTAAAATAAACAAAAATATCTAGATAATTATCTAGATTATCGCAATAATTATCTCATCTTTCATCTAGATTAAGTAAAAGTAAAATCATCTTTATCTCATCTAAGATAAATTTACGGATTTTTATCTTTATCTTTATCTAGATAATTTTGAAATTATCTACGGCAAACACTGGGCTTCAGGTAGCTGTTGCTGCCCGAGGACATCAAACGCGCCTTGGACTCGCGTCGTCCGAGGTCCGATACACGTTATTATCGCCCACACGATCCGGCTTTCCCATCGTTTTCCCGCTTTGTCGTCGCGAATTAATTCCTCGCCAGCGAATGTCGAGCGTTTAACCTTTAATCGGAAACGCTTGAAAAATTCGACGCGGCGTTTTGCCGATGGAAAGCTTCTCTCTTTCTCTTCTTCCTTTCTTTCTCTCTCTCTCTCTCTCTCTCTCTCTCCCTTTTTTATTGTACAATGATAGAGTTCGACGAAAACACGAAGACTGACAGGAAATAATTAAATGAACGCGGCGGAAATGTAAAAGGTCCGATTGAAAGATCATTGCAAGCTTTTTTCCGCGACACACGTACCTGGTGCTTCGATAAAATGATATGATTTCCGTGATAATTTTTGTTGTAGCGTGGCTTGATTTTTCCAAAAATAAACTATTAGCCTCGACATTTTCGTATTGGAATTTTTATCGCGAAATGTCATAAAGAATCTGTCATTAAAATATTTGTTTGCAATTTAAGTACACTTTGTATATATAGGGTGTATCTGAAATGCTCTAAACTTTAGAAGCGTATTCTAGAGATCAAAATAAGACTTTTTTTTTTCATGAACATGGGTTCGCAAATGAACCCCCCTCCAAACTAAAATTCGAAAATGTATGAAATTCATCAAACACCCACTGAGAAAAAATCTGGTTGCATTAATTAGAATTCTGGTAGATTCAACCAGTATGTCTGTTGGAAAATGGACGAACCAGAATTCTTGTAGAAATTATCAGATTAATTTGATTAATTTCTTCCTGTTAAATTTTCTTGTTAATAATATTAAATTCACCAGCACCAAGTCGTCTAAAATTTTTTTCATTTAATTTCAAAAATCTGTTTAATATTTTGAATTCCAACAAGATTATTGTATAAATTCAATCCAGATTATTGAATGAATTATTTTAAATTCAGTTTGTTAGAAATTAAACTGATAAACAATGCACTGAAAAAAAATTTGATTGCATTAATTAGAATTCTGGTAGATTCAACCAGTATGTTGGAAAATGGACGAACCGGAATTCTTGTAGGAATTATCAGATTAATTTGATTAATTTCTTCCTGTTAAATTTTCTTGTTAATAATATTAAATTCACCAGCACCAAGTCGTCTAAAATTTTTTCCATTTAATCTAAAAAAAATCTGTTTAATATTTTGAATTCCAACAAGATTATTGTATAAATTCAATCCAGATTATTGAATGAATTATTTTAAATTCAGTTTGTTAGAAATTAAACTGATAAACAATGCACTGAGAAAAAAATCTGATTGCATTAATTAGAATTCTGATAGATTCAATCAGTATATCTGTTGGAAAATGGACGAACCAGAATTCTTGTAAGAATTATCAGATGAATCTGATTAATTTCTTCCTATTAAATTTATTAAATTTTCTAGTTAATAATATTAAACTCGCCAGCATCAAGACGTCTAAAATTCTTTCCATCTAATCTCAAAAGTCTGTTTAATATTCTGAATTCCAACATGATTATTGCATAAATTCAATCCAGATTATTGAGTAAATTATTTTAAGTTCAATTTGTTAGAAATTAAACTGATAAACAGTAATGCAAGAAGAAGATATAGCTCAAATACACACAATCAGAGAGCTAGCGTCCTCTTTCTGGCACTACTGCTCGTAAGAGAAAAAAATATACTTTGGATTTCACGTTAATATTAGTTCTTTATATACATTTCATGACAAATATTGAATACGAGTAAAGTTGAGAAGCAAGCAAAGAAATTAATGCAACAAGAAATTTTATAGATTCAACCAGAAAATACTAATCAAATCTTTATAGTAAAATCTATTAAACATTCTAGTTATAAAAAAAAGTTATAAAAAAATCTATTAAACGTTCAAGTTATAAAAAAATCGAGTCTTATCATGGTAACTAGAAATTCTTGTTTGATTTAACCAAAATACCCTCAATCATATACGTCTTGTTGATAGAATCAAACGATTTTTCTCAGTGCCCGCAACACAAATTTATTTATCTCTCAAGAAAGAATGATAGGTAACGTCAAAACTTTTTTTTTTCTTGAAATACAGCCAATTTTTAATTGTTTCCCCAAACTTTAGGAGCCTCTAGCTCAGAGGGGGATTCATTTGCGCATCCAGAATCATAGGAAAAAAAAATCTTATTTTCTCCTCTAGAATACGCTCCTAAAGTTTAATGCATCATTTCAGATACACCCTGTATCTATCAATACAATTCATTTCGCTCGTATATTATTTCAATATATAAGAAAATTTATGCGCGATTGTTTGGCGAGGGAAACGATTTCGTGTGTCAAGATCCCGAGATTAAATCTCAGCATGTCGCACATATACGTTTCGGATGACGAACGGTTGGCACGGGTCGCGCTGTCAGACAACAACGGTGTCACGTTTGCGCACCTCAAGGTCTCGGCGGAGGGTTAACACGGGCGCGATAACGAGAAAATTGTTCTGCAGCAGCGGAGCCAGTGGGTCACGACCTCCTTCCTCTTTCAATTCTCTGGAGGTCGATAACCTCAATTCTGTCGGAGCGCGCCAATTCCATGACCTACCTTCTCGCTAGCCTAGCTGTTCACACACACACATACACACACATACACACACACACACACACACACACACACACACACACACACACACACACACCATGTACAAATGTACACATGCTTTTTTTTTTTTTTTTTCTTTTTTACATCGCGAGCGCTATTGAAATTCACAGCTTATCTTTTCTAAATCGCAAATAGTCAATTTATGTCGCAGCAGTTGTGCAGCATTCAGTTTGTCGTAAAATAATATAATAAGGGTCTATAGGAATTGCGAAAATATTTGTCGATGTATTTTTTCTCACAAAAATACTTCGGAGAATGAGGAAAAATATTTCGAGATTTTTGGTGATCGATGCGAGTGTAATTTCGGATTATTAGAACCGTGTTGGTGAAGACTGTTATACACACACTGAGAAAAAAATCTGGTTGCATTAATTAGAATTTTGGTAGATTCAATCAGTATGTCTGTCATTTGGAAAGTGGATGAACCAGAATTTTTGTAGGAATTACCAGATGAATCTGATTAATTTCTTCCTGTTAAATTTATCAAATTTTCTGGTTAATAATACTAAACTCGCCATCATCAAGATTATTGGATAAATTTAATCCAGATTATTGAATAAATTATTTTAAATTTAGTTTGTTAGAAGTTAAAGTGATAAACAGTGCACTGAGAAAAAATCTGGTTGCATTAATTAGAATTTTGGTAGATTCAATCAGTATGTCTGTCATTTGGAAAGTCGACGAACCAGAATTCTTGTAGGAATTACCAGATGAATCTGATTAATTTCTTCCTGTTAAATTTATCAAATTTTCTGGTTAATAATATTAAATTCGCCAGCACCAAGTCGTCTAAAATTTTTTCTAATCTCAAAAATCTGTTTAATATTCTGAACCCCAACAAGATTATTAGGTAAAATCAATCTAGATTATTGAATAAATTATTTTAAATTTAGTTTGTTAGAAATTAAACTGATAAACAGTGCACTGAGAAAAAATCTGGTTGCATTAATTAAAATTCTGGTAGATTCAATCAGTATGTCTGTTGGAAAATGGACGAACCAGAATTCTTGTAGGAATTATAGATGAATCTGATTAATTTCTTCCTGTTAAATTTATCAATTTTTTCTGGTTAATAATATTAAACTTCCAGCACTAAGTTGTCTAAAAATTTTTTCCATCTAATCTCAAAAATCTGTTTAATATTCTGAATTCCAACAAGATTATTGGATAAATTTCAATCCAGATTATTGAATAAATTATTTTAAATTTAGTTTGTTAGAAATTAAACTGATAAACACTGAGAAAAAATCTGATTGCATTAATTAGAATTCTGTAGATTCAACCAGTATGTCTGTTGGAAAATGGACGAACCAGAATTCTTCAAGAATGGAATGGAATTTATCTGGTAAATAGGAATTACCAGATGAATCTGATTAGTTTCTTTCCATTAAATTTACCACATTTTCTGGTTAATAATACTAAACTTCCCAGCACCAAGTCGTCTAAAATTTTTTCCATCTAATCTCAAAAGTCTGTTTAATATTCTGAATTCCAACAAGATTATTGAATAAATTCAATCCAGATTATTGAATAAATTATTTTAAATTCAGTTTGTTAGAAATAAACTGATAAACAGTGATGCAAGAAGAGGATGCAGTTCAAACACACACAATCAGAGAGCTAGCGTCCTCTTTCTGGCACTACTACTCGTAAGAGAAAAAAAATATACTTTGGATTTAATGTTAATACAAATTTTTTATATACATTTCATGGCAAATATTGAATACGAGTTAAATTAAGAAGCAAGCAAAGAAATTAATGCAACAAGAAATTTTATAGATCCAACCAGAAAATACTAACCAAATCCTTATAGTAAAATCTATTAAACGTTCTAGTTATAAAAAATCGAGTCTATCATGATAACTAGAAATTCTTGTTTGATTTAACCAAAACGCCTTCAATCATATACGTCTTGTTGGTACAATCAAACGATTTTTCTCATTGCATAAACTTGCAATCAGTGCTTTCAATTAGCATCTGTATCATTCGATGCGACCTTCTCCCCCCTCATCCCCTTCCTCTCTCTTTCTACCATTTGTTGCACAGAAATCTTTAATTATCTCGTAAAAAGGGATGTGTTTTCTAACATTTTTCGCGCTATAATAACGTGCACGCGGCGTTAAACCCTCGCAGATTGACGGCGAGCGCAAAGCGAGCGGTGGCAGTGACCCATGACCCGGATCGGAAAGTGGGTGCCGGAGGGGCGTGTATGCACACCCAGCGAGGCCGAGGGGGTTGGGGTTAGGGTAGGACATCGCCGAGGATCGATTTTCCCACTTGGTAGGCACCCTCCGCCCTCGGGGCGCGGATCGAAGGGAGAGGATCCCGGTATAAAGAGAGGAGCGTGCGCGAGTGAATGAGAGCGACTATGGGAGAAAGGCAAAGAGAATCAGACACGTACACGTACACGTGTATGCGTGTGTATAAGTGTTCTCTCCGGAAGGGTGATAGAAGTGGAGAAACACGGGGGAGGGAAGGGAAGATAGGGAGGGCGAGAGGAGCACACCAGGCACGAAATGGCAAGAGGGAAAGAGGGAGAAGGGAAGAGCTCCCTTAGCGATATTCCCTTCTTCAGCATCCGCTTCCGTTCTCCGTTCACGTTGACGCGCTTCCTGTAGAATCCTGCGGCATCCTACGGTGTCCCGGTCGGAGACTCCTTCAAGCAAAATAGCGTCGTCAAAAGAGAGAGAGAGAGAGAGAGAAAGAGAGAGAAAGAGGGAGAGAGAGCAACTAATTCAGCCCAGTCGACCTAGGAACGTCAGTTGGATCGAAAGGGGAAAAGTTGACACTTTGCATCCGAAAGGTTCTTTTTTTGGGCCGATTTCTAATAACGTTATTCTAATAACGTTGGGCCTATTTAAACTAAAAACAACGATTCACCAATGATTCACGATTCGTGAGAAAAAATCTGGTTGTATTAATTAGAATTCTGGTAGATTTAACCAGTCTATGTTTGTTGGAAAATGGACGAATCAGAATTCTTAGGAATCGTAGGTATTATCAGATGAATCTGATTAATTTCTTCCTGAAATTTATCAAATTTTCTGGTTAATAATACTAAACTCCCCAGCACCAAGTCGTCTTTTTTCCATCTAATCTCAAATATCTGTTTAATATTCTGAATCCCAACAAGATTATTGGATAAATTCGATCTAGATTATTGAATAAATTATTTTAAATTCAGTTTGTTAGAAATTAAACTGATAAACAAAACAGTGCACTGAGAAAAAAATCTGGTTGCATTAATTAGAATTCTGGTAGATTCAACCAATATATCTGTTGGAAAAGGACGAACCAGAAGTCTTGTAGAAATTACCACATGAAATTTATTATAAAATTTAAATTTTTATAGGAAATTTATTATAAAATTAATTTTTACATGAAATTTAAATTAAATTTTTACATGAAATTTATTATAAAATTTAAATTTTTACAGGAAGAAATTAATCAGGTTCATGTGATAATTCCTACAAGAATTCTGGTTTGTCCATTTTCAAAAAAACATACTGATTTCAATTATTTAAAAGTTTAAATTTTCCTGTTAAATTTACCAAATTTTCTGATTAATAATATTAAACTCTCCAGCACCAAGTTTAAAATTTTTTTCCATCTAATCTCAAAAGCCTGTTTAATATTCTGAATTCCAACAAGATTATTGGATAAATTCAATCCAGATTATTGAATAAATTATTTTAAATTCAGTTTGTTACAAATTAAACTGATAAACAATGCACTGAGAAAAAATCTGGTTGCATTAATTAAAATTCTGGTAGATTCAACCAGTATGTTTGTTGTAAAATGGACGAACCATAATTCTTGTAGGAATTACCAGATGAATCTGATTAATTTCTTCCTGTTAAATTTACCAAATTTTCTGTTAATAATAATAGTAAAGTCACCAACATCAAATCGTCTAAAATTTTTTCCATCTAATCTCAAAAGTCTGTTTAATATTCTAAATTCCAACAAAATTATTCGATAAATTCAATTATTCAGATTATTGAATAAATTATTTTAAGTTCAGTTTGTTAGAAATTAAACTGATAAACAGTGATGCAAGAAGAGGATGCAGCTCAAACACACCCAATCAGAGAGCTAGCGTCCTCTTTCTGGCACTACTGCTCGTAAGAGAAAAAAAATATATTTTGGATTTAAAGTTAATATTAGTTTTTATATACATTTCATGGCAAATATTGAATACGAGTAAAGTTAAGAAGCAAGCAAAAAATTAATGTAACAAGAAATTTTAGAGATTCAACCAAAAAATAAGCAAATCTTTATAATCCTTATAATAAAATTTATTAAACGTTCTAGTTATAAAAAATCGAATCTTATCATGACTAGAAATTCTTGTTTGATTTAACCAAAATACCCTCAATCATATATGTCTTGTTGGTACAATCAAACGATTTTTCTCAGTGTGGGCTCTTCCTTCTCTCCTCTGTATCGATAAAACTACACACACACACACACACACTCTCTCTCTCTCTCCCGCCTCAAAGAATCGGATAGTCAATAAATATGCGACGAAAATAATTTGGGCAATTTCGGTTATACGAAGGGATATAACGAGATATACTATCGATACCCGGTACACTATCGCGACACGGACGGAAAATCGATGCAAATGCGATAATACGGTTTATTATTATCCTCCGCAATTCTATTTCAGCGAATCGGAGATATATAATATGAGCGGTGTCGTGTAGCTGATATAATTATATAATCTGATGAATATCATACACCACGAGTAATAATCGTAAGATCGATACGAATAACGATGGTTATTATTATTATCCCACTGTTATACATCGCGCGCATAAGGATACGTGTACATGACCGATATGTGTGTGTGTGTCTACGACTGCTTTAATCGCGAATAACAGTCGGCGTGAATATAATAATATTCATTCAGCCTTGCTTAATAATGTGCTTTATTATTTATCTGGAAATAGGTCTCGTCTCCTCTAGTTCCGCCCACGCTTTTTAATGATACAGATCGCGAATTTATTCTATCAAACAAAACGATAATGCTTCAAAGTAAAAAAAAAAAAAAAAAAAAAAATTGATGGAGAAAAAGTATTTTGCGCGCGACACGTTTTAAACACACTTCCCGAGAGTGCCCTTTTTTTTGCCACCGCTATTATCCGCCTCCCTAAAAGCGGCCCGTAAAAATTCTGAATGAACTCCAGCGGACGCTCAAAGAGACCTAAAAGCGCGAACGCGTCAAAATTTTCCCATTCATATCACTCGATTGCGATTGAGATGAGTGTTTTAGCTCGAATAGATGTGTCTGTAATTTTTTTTTTTTTTAATTCGGTGCAATTTTTCGTAACAATTTTCTGCCCCATTTTATTATATCGGATATATCGAAAAAATTTGGAAATTACACTTTTGAGAAATATATCGGGATTTAATTCGAATAATCGAGGGAAAAGGTATATGATCGAAATACATTGATTGATTATCGAATTAGCTTCTTTTCAGACTCGCCTATGATGTACATTTTTGTTTATTTTGAAGATTACGAGTGTTTAAAATTTTAGAAACACCCGGTATGTTTAATAAGGGGTGTAAAAAGTGACGTGCAAGAAATTGAAAAAAAATAAATTCTCATGTGATGCATTTTTCCTTGATAATTTTGATCTATATTTTTTTTTTACATGACGTAAATTTTTTCTCAACTTAAACTGGATCTGCATCTCGATGAAATACGTCCGAAAAGTGTTGTCAGCGCCTGTCTTTATAAAAGTCTTACGATAATAAGCACTGTGCGACGTTTCTTGCAATTTCGGCGATTATTTATGTTTGGAGAACGTGGGACTGGAGTCTCCGAAAACTTGATTCGCATCTACATCACATAAAACAGACACGTTTCGACCATATACGGATGTGTGGAGTGGCTCTCACGATAACGATGCGGTTGATTGACAATGATTGTTATCGCGGATGTCCCGCATCGATCGAAACTAGTTCAACATGATTTTGACGAATTCGTTTGGCTTGTGTCGTTGGAGGCACCGATATTCGATATATACGTTTTACATTCTTTTCATTTGTAGATTGATACGTTCAGTGTTTGCTGTAGATAATTTCAAAATTATCTAGATAAAGATAAAGATAAAAATCCGTAAATTTATCTTAGATGAGATAAAGATGATTTTGCTTTTACTTAATCTAGATGAAAGATGAGATGATTATTGTGATAATCTAGATAATTATCTAGATATTTTTGTTTATTTTATAAGACTATAAATATTTGTAGAAAATGTGACGCAGATAATTATGGATAAATGGGATATTAAAATCATAAATACATATTCTTTCTCTTTTCCTAAAGAATATTTAAATAATAACAAGGAGGTAAATAATATATATAAATGATATGATGAATATTTATCTAGATAATTATCTAGATATTTTTGTTTATTTTATAAGACTATAAATATTTGTAGAAAATGTGACGCAGATAATTATGGATAAATGGGATATTAAAATCATAAATACGTATTCTTTCTCTTTTCCTAAAGAATATTTAAATAATAACGAAAAGGTAAATAATATATATAAATGATATGATGAATATTTATCTAGATAATTATCTAGATATTTTTGTTTATTTTATAAGACTATAAATATTTGTAGAAAATGTGACGCAGATAATTATGGATAAATGGGATATTAAATCATAAATACGTATTCTTTCTCCTTTCCTAAAGAATATTTAAATAATAACGAAAAGGTAAATAATACATATAAATGATATGATGAATATTTATTTAGATAATTATCTAGATATTTTTGTTTATTTTATAAGACTATAAATATTTGTAGAAAATGTGACGCAGATAATTATGGATAAATGGGATATTAAAATCATAAATACATATTCTTTCTCTTTTCCTAAAGAATATTTAAATAATAACAAGGAGATAAATAATATATATAAATGATATGATGAATATTTATCTAGATAATTATCTAGATATTTTTGTTTATTTTATAAGACTATAAATATTTGTAGAAAATGTGACGCAGATAATTATGGATAAATGGGATATTAAAATCATAAATACGTATTCTTTCTCTTTTCCTAAAGAATATTTAAATAATAACGAAAAGGTAAATAATATATATAAATGATATGATGAATATTTATCCAGATAATTATCTAGATATTTTTGTTTATTTTATAAGACTATAAATATTTGTAGAAAATGTGACGCAGATAATTATAGATAAATGGGATATTAAAATCATAAATATATATTCTTTCTCTTTTCCTAAAGAATATTTAAATAATAACAAAAAGGTAAATAATATATATAAATGATATGATGAATATTTATTTATTAATTTATATTTATAATATATTTATAATATATTACTAATATAATAATCAATGTGTAACAATACATATATCATTTTTATAAAATATACATTAATGCATTGCACAAATTTAAGTAAAACAAGTACAAGTAAGTAAATTTAAATAAATGAACAGAATAAAAAAGACTCGACGGCGTTCTTTTCTCATTTTAAGTTATTAAGTTTTAAAGTTCCTCAAAAATTTTAGATATTTTAGATAGATTTTTAAAAGCTTGCCTGGAAAACTTTTTTGCATAATGAAAACGTCATCTTAGACAATTTTTAGATAAGATGACATATATTTTTGATCTAAGATAAAAATAAAGATACTTTGTATTTCTTCATCTAATTAAAGATAAAGATGATCCATTTCTTTATTTAGATAATTATCTAGATAATTTTATCTAGATACCAGCAAACACTGGATACGTTTGATGGATTAAGAAATTTGTTGGAATATCCGAGGAAATAATCTGAGGAGAAAATCCACCGATATTTACGTATAATGCAAATAAAATATTCTGCCATGATATTTTCGAAGACAAAAATTGTACAAAATACAACGTATATATTTTGCAAAATTACATTGGGTATTTTTCCGAAAAAATAGATAGAAGCTTGCAATGATATTGATAATAAGTCGCTTATTAAAAACGTGTTAAAAGCGTTTGTACGGTTTTTTGTTTCTTTATCAGCAGAAAAAACACATGAAATATTCATAGAATATTACATATACAGACGCAACGGCTCATGGTTATTGTTATAATATAAATGTTTGTAAAAAATATATATCTATATAGGTTTCTTCGCAATGAAGGAAAAATGCTGAAAAATTGAAACGTTGAACAAATTTATTCGCGTGCGACGAATAATTAAAAACGCTATCGCTAGAAATTATTCACTAATACTTATTGTTTCTTTCTGTTTCAGTTTTCTAGATAAGGTAGCCATCGTAAAACAGCCGGATTACACGCCCACAGAACAGGTAATCGTCACATAATCTTGTTTTTTATAAAGTACTCAAGTGCCAGTAGAGCATCTCCATGAATGAAATTTTTCAAGGATCTTTCTCTCGCATATTTGCAGAAAATGATTAAAAAATTTAAAAATACTCTGAAAATTACTCCGGGGTTTACGATTCGTTCATTAATATACAGAAAAAAAGGAAATTCTTGTTTTGAAAATATATTTAGTTTTAATATGAAAATCTTGACATGAGATTATATCGCGTTAATTCAAGAAAAATATAATTGCTTGAATAATTGCTTACTTGAATAGAACCATTTTATACCATTTTATACCATTTTATTTATAGTTCAATCGAGAAAATATATTCTTATGATTTAAGATTTAATTTTCTTGAATGGAAAAAAAGCAATGTTAGATAGAAAATAACATTTTTAAATCATAGATTATAATTTTCTTAAAGTAGAATTAAATAATTATTTATTCTTGAGGTGACAATTACAATATTAAAATAAGACTATAATATTGTTGAAATTTATTAAAATGTAAAATTTTTAAAAAAATTATTAAATTTTCAGAAGATTGTAATTGTTCGAAACAATGAACGCGTTAATTTAATTTATAAGTTTTTGATTTCACATTTTTTTTGTGTATAAGCTCACGGAAAACGAGACATTCTTGTTTTGAAAATATATTTAGTTTTAACATGAAAATCTTGAAATGAGGATCATATCGCGTTAATTTAAGAAAAATATAATTGCTTGAATAATACTATGAATAAAATCATTTTATATAGTTCAATTGAGAAAAATATATTCTTATGATTTAAGATTTAATTTTTTTGAATGGAAAAAACAATAGAAAGACTAGGAAATAATTTTTTAAATCAAAGATTCTAATTTTCTGAAAATAAAATTAAATAATTATATATTCTTGAGATGACAATTACAATATTAAAATAAGACTATAATATTATTGAAATTTAAAATTATTAAATTCTTCTAAGAAGATTATAAATTGTCGCGTATATACGAAACAATGAACGCGTTAATTTAAGTATATAAGTTTTTGATTTCACATTTTTTTCTATGTATAAGCTCAGCTGGAAAAATGGACATTCTTGTTTTGAAAATATATTTACTTTTAACATGGAAATCTTGAAATGGGATTATATCGTATTAATTAAGGAAAAATATAATTGCTTGAATAATTGCTTACTTGAATAAAACCATTTTACATAGTTCAATTGAGAAAAATATATTCTTATGATTTAAGACTTATTTTTCTTGAATGGAAAAAAATCAATATTGGATAGAAAAATAACACTTTTAAATCAAAGATTATAATTTTCTGAAAGTAGAATTAAATCATTATATATTCTTGAGGTGACAATTACAATATTAAAATAAGACTATAATATTGTTGAAATTTAAAATGATTAAATTCTTCTAAGAAGATTATAAATTGTCGCGTATATACGAAACAATGAACGCGTTAATTTAAGTTGATTTGATTTATTTTTTCTATGTATAAGCTCATGGAAAAAGGACATTCTTGTTTTGAAAATATATTTAGTTTTAACATGAAAATCTTGAAATGGGATTATATCGTATTAATTAAGGAAAAATATAATTGCTTGAATAATTACTTACTTGAATAAAACCATTTTATATAGTTCAATTGAGAAAAATATATTCTTATGATTTAAGATTTAATTTTCTTGAATAGAAAATAAACAATAGAAAACATTAGAAAATAACATTTTTAAATCAAAGATTATAATTTTCTGAAATAGAAAATTTTAAATCATTATATATTCTTGAGGTGACAATTACAATATTAAAATAAGACTATAATATTGTTGAAATTTAAAATGATTAAATTCTTCTAAGAAGATTATAAATTGTCGCGTATATACGAAACAATGAACGCGTTAGTTTAATTATATAAGTTTTAATTTCACATTTATTTTTTTCTGTGTATAAGCTCACGGAAAAAAGGACATTCTTGTTTTGAAAATATATTTACTTTTAACATGGAAATCTTGAAATGGGATTATATCGTATTAATTAAGGAAAAATATAATTGCTTGAATAATTGCTTACTTGAATAAAACCATTTTACATAGTTCAATTGAGAAAAATATATTCTTATGATTTAAGATTTAATTTTCTTGAATAGAAAATAAACAATAGAAAACATTAGAAAATAACATTTTTAAATCAAAGATTCTAATTTTCTGAAAGTAGAATTAAATCATTATATATTCTTGAGGTGACAATTACAATATTAAAATAAGACTATAATATTGTTGAAATTTAAAATGATTAAATTCTTCTAAGAAGATTATAAATTGTCGCGTATATACGAAACAATGAACGCGTTAATTTAAGTATATAAGTTTTGATTTGACACTTATTTTTTCTGTATATAAGCTCACGGAAAAAGGGACATTCTTGTTTTGAAAATATATTTAGTTTTAACATGAAAATCTTGAAATGGGATTATATCGTATTAATTAAGGAAAAATATAATTGCTTGAATAATTACTTACTTGAATAAAACCATTTTATATAGTTCAATTGAGAAAAATATATTCTTATGATTTAAGATTTAATTTTCTTGAATAGAAAATAAACAATAGAAAACATTAGAAAATAACATTTTTAAATCAAAGATTCTAATTTTCTGAAAGTAGAATTAAATCATTATATATTCTTGAGGTGACAATTATAATATTAAAATAAGACTATAATATTGTTGAAATTTAAAATGATTAAATTCTTCTAAGAAGATTATAAATTGTCGCGTATATACGAAACAATGAACGCGTTAATTTAAGTATATAAGTTTTGATTTGACACTTTTTTCTATGTATAAGCTCATGGAAAAATGGACATTCTTGTTTTGAAAATATATTTAGTTTTAACATAGAAATCTTGAAATGAGATTATATCATTAATATCGTTAATTTAAGAAAAATATAATTGCTTATTCGAATGAAGCCATTTTATAGTTCAATCAAGAAAAATATATTCTTATGATTTAAGATTTAATTTTCTTGAATAGAAAATAAACAATATTAGATAGAAAATAACATAGTTAAATCAAAGATTATAATTTTCTTAAAGTAGAATGAAATAATTATATATTCTTGAGATGACAATTACAATATTAAAATAAGACGATAATATTATTGAAATTTAAAATTATTAAATTCTTCTAAGAAGATTATAAATTGTTGCGTATATACAAAACAAAAAACGCGTTAATTTAAGTATATAAGTTATGATTTGACATTTATTTTTTTTCTGTATACCTGACAAAGATACACCGCATCTTCTAACACGTATCGTTCTGTTTCAGGACATCTTGAGGTGTCGAGTTCTCACGTCCGGCATTTTTGAGACGCGGTTTCAGGTCGACAAAGTGAACTTTCAGTAAGTCCTAGCGCGACACGCTTTGCTCCAATGTCGTGTGACTATATATAGCCGACATATTACAGTAACATCGGTCGACGGTAAATATAAACGCAAAGCTGCGGCGGCGGCGGTGGCGGCGGCATCTTAGCCTAGGCTCCTCCGCTTGTGTGTTGTTACGCCCGCTGCCGGCAAGACTTACACCGTGTTATAACGTGTAAACTGAAATCCGTTAACCGCGTTAACGCCTCCGCAACTTTGTAACATTTTCCCTTTTTGCGTTCACTCGCAGGCAGGTCACGTACGGCGCCCCACATTATTCTCTATAGGCCCACTATCTCTTTGTTGCTTCGCCTTCCACGCTCGTATAGACGTTTCACGAGCTTTACGAATCCGAGGCTCCTTCAACAAACGCGAGAAATCTACTTGTGGCTTTAAAAGCCCGAGTATCTTTTCAAAAAAGTCAATATGTTGGCAAATAATTACTCCTTGGAGGCTTGTTGAATCAAGATTTGTAGTCAAAATGGAGATTCAATGATACAATTTATATATTATAGTTTCGTGATATTATTCCTCTAAGTATCTAATTTTTTTCTAAATAAGGGAGGGATTGTAATGACCTCTAAGTATCTAATTTTTTTCTAAATAAGGGAGGGATTGTAATAAAAATGGATTATTAAGGGATTGTAATGACTTCTAAGTTTCTAATTTTTTTCTAAATAAGGGAGGGATTGTAATAAAAATGGATTATTAAACGCGATGTTATGATTGATCATTTTATTGAGTATGTTTCTCTTACAGTATGTTCGACGTTGGTGGCCAGCGAGATGAAAGAAGAAAATGGATACAATGTTTCAATGACGTTACGGCAATTATATTCGTCACGGCGTGTAGTAGTTACAATATGGTCCTCAGGGAAGATCCTACGAAGCTGAGACTCAGAGAGAGTCTCGACCTTTTCAAAAGTATCTGGAATAATCGGTACACAAACTTCAATTTTTATCTCACTCTTAAGGATGTTTTGTATCTAATTTCAAAATATGGAGGATTGAATGAAAATTGTACAGAATGTCCTTACATATGTTTAGAATCTTCAATACAATTTTTAAATCGATTCGCTAAAGCGTTCACAAGTTGTAAGGATTTTAATTTGCACCGAATTAACATGTGTTCTTATGGGAAATGTATAACCACGTCGATTCAAATGACAAAAACACATGGAAATAATATTCAGAATTTGTTGAAAATTTGCAAAAGTTTAGATACAGAGAAATATTTGATCAAATAATATTATACAAATACTAACTGGTTAAAAAGATATTAAATATAATTCAATCAAGTTAGCCATGTATCTGTCACAAGGCGAAATTTTCTGCCAAAAGTTAATCATTTCAATTAAGGATGTTTTGTACCTATTTTCAAAATATGGAAAATTGAATGAAAATTGTACAGAATGTCCTTACATATGTTTAGAATCTTCAGTACAATTTTTAAATCGATTCGCTAAAGCGTTCACAAGTTGTAAGGATTTTAATTTGCACCGAATTAACATGTGTTCTTATGGGAAATGTATAACACGTCGATTCAAAAACATGGAAATAATATTCAGAATTTGTTGAAAATTTGCAAAAGTTTAGATACAGAGAAATATTTGATCAAATAATATTATACAAGTACTAACTAGTTAAAAAGATATTAAATATAATTCAATCAAGTTAGCCATGTATCTGTCACAAGGCGAAATTTTCTGCCAAAAGTTAATCATTTCAATTAAGGATGTTTTGTACCTATTTTCAAAATATGGAAAATTGAATGAAAATTGTACAGAATGTCCTTACATATGTTTAGAATCTTCAGTACAATTTTTAAATCGATTCGCTAAAGCGTTCACAAGTTGTAAGGATTTTAATTTGCACCGAATTAACATGTGTTCTTATGGGAAATGTATAATCACGTCGATTCAAAAACACATGGAAATAATATTCAGAATTTGTTGAAAATTTGCAAAAGTTTAGATACAGAGAAATATTTGATCAAATAATATTATACAAGTACTAACTAGTTAAAAAGATATTAAATATAATTCAATCAAGTTAGCCATGTATCTGTCACAAGGCGAAATTTTCTGCCAAAAGTTAATCATTTCAATTAAGGATGTTTTGTACCTATTTTCAAAATATGGAAAATTGAATGAAAATTGTACAGAATGTCCTTACATATGTTTAGAATCTTCAGTACAATTTTTAAATCGATTCAGCTAAAGCGTTCACAAGTTGTAAGGATTTTAATTTGCATCGAATTAACATGTGTTCTTATGGGAAATGTATAACACGTCGATTCAAAAACACATGGAAATAATATTCAGAATTTGTTGAAAATTTGCAAAAGTTTAGATACAGAGAAATATTTGATCAAATAATATTATACAAGTACTAACTAGTTAAAAAGATATTAAATATAATTCAATCAAATTAGCCATGTCTCTGTCACAAGGTGAAATTTTCTGCCAAAAGTTAATCATTTCGATTAAGGATGTTTTGTATCTATTTTCAAAATATGGAGAATTTAATGAAAATTGTACAGAATGTCCTTATGTTTAGAATCTTCAATACAATTTTTAAATCGATTCACTAAAGCGTTCACAAGTTGTAAGGATTTTAATTTGCACCGAATTAAAATGTGTTCTTATAGGAAATGTATAACCACGTCGATTCAAATGACAGAAATATATGGAAATAATATTCAGAATTTAAAATTTGCAAAAGTTTAGATACAGAGGAAATATTTATTAATAAATTAAATAAATTATACAAGTAGTACATACAAAGATTAAATAATATTATACAAGTACTAACTGGTTAAAAAGATATTAAATATAATTCAATCAAGTTAGCTATGTATCTGTCACAAGGCGAAATTCTCTGTCAAAAGTTAATCATTTCTATTAACAAAATTCAATATTTCAGTAAAAACATAATAAATAAAAGATAAATTCAATATTTCAGTAAAAACGTAATAAATAAATAATAAATTAAATTATAAATTATAAATTAAAAATAAATTAAGAAATACATCTCTGCGCTGTAGCTAAGATTAAATTGTAATATTCCACACAATTTCTCATATTCAAAATACACCAAAAATTGATATATTCGTCAATATTGATTTTCAGTTATTTTTTGCTGGGATTGTACATACAAAACATCCTTAAAAACCGCGATGGATCCAATATTCACTCAATCTTTTCTCTTCTTTCTTTACAGATGGCTCCGGACGATTTCTGTGATCTTGTTCCTAAACAAGCAAGATCTCTTAGCGGAGAAAGTCAAAGCGGGCAAGCACAAACTCGAGGATTACTTTCCGGAATTCGCGCGTTACCAAACCCCAGTCGAACCTGGGGTGGTCGCGGATCCCTCGGAACCGCCTGACGTCATAAGGGCCAAGTACTTTATCAGAGATGAGTTTCTCGTAAGTGTGTAAAGTAGCAGAGAGTAGCAGAGGTTCGGTTGGCGACCGATATCCGAGACTTCCGTTGCTTCAAGATATGTTGCTTGTTTTTTCTAGCGCATAAGTACGGCGAGCGGTGATGGCAAGCACTACTGTTACCCGCACTTCACATGCGCCGTTGACACGGAGAACATCAAGAGAGTGTTCAACGATTGCCGGGACATCATCCAACGGATGCACCTGCGTCAATACGAGCTCTTGTGACTTCGTTCCTGCCGACGTTTCCTGTCATCATCCGTTAACCTGACCGTCACGCTCGTGCTGCGCCTCGAATTGCGATCACTGTGAGCAAGCGAATGAGCAAAGACCCGCGAGACTCGTCGCGAGAGCATTCGCTGCCAATCAGGTAACGCGCGCGCCGAGGGCTTCCTCCGGGATCGGAAGCATCGTCGACGGGATGGACGACCGCGTTCATCGAGAACTCGCCAGCAGACATAGAAAGAGAGAATGAGAGAGAGAGAGAGAGAGAGAGAGAGAGGGGACTCTGCAAATCGATCGCTCCATTTCTTTTCGCCGACAAGATTCAGAAAGATGAACCGATACCGCTGCTGAATCTCTCGTTTCACCGTCTGTCTCTCGCGAACGAAGCGTTCCCTCTCGCATGGAATAAATCGTAAAATCGTGTAAAACCGCGCGTCTCGCAGTCGTTCGACGAAAAATGAACGAGAGCGGCCCCCTTTCCAGCGGGCGTATTTCTCAAACGGTTACTCGACTCTCTTTTGAGTTAGATGAAAGAGTGTGCTGAACACTCGTCGTCGTCGTCGTCCGAACGACGATGACGGGAACGAAACTCTCGCGCTCGATCGTGCGTATGAACCATTTACCTCGTTACCGTTAATTTTATTCCTATTTGCGTGCAATTCCGTTCAGGAAATCGCGCGGATCCTGTCGTAAACGTGGGCCAACGTCGTCGTCGTCGTCGGGTGTGATTCGAGTGACGATTCTCCTCTCGTTCAACACACTCTTGACGTGAATTATTATCAGCTTAGCGTTTAAGGATGTTTCCTAAGACTTAGGCGAACCTCTCCGGTGAAAAGAAAAACAAAAAAGAAGAAGAAGAAAAACTTTTATTCATTTTTAACATTCTCCCCTTTACTCGTTTTTCGAATCTCCGCTACTACCCTTGCCTAGCTCCTCCTTACATCTCGCTTAGAATCTCTGTGTTATCTCCCGTTTTCTTCTTTTACTTTCGTTGAGCTTTCGAATTTCGAATCTCAATCCCTTTTATTTTTATTATTATTATCATCATTATTATTATTGTTATTATTATCATTGGCCTGACCCGTAGAAGTGTCTCAGCCGCGCCCTTTTTACGAGAAGAGTATTTTGTGACATTTTACAGTATTTCGAAGAGCGTTTTAATTATACAAATATGTATCGAGTATGTACAGGGTGACCGTCCACGGATTCTCATCGTTTTTTACGTACATTTCTTATCGATCGAGGTCTCTCACGGATACGGACTTTCCCCCCTTTTTTCTTTCTTTCTTTCTTTTTTTTTCGCTACCAACAATATACATATATATATATATATATATTGTAAATGAAGTTACTTTTTTTCCTTTTAGTTTTTTCTGTACTTAGGCACGCGCACTACCGCAACAATAATAATAACGTTCTGTGCATTTGTAGCCCACGTAAATGAAAATGTGCCACGTTCAAGTTCTTCGTTATCATGCGCATGCAAGTATAATTTTGCGGTACGTTGCACGCACAACTCGTTTTAAAACTCGTGTAAAAATTTAATTGTTTTTACTTCGGCATATTCCGAATTCGCATCTCATTTTCGGAGAGATCGTCGCGCCCCCCGATGATACGTTGATGGTAACGTGTACAAATTTTTACGCGACTGACCCGTCAGTCAATCACGATGTGGATCATTCTTACGGCGAATGCCCCGGCTCCGACGTGCGAGAATTTTTTTTATGTCATAATTGCATCCACTTCCCTCGTCGCTACTTGAATATTTTCTATCTGGTAAATTATTTATCCAATTTTTCCTTTAAATTTAACTTTCGCGTACTTTAGTCGACGTTATATCAAAAGATAACGAAATACTTGCGCGTCAATGACGTACACATAGATCAAGTACAACATTTTAAATTTGAAGAGACATCTAATTGGCTAGCTCTAATTGGCAGCTGCTTTATTCCGGCCATCTTTCTATCGAAAATGTGGAAATCGAATATTTCTTTACTATAGTATTTTAATTTGTTTAAAGATCGTATTTGTAATTATTATATAATAATTTAAACTAAATTTGTCTGAATTTAGCATCGTGTATTATTAAAAGAATTCGCTGTATACACTAAAAAAAGTATATAAAATTACACATATAATCAATGTAACAATTACGTTATTTATAACGGATATATAAATTCATGTACTTTTTACAAAAATTAATTTTTTTACTCTTTATTGTAAATATTCGTTTATGTCTGATTGAGAAATTATAAGATTAAAAGTGTAATTTTTGGATTTTATGTAAAGGTACAATTTTTTGTAACATTTATATAAAATTTAAAAATTACACTTAATAAACGAACATTTATACAATAAAGAGTAAAATAAGTAATTTTTGTAAAAATACACGAATTTATATTTTTGTTATAAATAGCATAATTGTTACACTAATTATGTATGTAATTTTTAATTAAATTTAATACGTAAAATTGTATAAATACATATACGAAATGTATTATTACATAAATGTTTCTAGAAATCTATTTCTAACATGTAAATTTATTAGTACAAGATGCTTACTTACCATTTAAGATAATAATTTTATCCATAAAATGTAAATTTACTAATGTATGTAAATATACACCTATAATAATTGGTCTCAATATTACCCACTATAATAGTTGTAAATTTACATCAAAATTTTTTACAGTGTATTTATTTATTTAAAGATCGTATTTATAATTATTATATAATATAATAATTTAAACAGGTAAACTAAATTTTTCTGAAAGTTTAGCATCGTGTATTAAAAGAATTCGTATATAATTACCGATGAAGAAAAAGCAAAATGTAACGTATAATATTAAGGAATAATCTTGCTAGCTTAAAATTAAAAAACCATGCATTGAAAAGGAGGAAAGATTTAAAAAAAAATCTTCGCACATTTATACCGTCAATTATCGATTTCGATCTTGTTTCGAAAAAAATCGAGAATGTTTGATCTATGTGTGTGGATCATTGTGTGCTCGTGTTTCGAGGGTATAATGCGTATACGATAGACACATCGCCATGTTTTGCAAATGTATACCATATGTTGCGATTGTCTATAAAAGATTCTGCGGGATCAAAAGCGAGAATAAAAAAAATTCCATATAATTGCGCGCATAGGGCACATTCGCATACACACATTTTTGCTCGATTAACCCTTTAGCTACATGTATAGGCGCACCTAGCAAGGTTCGAAATATTTGCAGCAAAATTTTAAGCCGATTAATCTTCTTTTCATGATTTTTCAAACTTTTTTTATTTATCATGTAACTATTTTAATAAACGCGGACATTTTACATTTCCACTGATCGCATTTCTGTCCTGATTTAAAAAAGAAGAAACTTTTAAATATTACAGCCAAAGGGTTAATCAATACGCCATGATTTTTTTTTTTTACAGGAATAAAAAAGGCGAGGTTTTTTGCGTTTGTAGCATATTGTAACACACTCGGCCGTTATTCCTATTCTTTTTGATTGTTAATCGTTCCTGTATAATCTAATATTTCTGTCGTAACGAGGCTATATGCGATTACACACGTTGGACTAATAATTACATTGGATCCGCAAATGTATTTTTAATACTCGGGTATCGGAGGAGTTTCGTTTCGATTATCTGTACAAACGATTAACGCGACTCGATCTTTGACCTCGTTTCATTCAGCGACGTTTTATTCGCCGTTTTATAAATTAATCTATTAAAAATTAGTAGCGCGATTCTTGCACTTTTTTTCATCGTGACTCGACGAGAATAGGAATTTCGGGGCATTACATAACTACTGGTATCCTCTACACACCGCCGACGTGTCCACAACTACGTAACTGTAATTTCATATATCGATGTACGTGTATAAATACGTAGAGTGCTACGAATAAGGCGATGGATGGAAAAGTATTTCGCGCAAACGAAAATTCTTCTCTGCTCCTTTTTTGCGCGATATAGATGAAATTAAATGTGCACCGTTTTCGCATTTGGTGTCCGGCGATGTTGCAGAATGAAATTTGAAAAATTCCAATCCGACTCTATAAATAAGCAAGCGATCACGCAAATCACTTTGGCGGAGAGAGAGAGAGAGAGAGAGGAAGCCGCCTCGTTCGTGTCACTAATGTACACTTGCATCTCTATCGTACTAATACATAATAGACACACAAGAGCCATAGTTTGTAACGTTATTTATAACTTCGCGAGACGTTATTTTTACTATGTGACTAATGTGACTGATATGATTGAGAGGGAGAGAAAGAGAGAGAGAGAGAGAGAGAAGAGATCGAGCAGAGGGAAGGATCTTTCCTCGCTCGATTTATTATGTATCGACAACTTCCGTGGAACTTGAATGTTCGCACCCGGCACAAAGTCAAGTAGAAGCGAGTGTAACGAGAGTAGGGATGGGCGATGTTTACCGATTAATCGCAATGGTCGATAGTTTTTTTTTTTCTAATAATTGATTAATCGGTTCGATTATTTATGTCAGATCGAAGGTTTATTTTTTTTCTTATCATAACATCTTATTGTAATAAAGCGTCGTCTACAATGAGATTTTTAAGGAGACTTAAGGTGTAAGACTTAAGAAAGAAATTGACCAATCACAGTCAAGTATTCTCTTAATACTTGATTGTATAATTGGTCAATTTCTTAAATCTTCTGTCAAAAATAACGCATTTCAAGATTCATAAATTTGACATTGAACTAAACATTTTTAGACTTTTAAGATATAAAATTAATAATTAATTTGTATATAAGTTAAAGTAAAGATTTAATCTGTAGAATGTAATCTCAAAATTGTTAATATCATCTTATATTAAACTTATCAAACTTTTTTATAGTGGTTGTACAAAGAAATTCGTAAAAATGCAAATTGTAATTTTGACCAAACCAAATCTTTGCTTCCACTTACAAATTAAATAGTAATTTTATTTAAGAAAGCTAAAAGTGCTTTGCGCAATGTCAGATTTATGAATTAAAGTGTATTAACTTTTGACATGGATGATTCGTGTAATTCCTCCTTAAAAAAAACACTCTTTTTGAAAAATAGTCGATTCATCGATACTTTTTGTTAATAATAATCGATTAATCAACATCGATATATTCAAAAATCGATTAATTTAGCATCAATTTTTTTTTCGTACATCGCCCATCCCTAAACGAGAGTAATCGCTAATCTCGCCGCGGGTATTCCTATTTTCCCTCCTCTCCCCTCCTTCCCCCTTTCCTTTTTCCGTATAGTATACGAATCACCGAATGCGCCCTGATTTCTGACTTCGAGAAGTTTATATAGTCGACGTCGAGCGGAAATTAGCGCGAGCAAGAGACAAATCGAAGCCACGTAATAACGAATTTCTATTGTCCACGTTAGAAGGAGAAAAAGTACGTGCGTGTGTGTATGTGTGTATGTGTGATGCGCGCGAGAACGCTATTATTCATCTAGACTAAATAAGGAAAAAAAGAGGAAGAATGTTGACGTTTGTGTGCGTATGTCTGCCTGCGTGTACGCTAAAACGACGTAGGGAATGTACCGAATAAAGAGCGAATAGTCGAGTTACGTGGCCCCCATGATTATGTAGCGCGACATATACACACACACACACACACACCATCGCATACTCACACATATACATATACGCCGAGATCGCACAAGTTTTTCTTTTCTTTTTCCTGTACGTAAGCGTAAAAAGCCGGCATGCGAAAATATCTATATACACATATTACGTACATGTATGTGTACAATATGCACATATATAAATATAATATTATATATAAAATATATATCTATAAAAAAAATATATATATATATTTATAAATTATTTATACTTATATATATTATATATATATTTATAAATGATTTACTTAAAAGTATATATATTTATTATTATATATTATTATATATTATTATTATTATATATATGAGTATATTTACATACACGTGTACGTGTATAATATTTCGCGAGCGCGCGAAGATACGTTATTATTTGTAAATAATTAATGACTGTCAGATGCCGCGTGTGATCGCGACAAAAAGCAATGACGTTATGATTTGGATGTGTGGACGTCGAAAAAGATTGCGTGTCTCATCTAATTGAGATCGAGGGACATGCTGTGTATGATTAAGAGTAACGCTAGGGGAGACGATCGCGTCGAAATCCCGATGAAACCGCCGTCACTCGTTGACGATCCAGCGCGAGGTAAACAACAGCGATTGTAAAGCGTGCGGGGATGTATTTAAGTCGACGAGGAGAGGCGCGTAAAGGAAAGCGATCGATGCTACAAACGCCAATGGTTGATAGAGAAAATAAAATGGAATAAATGCAGCACACGTTGTCCGCGAAGCGCATTATTGTTTCGTCCTTAGCAATATTCTTTGTGGACCACGTCGCAGATTATGTAGCCTTAAATAGCGAAAGTGAAAGTAGACGTGTGTAATTGGAATTAGCGTAACGGAAAAGCGAGGAAGATAAGAAAAATTGGAGATAATCGTCATTAAAAAAACTATAATTGCTGGGCTATTGCTAACTATCCTCGCATTCGACGATCTGCGGCTCGGTTGCACTAATTAAGGTCAGCAGATTTCGAGAAGTCCATTCTTAAATAGAAGAAGAAGGAACTAGGCCAGATAATGCAAAATTTTACAAAAATTTAAACAGATGTCTGAAATAATATAAATATTAAATATTAAAAAATAATAAATATTAAATAAAATATTAAATATTAATTTAATGTTAAAATAATAAATATTAAAATGATGACAGAAATATGTAGATATATATAAAAATATATATCTACATATTTCTGTCATCATTTTAATATTTATTATTTTAACATTAAATTAATATTTAATATTTTATTTAATATTTAAATTAATATTTAAATTAATATTTAATATTTATTATTTTATTATATATAAAAATATATATCTACATATTTCTGTCATCATTTTAATATTTATTAAAATATATATATATATATATATATATATATATATATATTTTTTTTTTAGAAATTGGGTTGGCTGTACAGATTGAAAATGGCTAATCCGGATTGTATCAGTACAACCGATCCTGCATAATCTGCGATGCGATAGCCGAAAAGTCGAGATCCGCTTTGGAATTCGTTATGCATTTCCAACGAGAGCACGAAACGTCTACCGATCGCGTGTGCGTGGCTGGATGCTGTGTGCCACGGAGATTAAGATTAGATCACGAGCGAATCATTATTGTCGTTACGCTGTTATTCAATAAACAATCTCCTCGCATTGTCGCAAATTTTATTAAAAGTGTGAATAGTATCATTGTAACATTAATTATATATTATTGTATCATCGCGTGACGATTTGTCGTGAATTTATTAGCGACTGACCTATTGTAAGTAGCGACTTGCGCGAGTTTTTCACGTTACGCGTCAACGAGAGATTTGCAGAATCGGATTAAATTATGCGGCAAAAAAAATCTCCAAACTTTGCAGACCCGTCGTCAAAATTGTTTGATCGAGCGCGACTTTGCTTTTGCGAGAGATTTATCTCGCGAAACTTCACATCCTAGTTTTATATTACATGTTTTTTTTTTTTTTTCAATCCTAAGAGTCTTTTGCGATTTTTTCGAAAAATTGAAATCAAAAATTGAATTTTATTACGCGAACTGGTGGCGTCTTTCATTCGGTCGAGAAGCGTTAGAAGCGAATGCCGAGAGATTTCCGTTTAGATAAAATTTATATTACAGCACACGCGCTTGCAATTCCATCTGTCACGAATAAACTGTATTTGACAATTAGTTGGAAATAACGAGCTACCATCCAATGCCAGAGATACACTTTGCTCTTGGACGATTTCATCGGCGAATTCGGAAACGACAAATGTTATCGTTTGCTTCGATGCGTTATACATATATGGAAGAGAAAAAGAATAAATATATGTACATATATATATTTGTTTTATTTATTAAATTAAATATAAATATAAAATTTTTATTCAACAATTATTATTAAATTAAATAATTGTTAAATTATTATTAAATAATTTATTATTAAATTATTATTAAATTAAATAATAATTATTAAATTTGTATTAAACAAAAAGAATGCGACACGCGAGCGCGTTGTTCTTTGACAGCTGAAATATGTGACAGGTCGACGTTCTCCCTTGGAAGCTGCGAATCTGTTTCAGCACGAATCTCGATGAAATCGTTCAAACAGCATGAATTTTTTTCGGAGCTGGGCCGGTGCACTATCTCTTATCGCTCTTCCAGTCGCGGAGAGGGAAAGGAAATGTTCCATTATCTTGTATCTATATCATGGTTCCACCATGGTTCCATAGTGAATCGTGCCTTTCTGTACTTTTCTCAATCATTTCGTTAGTTCTTCGTCATTTGTCGGAAAATTCAATTCCTTTCGATCATGATAGGTAAATTATAGAAACGTGGAGCGATCTTACGTTCGTCGTATAATAAGATTCAATCATACATACGTGTAAAAATCTGATTCCTATCTAGATATGTTTATAAAATATCAAAAAATACACGCACATATAATATTATTTGCATAATTATTTTTTTTTAATTTTTTTACGTTGCAGCAACAAGATTGTATTTATATCGAGGATTTCATCAGAGGGGCGTATCCCTAATTTCAACATCAAAATCGAGATTAATTAATATTTTACAATTTTTATGATAAAATTTTTATGATAAAATTGGAATCATTTCAAACATTTTTTTCTCGTTCTTGTAGAATGCAATTTTGGGCTTATGCCCACTGTGATGAAAATACCCTCGCATATAAATACGTATGATTTTTTTAACGTAAGGTCGCTCCGTCGTTTTAGGAGAAAATTTGAGAAGCAAGAGAAAGAAGCTACTTGTGCCTCGAGCGCGTCATCTATTCTAGAAATTAAGTAATTAATCGAAATGATGTCATTTCTATAAGGATATATGTGTGGTGAACGATCGTCAGTGCTATTTGGAATTTGACTTTTTCTAGTCTTCGATAGCGGTTCGCTGGGCTCCACATTTTTATAAAGCGTAAAGTATCGCCGTTAAATATACATCGTCGCGGTATTAAATTTAATGCTACACTAAGATACATACAGAAAAAGAGAGAAAGAAAAAGAATATATGTGTGAGAGAGAAAGAGAGACATGGGGTTCATTTATCACATCCTAGAGAGAAAGAATTTCACTCGATAAATTATAAGAGGGGCGACTGCGAAATATTAAAATGCAAAGAATCACGATTGGAGAAGACTGGCGTGCACTACGTCATTTTCTAAAGATAATCATCTTTAATCCAAACTGTGTTTTGACAACAAAAAACGACTGAGGTTGCTGATAATTTCACGTAAACGTGAATATATGAAAATAGGAAGAGAAAATTACGATCAATCATGTCTTCTTGTGCCCCATTTTCTCTCGTATCTTCAATTCATTCGTTATTGCGTGTCTCTTAGAAAAGATGTCTAGTTGAAGACTTAAAAATGAATTATTCTTATTATTATTATTATTATCAGTGCGAGAGAGAGAGAGAGAGAGAAGCGTGAAATATAAGATATCTTTGATGGTGACATTTAATAAGTGCTATATTAATTTAGGAGTGACGCAAATCGAATGAGAGTACGCGATATGAGTGAGTGATGAACTCGTGACATTCGTTAGGAAATCAAATTCATATTGTTCGTGCCACGATTTCCACCAACTTCGATTATATTCGTCACCGTGGCTCTGTTATTCCGAAAAGAATTACATTGATGTGCTAAGATAGAGGAGGAAGAAAGAGACAAGATGAGCTGATCAATATCTCGCGCGTACAGTGCAATTAACAAAGATAAAAAAAATATATAATAATATATATATATACAGGGTGAGCCATTTTAATTAACGCACGCATATTTCGGAAACAAAGTATTAGAGAAAAATGTTTCAGACAAAGTTTTATGGTTTAGGGGCCATAAGATGGTATCATTGGTTTGACCTTGAAGAGTCATTTGAAGATCACGTGAAGGCCATCTCAATTTTTTAAATGGCACCCTCTATTTTTTATTACATATTCTTGTAGCTGGCCTCGAAGCTGAAACACTATAATTAAATGCTTTTCCATTAAGTGCTTTTCGAGTTTGAGGCTTGAAATCATTTCTTAATTTTATATAAGCCATAAAATATCTTGTAAAATATTCATTTTTCGATTATCTTACCTTAATACTTTTATGTACAAAATAATGAGAGGAATCAATTGATGTAAAGAAAACATACAGTTGTTTCTAAGAAAAATATGGAATTGTTAATTGCAAATTACATTATTTCTTCTTTGAAACAACTATGTTTTTTTCTTTACACCAATTGATTCCTCCCATTATTTGTACATTAAAGTATTAAGGTAAGATAATCGAAAAATGAATATTTTACTAGATATTTTATCTTTTATGTAAAATTAAGATATTATTTCAAGCCTTATAACTCGAAAAGTAATTAACGGAAAAACATTTAATTATAGTGTTTTGGAAAGCTCTCGAGGTCAGCTACAAGAATATGTAATAAAAAATAAGGGGTGCAATTTAAAAAAATTGAGGTGGCCTTCACGTGACCTTCAAATGACTCTTCAGTGTCAAATCAATGATACCATCTTATGGCCCCCTCGAAACCATAAAACTTTTGTCTGAAAGCATTTAATCTCCCCTGTATAATTTTGTGTTTTTAAATGGCCCCCCCTGTATAAAAGAAATATATATATATATATTTTTTCACACGGTGAAGGCATAATTAATTAAACGTGCACGTACATCTGCCGGTGCCATTGAAATGCGAATCGTGGAACGAACAAATAGGGGATAATAACAGATATACATATATATATAAATAAATATAAATAAATATTATATAAATATATAAATACAATTCATTGAATCAATCACGGATCGAGTGTGCGTTGCGTACGTATATTGTGAGCGTGTGGGATCGCGTGCGTGTATTAAACATGTTATTAGATTACGAGGAAAATATTTCATTCTCATTCTGTGATGACTGTCTACTGAATACAAGAGGCGAGAGAGGAGAATAAGAGATGTTTACATAAAGTCTTAAGGCTAATGGATTAATCGATTGATTTAGCAAATAAAAATTTCATTAACAGTCGTTGTACTAACTTGCGCAAATGAGGGAGAAAGAGAAAGAGGAGAAATGAATCTTTATAGACGTAAGAAGATGCGTGTGTATGTGTCTCTCGTTCATTACGTGTGTGAAGAGGAGGAGGAGGTGGACACGATAAACACATCGCGCGCAAAACATAGAACTTTAATATGTTAAAAACAAAAAAAAAGAAGAAGAAGAAGATAAAGAGAAAAAGCGAGAGCACAGCTGTATCCGAATTGCGGCGAGAAGAGAGAACAGTATGATTTGTATACTGTATAACTTTAGTCGTTTATCATTGCTTTCGAGAATATATAAGAGTTATGTGTGTATAAATTATTATGTGTAATTAAACAGAAGTCATTTAGTAAATTTTCTTATAAGCGTATATCATATATATATTATATAAATATAGAGAAAAAAAAAGGAACACAGCCACACACAACGCTACATTTCACACACGTACACATTATAAGGAAATTACAGTAGCGCACAGCCACTGTGTCGTCACGTTTGTTTGAGTAAAATAGTAATGATACGATTATGCAGATTAATAACGATACAATAAATACTTACCATACGTCTTACATAAATGGCAGACGCCTCTCTGGCAATCAACTGCGGGGCCCAATTTTTACAGGCCGTGTGTGTGTGTGTGTATAAAGTATTTCATTTTAAATGATACGCCATCCTTGAATCTAAAACTGATATCGAAAAGTGATTCATACAAAAATTGAAGTTTCGAACATACTTTGATAATAACAGCTTTTTGTAATTATATATTAAAGTCGAAAACTTGATACTTGATTAATGCAAAATATATTATGCAAAGTGTATATTTAAAAAAAAAAGAAGTTGACATTTATATTTGCTTTAGAAAAAAAAACTTGATGTCAGATTATGTCTCTTTTGAAATGGTTCAATTCTTATCTAAAACACTTTTTGATATCATCAAATCACCACATCTTCAAAGATATTTATGTGCATTATTTAAAATGGAACACTATGTGTGTGTATTTTATCGTACGTCTCGTTTGAACGCGTCACATAAAGAGAAATACACAATTTTTTTTTATATTATTACATTTAAATATATCTCCATTATACACATATGAACTGAATGCCATGATTTTCTACAAATATGAAAGAAGCTCCAGAAATTTTCATAAATATAAAAAAGAAAGAGCAAAAGTTATACATATATATCACAAATATTAATAACATCATAAATAATATTGCGAGATTCGATGAGAATTTTAATTGTTAAAAATCCACGTATTTCGCTTCTAACGCTCTGCTATATGAGTCTTTAGGAATGCGATCTGCGCTCTGGATTCTAACGCGGCCAATTCCACCACAATAGGAGCCATTTGTTGGACGTGATTCTCGTAATTGGAACCTATGAGACATACGAGTCGTTTTAATAATAGCCTCGTTGTAACACGCAATACAAAAAAAACAATATTACATACCCATTGCCATTCTCTTTTCACCATATGTAACTTTTCCATCAAAGTCATTCAGCGGCACTTTTATATCCGGTCCGACTTGTTGAATCGTCACGTTCAAATGATCCTCAATGTCCGCCAAATACTATGGATATTTCAGTTGGTTATCAAGTTTTATATAAATATAGAATTTATTTCGAATTTTCTCTATCAAGAAAGACAACAAATAGATTGTAGAGACTTACCTGGGGCTCATTATACCACGTACAACAACCACCTTGATTAGTCAGACTGGTGTTTTGACAATTTCTCCCACGAGAAGGACACCATTCACCATGATACCACACCTTCTCCGGAACACTACTGACCAAAGAAATTGCCAAACCCATTCTCTCAGCTCTGCCAACTCGTCCAATGCGATGCACATAATTGGACTTTTCATCGGGCAGAGTTATGTTTATCACTGGAAAGATGATATAAAGAGATAACGTAACGTGATCTTTCCAGAAGAGGCTTCACTCGACTGTGAATTACTTACTAAAAGGCAGGCCGGTGATATCTAATCCTCTGGCCGCCACATCGGTGCAGATTAAAAATTTCACCTCCTGACGTTTGAATCTCTCTAGATTGGCTTTACGCTCCCCGGGCTTCCTATCTCCATGCAAACACACACAGGAGAACTGCTGTCCACCGGCCTGTTTCAGGTATCTCTCGAGATTATCGCAATCGAGTTTCGTCCTGCAGAATATCAATGCCCGGTCCATTCTGTGTTCCTTGATAGCGCGAATGCAGTACTCTCCCTTCAGCATCTTTACAGCCTCCGACAACGTCTCTGTAACAAGTATTAATCGTATCGATCTCGTTACTTTTATCAGATGAAAATTATAGTTATTTTTAATTATATTTAATTATATTTTATTATATTTTATTATAATTATTTTTAATTATATTTAATTATATTTTATTAGAGTTAGTTTTAATTATATTTAATTATAGTCATTTTATCTAACCGGCAGTACTGTTTCCTGGTCTCACGTTATCTCTCGCGTGTACACCGTCAGTTTCTAAGTGATTTCTCAGATTATACCACGATTTGTCCTTTTGCGGATCTACCATTACTACGACATGATGCACAGTCTCAGGCACTGCGTCTTCGCCCTTTAGATCTACCCAAGTTGGAAAATGCATTAAACGTTCCTACAAATGAAAAAAATATTCAAAATTCGATATCGTGTTTTCATTTACTTTTCATAACACTTTAGTCAATGTTAGATAGATAGATGTCTCGATGCAAACTTACGGCCATTTTTTTAACTTCGAATGCGTGTAACGTTGCCGAGCAAACGATCATCTGCAATCTCTTGCCGTCCGACGTGATTTTTGGAATCTGTTTGTGCAGGCGATCGATAAGTTCAGTGTAACCCTGCTTCAATAATCCGTCAGCCTCGTCCAGCACAAAGAACCTTGAAATATATTATTTATATTTAATTATTATTTATATTTAATATATTATTTAATATATTATTTATTATATATTATTTTAATATATTATTTAATATATTATTTAAAATATTATTTAATATATTATTTAATATATTATTTAATATATTATTTAAAATATTATTTAATATATTATTTAATATATTATTTATATTATTTATATTATTTTATTCTTATCTCTCCTTATTTTTATCTCTGTTATTTCTTTTGTAATTGAGCGACAAATTACCTGCAATGCGTTAACAACAAGTAACCGCCTTGTATGAGATCCTCTAGACGTCCAGGAGTCCCGACGACTATATCCACACCAGAATTTAAGATGGCAATCTGTTCTTTCACACTTACACCACCGATAACGAGTAACTCTCTAACCGTTGGATTTTTCACGTGTGTTTTGAACTGAAAAAATGATAAGGGCATTTCATTAATATCACGTATACAATTTCAATGACAAAATTTTTTTCAAATTTTTTTCAAATTGTACCTTTTGAATTTGATTGTAGGTTTGTTCAGCTAATTCGCGGGAAGGTTCTATAATGATTGCTTGGGGTGCGTTATTTGTCGGTTTATCGCTACCTTTTGATTGGTTCTGATTGTTGCTGACTTGATTATATTTGACGGATTCCTTCGGAGCGGATGACACGGCCACATAATCATTTGGAGGCGAGTGTTTAAATGGTTGCGCTCCAAAATTGAAGGCCATCTCGGCATTTTTTAATACGACAGCCGGATAATAAGTCTGCGACTTTTGCTGCGCGTTTAACGTAAACGCGACGCCCAAGTCTACGCCGTTTTTGGAAAACTTTATTTCACCCCTCGCCAAGTCGAGAAAGCATCCAATCACATCGTGCATCCCAAAGGCCTCTCCATAGTTGTCAAACTGCTTTGCATTCGATTTCTTTCCAGTACCACCGAATCCATAGCCGAATTTATCTGTTCCTAAATCCAAGGAGGCCTATTCCAAGAACGAAATTCTTAGGATTAATTCTCAGGATAAGGACCTTAGAACAGTGATGATTATACGAGAATACTTGCCTGTGATGTAGACCAACCAACTCGGCATAAACCTTCGTCGGTAACTGTGGCCTCAAAAAAGTACTTGCCATTTCCTGAAATCCCTTTATTTGCACGACAGCCATGCCATTCTTTCTGCTCTCTACTCTGGCATCTTAAACCATCCGGCGTTACTGCCAAGGCTCGTCCTCTATCAAACAGGCTCAATCCCCAATGTGCCGCTATAAGACAAAGTATTTATATTACACTTTCAACGATGAATTTTAAAACTTGTAACTGCCATAATTTAATACACACATTGTTGAGCCTGTGCGACAGCTGCACCTCCTTTTCCAGACTCCAAATCTTTGAGAGTCTCCCAGACTATTTGTAAAATGGGCAAACAGAAGGCGCCAGTTTTTCCACTACCAGTTTCCGCAGCCATCAATACATCTCCACCACCCAGAATGAGAGGAATGGCCTCAGCTTGAACATCGGTTGGCAATCTATAATTTACAATCTCTTGACAATGATCATGTTAAGATATAATTATCTGTTAGAGTTTTTTATTACATTTGTTTCAAAACAAAAGTTACATCGCAATTTTACTCACGTCCAGTCTATCTCATCAACTGCCTTTGCTATCTCTGGCAAAACACCCATTTCTAAAATATGAGAAAATTAATTATGATGTGATTTCAATAAAATATAACAAGATATGATGCAATAATTATTACACAAATTATTGACATCTCTGAATTGATATTTTGCACGACTTAAAATTACAAATAATTTGTTATAAATATCTTACCTTCGAAGGCAGTCATCTTTCCTCGACTATGTTTGACTATATTCCCTTAAATGCGCGAAAAAACGATGCTCCCAGCAGATTGCGGCAAATCAGCTGTTCTTGCTCCTGATTTTTCACGACGTGCAAATTTCCGAATACAATGCGCATGTGCAAGGATTCGTTCAAAAATCATACATACGGAGACAGAAGAGTTCTTCGTCTTGATTGGTCGATGAAACGTCAATTTATCCTACGATAAGATTTACGAACACACTCTAAAACTATTCGTACTAAAATGTCGGGCACACTTTTTTTGCTTTTTTCAAGCATGCATGGCAATGAAATCCAGGAATGTTAGCAAATAATCGCGAAAATCTTAATGTTTTGGATATTATTGACATATTTAATGCAGAAAACGACACATTATAATTCATAAATCTAGAGAAAAGTTTGTAATTATCTAATATTTATATTTCACAGCATTTTCAAGTCATTTTGTAGAAATAAATAAATAAATAAAATAAAATAAAATAATAAATTAATAAAATAAATAAATAAATAAAATAAAAAAATAAATTAATAAAATAAACAAATAAATAAAATAATAAATAAAATAATAAACTAATAAAATTAATTAATTAATTAATTAAATAAAAAATAAATTAATAAAATAAATAAATAAATAAAATAAACAAATAAATTTTTTCACAAATTTGAAACCAGAGAAGATTGAGAGATGTCATGGCTCGCTTTTAGGTGATCCCTGGAAAAGCGACACTCCCTCTATGGACATTAAAAACGTAGAAGAAGAACTGCAAAATCAATGTCCACGAATGTTCTTAGAGGGTAACATATATGTCCCTCTGATAATATAAATAATATAAATAATATAATACAAATAATATAAATAATTTAATTGATAATAATTTATTATATAAAAAAATTAGTACGTTCTCTCTTTTCACGCTATTATTTATTTATTTATTTTATGTGTCTTCTTTTTTTTTCTCAATATCATTTATTTATTTATTTATTTAGCTCGCTTTAAGTCAGTCTTTTAAAATGCAAAATTAAATATTATAAAATTTAACTTGAAAAAGCGCAGTAAAAGCGGAAAAGCGCAGTAAAACAATCGATTAAATTCAAATCATTAGCATAACAAAAGGTTTCGTGATACATCAATTGGTTAATAATTAATTTAAAATAAAATATACCTCTATAATTTAAAATTCCGCGTGTAGTACGCAAAATATTTCGGCAGAGAATTATCAATAATATCATGTTTGGCCTTGGCGATGTATAGCAAGCTATACGTGTCACGGTTTTGTTATCATTCGCACAGTGACACTTGAATAATAAAGTAGTAGAGCCTGTGAAACGCTTCGTATATCATCAAATTCTTTTTCCAATTCGATCGTGACTAATATTAATAACATAATTCGTTATAATTATTATAATTAACAAGTATCTTTTGATTAAATTTTTCTAAAAAGCAAATTTAAATTAATTATTCTTATACAAGATACATAAAAACTATGAATATATTAACATTTAATAGATACATTATAATATATAATTATAATATATAATATTTAATTATAATAATATTAACATTTAATAGATACATTATAATATATAATTATAATATATAATATTTAATTATAATAATATTAACATTTAATAGATACATTATAAAATATTTTTTATAACATATTTATTTAGATATTTTATATATAAGAATTCGATTTTTTATTCATTACACTTTTTAAAAGTTATACTCAAGAACAATTTTTTTGATAATTGTGCAATTGATGATATTAAATATCTGTTCAACGGATAAATAAAAATATAAATAGGACGTAATAATTAGTTTCTCAAAAACATTTATTTTGGACACTTTGCTTTATATAAAAGGGATTTGTAAAAGTACTATTTGTTTGCATGCTTAATTTGTGTTTGACGTTTATATTTATAACAAATAATCAAAGGAAGTTCTTGAAATTGTAATTAATATTACTGCAAGTCTTTTTCCTCTTTCTCTCTTTCTCTTTCTTAAAAAAAAGAAAATTATTTAGATGTCTTATTTATATAATAATCATAACATATATGTAGATATTATACAAAAAAAATATTAACTTGACTAAATATGTTTATTTTGTTATTGTTTCCAGTCTGACAATCAAATCGCAAAGTCGAGATTAATATAAAGATTCGTGATACATCAATCGTATAGTAAAGTAATCAATAATTTAAAATACTTCTCTAAATTAATTTAATAAATTTAATTAAATTTAATTAAATTTATTTAATTAAATAAATTTCGCGCGTATATATATGCTATATATAAAATATTTTTGCAATAAATTAATAATAATACCGCGTCCGATCTTTGCAACAGATAACGCATTAATATTTACATGTTTTAATTATATTATCATTCGTGAAATAAATTCGAACAAAATAGTGATGTAAGAAGCTTCAAATTCTTTTTCTAAACGCGTGATTTGAGAAGTATATTAGAAATTATAGAGATATTATATAAAATATTATATAATTTGATATGATTATTCCTTAATAATTTTATATATTCTAAATAAATATTATATATATGCTAAATAATACGCAAAATTGTGTCGCGACGATAGATCTTAAAATATTAGCGATGTGTACAATTTAATCAAAAATCAAAGTGATAGAAATCTAAGATAATAAACAATCATTTCATTGCTGTTTTATGAAAAAATAATAATTTTAAATACATTTGAATAATAAAGTAGTGAGAAACGCTTCGAATATTGTAATTTTCTTACTAAACACGATTAAAATTAGTATCGAAACATAATTTGCTTTAAATATTAGTAAAAATTAATTAATTAAAAATTAATTAATAATATGAAACTGTATCGCAACCATAAACGTTTATCGAATCGTAATGCTTCATTACCGTGATTAAAAATTGAAACAGGAGATATATAAAAGGGGATAAAAAAATTAATTATGTAATGATCTTTCGATCATTGCTGTTAATTATCATATTTCTTTAACAATATTATTAAAATTAAATATATTTCGAACAATACTTTAAATTATCTCAATCCTTGTTAAATTAAACAATATACAATTTAATCGAGAATCGATTAAATTATAGAAATTCAAAATTA